>VDFB02105785.1:471099418-471309059 GCA_007258455.2 Sequoia sempervirens
ATTTTAGGTTGTCATTTTGTCACATTTTGCACTTGTAACCAATCCTAATTTCTCAAAAAATTAAAGCTAAAACTTGTTGTATCAGATCAAAATGTGGAAACCACTGAAATTTACTTATAAATTTGTAAAAACTTGTTTCAAAACCCTCACCTTGGAACCATTCACCTTAGGGTGAATGTGTCCTTGATCAAGGTCATAATCTAATTTTTTAAGTATTAAAACATTAATTTATGCTCCTTGTTTGTTGTTTTCATTTTTTTGTTTTTGTTTACAGAATTTATATTTCTTCAATTTGATCATATCTAGAGTCATTAGATAAATTTAGTGCATTGTGTTCTTTCAAAATTGCATTTACAAGACATAATTTTTTAGTTTTTTGCAGAGTGTAATCAGAAAATTACTTTGTTTTAAATTTTAAAATTTTAAAATGGAGAAGTGTTTAGCAATGGGTGGAAGTCCTTGGTCTCCTTCGTTGATGTTTCAAGTTATGTTTTTGGAAATGACCCTAATACAATTGACTCTAACCCTGCTCAACCAAATCCTAATGAGTTTCCTCGTGAAGTTGACATCATTGGAGAAGATTATGCTAACATGGATGACTTCATAATCAATTTCCTTAGCAATCTTGAAAATAATGCATCTTGTTATCCTTCGCTAAAACACCCAATAAAACTTGAGATGTTTGGTCTTTTACATCCTAAAATTAAGTCACAAACTAAGCCTAAATTTCCAACAATGGGTGAACCTAGCTCCTCTAATCAAGTGCATACCTATCCATCCTATGTTAACAAAGTGACCAACACTCCCATCAATCTAGAAGAAACTTATGGCCAAGGCTTTAAGATTTTAACTAAACAAGGATGTGACATAACTAATGAGAATGAAGTTCACAAAATTTTAGAACAACTTCCTATTGAAGAAACCAAAGGATTAGAATATCAAGATCCTCCTCTTGGAATAAATGTCCTCCTTCCTAAGGAACAACCAATGCCTCATAAGGATGATAAGGGAATCTCAAGCCCTCCTCCTCAATATCTACCTCAGCAAATTGGTGAATCAAGAAAACAACAAGAACCTTACAAACTCAAAAAAAAATCATTCCTACAAACTCAAATAGAAACTAAACGAAAGATGGAGCACCTCCTTAAAAAAGGTTGGATTAAATTTCGACCTCACAATAGAAGCGGTATACCAAAGAAAAAATGAATTATTATGCATATCATATAAATCTTGGGCATCTTACTAATTAGTGTCATGCATTAAAATTGATAATGAGTTATTTTAATTTTGATGATGATGATTTCTATGAAAAAATAGTTGCATAACATACACTTCATTCCTTGCCATGTAATAGTTGTAGGATCATAGCACCCTCACTATTGCATGTTCCACATTCATTACAAATAATTCTCTTTATTGCAAGGAGCTTGTTCTCATCAGCCATCTCGACTCATCCTTGTCCTGCACTTAGTGGGGGCAAGGGGTTAGATAGCCTTGTACTAGCTTTGGTCTTTGATGTTGTCCCTTTGGATAGTTGTACTCCTTCCACATATACCAAATGAGATTGGGATGCAAACGACCTATTATAGGTTGACTCGCATGTGCCTTACTATTCTTTTTCTCTATTTTCTTTTCATGTTTCTTTATGTGATTGCATGTGCATAATGTGATCCCCCCTACTAAATGTTTGATGTATCTCTCTCTTCTTGTGCATTTCTCTGTTTGTATCTACATTCTTCTCTATTTCATAAACATTTTATCTTTTTCTAGTCTCGTGTTTTCCTTTTGGGGATGAAACAAAGCATCAAGACACAATTGAGGTCTCTTCCATGTTGACCCAAAAGGATTTTTCTTTTTCTTTTTTCTCTTTTTTTGTCATTCTTCTAGTTCTATGAGTATTTGGGGAATGATGGTTTTTATGAGCTCTATAACAACATTGTAGCAAAGATATATTGACACTGAATACATAGATCCCTTCTATATTTTTGGGGGAAACCCCTCCTTCCTTTTTCATGACATAGCTTCATTTCATAAACATATGACTTGGCATAAGGCTTTCCAATGAAGCTCTCATGTCTTAGGATTGAACATTGGATACTTTAAAGAAATTTCTCATAGAAATGGTGTTATAAACCACTTTAAATTGGGGGAATACATCTATAATATCTTTCATCATTTCTCATGTTTCATGGTGTGATTTTCTTTCTTCTTGTGATGCATCCTTTTCTTGGTGGTATCATTGGGTTTGATGTGATCCAAGGCTGTGATATCTCTTAGTGTCTGACTTTCCTCTTAGTGGTGATGTGACGTACTACATTCCCTAAGTTGTGATCTTTTACTCTTTATGTCTCCTCTCTTAGAGACATTAGGCACAATGTTCCCTAAGAAGAAGACCTTACACAAACTAAGAAAAATCCCTTAGAACAATTTTTTTTACTAGCATTATTGTTCATAAGTGTTTAGAATAACACAACTTGTTAGGCCTTATGAAGCTCAAGCCCTAAATTAAAGGCCACCAAGCATAATATGCCTTGCTTTCCTATGGAGCCTTGCCTTGTTAATAGGTGTTTAGCATAACACAGCTTCTTAAGCCCTATGAAGTTCAAACTCTAAATTCAAGGCTACCTAGCATAACACACCTTGCTTGCCTGTTGAGCCTTTCCTTGTGGCACCTTATTGAAGTTTTCAGGAGGATAGCTTTGATATGGTATGGGATCCTAATAGGATTCTCTCATTTTCCACCCTTTTTGGATACTCACCTAGAGGATAGCCTAAGGTTCCACTACCCTAGAGTGAGCGCAAAACTGAAGGATTAGATATGTTCTGCATGGATCCAACTGTTTCAGATTGATCTTCCCAATCTTTGATGTTGTATGATTGTGTATCTTTGTCATTTTTGCATACATAAGTGTCTTGAATGTCTACATTAGTGTTATTTTGCACTTTCACTCATCCTCGCACTAAAGTGGGGGCTAAATGTAGTGTAGGAAAAAGTAGTCCTTTTTCACGCCTAATTTGGGAATGAATAATTAATAATAAAATGAGCTTAATGATACCTTAATTTAGTGTTGTAATATGCTTTAAAATGAAAAGCACTATGAAAATATTTAATTTTTTTAATTTTTTTCACAAAAAATATCCATGCATAAATGAAAAATTGAAACAACCTAAGATTTTACTTAGATTAAAAATGAAAATTAAGATTTCAGAAGGTTTTCAAAATTTAACAAGCATTGAGTTAACTAAAATATGGTGTAGGAAAAATAGATCTTGAGTCTAAGCCACACTTTCTCCTATTTCATATTAGGAAAAGACCAAAAATAATCACAAGCACCCTCTTGGCTACTAACTTGAATGGAAGAGATAGAATGATAGATCAAGGTTTTCAATTTTTCTTGGGAGAGATTGCTATTGATTAATTGATTATTTATTAACTTGATTTGATAATGCAAATGTGTTCTTAGGTCAACTATGAAGCTACAACAAACTAATGGGATTACACAAAAACATAAAACAAAAGAGTGTGGAGATAGAGGAACCTATCATATGAATTTGGACTCAAATTGGTTGGAAAAGGCTGCTACAACCCTAGACCAAGAAATATAGATCTAAAAAATCATAAATCATATCTTGGATGGTCATAGTCTATAGGTTCCTCCTTTCTAGACTAAGCTTAAAAAATTTGGCTGTCGATGATTAACTCCACTTCACTGATTTATTGAGGTGGGAGGTTTGAATGCTTGATCTTTCAATTAGGTATTCAATCCTAATTAAGGGTACTCCCCTTACAATTTGAAAGTCACAAAAATACTAGAGAATTGCACATACAAAATGCAAGAAGGAAGCAAAGATTCTCTATTATCACTAAAATGAAAATGAAATTACATTACAATTACCATCACATGGACTTTTTAATTACATAAATCTACATATTGGAGCCACCATCTATGCTACTCTTCCCTCCCCTCTGTAACCCCCATTCACATCCTTTATTTGGAAGGTGTAACTTCCCTAGAATCTTTGGGAAAGTGTAACTTCCTGAAGAAGATATTTCATTTTTTTATTATTTTTGGTAGTACAACTTGGCAAGGTCATAACTTTCGATCTGACTATTGGATTTTCAATTATAATAGGTCTTTTGAAAATTCTCTTGAGAAGGTGCATCCCCAAAAAGTAATACCTAAAGGTAGACTACTTTTGTTTTCTATGAATTTTTAGGCCGATCTAGAGCCTTTAAGTGCTTCAAAATTGACTTCAAAGATTTTAACTAGATTTTCAAAAATTGAAGTTTTAATATCTTTCAAATGACAAATGATATTGAAGTGATTCCTTCACTATTGGCTTAAATTTACCATTTCAAAGGTTTGTGTAATATTTTGTTCCCATACATGCATAAATACAGAATTACTAAAAATAGTAACCCTACCAAATTTAGCCCTTATTGAAAATAAACAATATATTTTTTGGGTGATGCAAGATTTCTCTTACACCCTAGATGCTCCTGCATCAAATACTTTCCCAAATCCACTTTAGATTTTTGACCTTCACACAAGAGAGGGGAGAAAGGGTTGTGTTGTATAGGGGGTTTCCTAAGTTAAACCCTATTTTGGTATTTCTACCTCCACAATGGCTATGATGATGTAAAAGAGTGCTTACCCTCGGTCGGGCAGAGACAAGAGACAACTGGATAAATGAATGATAAATTGAAAAGTGTTGTGATTTACCACTTAGATCTTCTTTCCTTGATGGAATGAAGTGATTCTACCCATATCACACAAGGATAATTGGTTGATTGATTGAAGGTCCTGCAAGTGTTAGTACAAAAAAAAACATAAAACATGAAGAAACTCACATGAAAAATTGATGCATTGTAAATATGAATCTTGACTCATAATAATTGTTGTAAACTCTGATAATTATTCTTTTGACTAGTTTTTGGGATGTTTAATTGCTCAATAAATTCACTAGATTGCTTAGGATTTCAAATGGTAAAAAAGAATTATATTTATATGTAATTATGTGTTTTCTCACAAAATTAATTATTAAAAGCTGACAAATGAATTTAAATTTTAAAATTTTAAAATTTTGGCAATAACATATTTAAATTGTGGCAAAATTAGGTTGGTCATGGTTGGTGGAACCCTACAAAAGATCTATTTTGGGTCTTTGAATGTCATGAAATGAATATTAAATAATAATTCCCAATTTAATCTTGATTTTTTAAAAATGATCATAAAACATGCAATTTAAGAGTACAATTGGTCCTAGGCATGTAGGAGGGAGCTAAACCTAGTGTGAAATTGTTAAGGGTGAAAATTTATGATGCTACAAATAATTCACATATGGAGGGTATATTCTTGGGATTTAGGTATATAATATTTTCTTAGAGGTAAAAGAGAAAATTGAAATCTAAGGTTTGTAAGGGATTATTGAGTAATGTATAGATCATAGTAATTTTTAAGTTGTAAAATGTATGATTTTAATTATATGTGTGCATGTATGCATATATGTGCAAGATAATTTACATAATTTGTAGTGGGGAATAAAATGAATAGATCAAATCTCTACAACTTACAAAGATCTTATGAAAAAAGTAGTAAAAGATAGAGAGAACGAGATTAGCTAAAGAATTGACTACATCCTCTTATGTTGTATTTCAAGAAAATAAAGTTGAATATGTTCAAAAATGTGTTGAAGAAAAATTGAACAATAACAAGTTCAAGAAAAAGTGGTAAAATTGATTGTTAAAGATGTAGAAGATGAGTTGGTTGAGGAAGAAATTGACAATGCAAATTCTCTTCATAATATATAAAATTTAATGGGTATGGTTCAGGATATTTTTTTAAGTAAGATTCCACCCAAAAATATGTTACTTAATCATATAATAAAGTGAAATGGGGAAGACCATGGTTAAATACTGAACTGTAGATTTTTGGCTCCTATGGACAACTCTTGCTCTTTTAGGGTTTTTCACCTAAAAGGAGAGAGAGAGGAGCAAAAATGCTAATGGTTCATTCAATTAATGTTATGTGTGATGTTTTCTAACCTAAATGAAGTAAACTAAAAATAAGTGACTAATCTCAATGAATGAAAACGAATGCAAAAGTTAAAATAAAGCTATGTTTGAAAACACATTATGTAATGCAACAATGAACTAAATGAAAAAATATGCAAAATAGAAAGGAATAGGATGAATTTGAGTGCACCTAGGAAAAATATGATGAATCTAGAATTTTGTGGATGCTGGTTCAAATCACTAATTTTTCACAGTGGGACTCATTTGTCCAGGGTGGTGAGTTAGTCCTCCTCCTGGTGAAAAACTGTCAGAAGCAAGTTTTTGTCTGTCAAGATCCGAAATCTGACAAAATTCATATTTTTAGTCCTAAGGTGGGACTCATTCACCATAGGTGGTGAATCAATCCTCTCCAAAATTTTTGAAAAATCAGGAGATAACTCTGCAACACCAGATCTAGAAATCACTGATTGTTAAGTTTCCTAAGTCAATTCTACAGGAAATAGATAGAAAACCTTCTCCAAGCTTGAAATAGACTCAAGTTGACTTGAAGCACCTAATTGACTTGTAAACCCATCTTCAACACCAAAAAACTTGTCAAATATGCATACCTAGGCCTACAAACAAACATGTACTAGGAGAAAATGGTTTAAGGTTAGTGAATAGGGGTTTGCCTTGGTCAAACCCCACTTTTCGTAATCAAACCTTTAATAAGATAATGAAATGCAAAGGAATGATAAACTAACAACATGCAATTGTTATCAACTTACCAAACCCTTGATGATGTAAGTCTGAAGTAATGCCAATGCCTACTTCAAAGTGCTTGAATCATGCTTGAAAGGATGCTATAAAATGCTTGAATGCCTGAGTGAATAGGTGAACAAGTGAACTTGATGAATCAGGGTCGAAATGAGGTGAAAATCACTTATTTATACACAATTGTGCCTTAGTAACCCATTCATACTGTGGACATCAAATTTGTAAATGGTTAGAAATATTAACATAATAATATCATGTTAGTCATTTAAAACACATTAAATTCAATATCCCTATGGAATACTTAACCATGCTAAAATATGCAAAACTAAATATAACAAGAATAGTTGATTGCAAGCATACAAAAGCATGATCAAAACTTTATCCCATATTGGATTGGTGCTTCTATGGAAAGAAGCCCTTTCCGAACCCTTGATCAAGCTATTGCTAAATGATGAAATTGCTATGAATGTGATATGAAGATGGTGTGGGTAAAATCAGTTCTCAAGGAGAGTGACTTTGCAAGAGATTGTGGAGATGACTTGTGGAGTTATGAACAAGATTAGTTCTCAAACCAAGAGAGTAACCTTGCATAAAAGTTGTAGATGGATGAATGAGGATTAAGGCCTTCTTTTATAGATTTTCTTGATGAGAGATTGTCCAAATGGGTGAATGTGGGACTAAAGATCCACCAATGAGAAGAGGACACTTGTCAAGTAGTGATAGGCCAATGGATGTGCAAGATTTGGGAAGTGTGCCCATGAGAGGGAGAAATTTGAATTCAAATTTTGCAATAAATTTAGAGAGGGGGACAAGAAAAAGAGCAATAAATGCAATGTTTGAGGGACAAATCAACTTGTCATGATTTTCAAACTTGAGGGCCATGTTGAGTGAAAATATTGGTTTTAATAAATCAATAAATTTATTTATTTGTGCAAGTGGCTAAATCTAGAGAATGCAAGTGGGTGGGTTAGGTTAGGCTAATTAGGATTAGGTTAGCTTAATGATGATTAGGTGAGTTTGACTTTTAGGACCTGGATATTTGATTTATTTAAATCAGAAAATGATGTAATATGATTTGGGATTTGATCAAATGGCCATTTGATTTATTAAAAGGTTGATGATAATGTTTATTTGATTTTAAATAAATGACCTTAGGAGATGAGATTACCTAATAAATGGATGGAAGTGAACCTGATTAATTGATGAATGGACCTAATGTGAAATCTAGTTTAGTTAATGAATGAACCTAATTGAATGCACAATGTTAATTTTGCATGTCTACATTTTGCCCCTCTTTGAAGCAATGTACTTGTTGCGTTGGTTCAAAGAATAAACTTGCCGCGATCAAAATAAAAAAAAATCTGATTTTTCAGATGCCCCAGCGGAAAGAAGTACACTGGTAAATTGCCCCCTCGAGAGATCGAGCGAAAAGATTCGATTTGAGGGTCGATCTCATGATAAAGATGTTCAAAATGGATGGTTATGGATGATGATGCAAATGAGATGATTTCAAGATGCTTAGAATAAAAATCTATATTATCCTAAACAACTTAAATTTTGATATGATATGAGATGGATGAGATTGATGATGTGATATGCTATGATTATGCAAATGTATGATTTATGCAGATGCTTGGACTAATAGATCTATATTATGATGATGATATGAATGCAAGATGGATGCATGATGGATGCATTGATGATGATGATGTTAGTGTGGAAATGAGATGTTAAGAGGATCCCACAAGTCCATGATCTGACGAGCTTTATTAGAGCTGATGATGATGATAGATGATGATGATGATGATAAATGATGATGATTTGCTTATCAATGATTGGGATTTTAAAAGGGCTACTTACCTTATGTTTGATAACACACGTAGGTACAATGCATCAAGGTATAAAGAACCAGGCTGGTGTTGTACCTAGTGTGATGGACTTTGACTCAATAAGTAGATAGGAGTATTCTTGTTCACACTTGACATACGGAAACCTTGCTGGGGTGTACCTAACAAAGCAAGTATTCACCAAGTTATTTTACAAGAACGTCCAACAAGCACAGCAAACAAAAGATAATGATCGTTGCCCCATTCCTATCTCTCTAAATCCTTCATTTGGATATCATCAAGAGGTCCTTGGAATGAGCACAATAAGATAAATCAAAAGAAAAGATCAAGCACGCAAACTAGTCAATGTTCTTCATATCTCTAGCCAAAAGGGATTTGTCTTGATAGGATAAGAATTCAAGGTGATATCCAAAATGATGCCAATTGTCAGAACGATATATCCTAGGACATGCATTGTATAGGATGATGATGGTTTGATAAGTTGATTGATAGGCTGTTGATATAAGGTTGATTGACATGTTTGTGACTGATCGAGAGTTTGATTTTGTTTTAAAGGTTTGTTGTTTCGATTTTGATTTTACGATTGAAGATTGATTTTGCTGACTACTATGATTGTTTCTGTTTGTGTTGCCAAAGGATGAAGGTGACAATTAGTTTATTATGGATGATTGATTATTGCAGGTGTAAATGAGATGAGGTGGATGGATTTTTTTCAAATATTTGGATGTTTTTGATGTTTTGAAATGTTTTGAGGCTATTTTTGGTATTTTTGAGATTTTACAAATGTTTTGATTTTTTGATTTTTTGAATGTGTTTTGGATTTTGATGTCTCAAGGGCTGATCAAAGATTAGCCTTCCCTATGTTTAAGCTCAGAGATGATGTAGTTCAAATTCTAATGTTTTTGATGTTTTTAGTTTTTGATGTTTTGGATGTTTTTGGATTTTTGCATGATTTTGACATTTTGGATATGGACATGTGTGATGATATCGTGCTCTGTTTAGGATTTTTGTTGAAAACCAAGCTAAGGTTGACTGATCGAATTGATGGATTGATGATGATGATAACATTGTTGAGGATACACAACAATGCAAGGATTGGATTGATCAGGATTGATGATGATAACATTGTTGAGGATGCACAACAATGCAAGGATTGATTAATCAGGATTGATGATGATAACATTGTTGAGGATGCACAACAATGCAAGGCTAGTTTCAAGCAACACAAGGATTATGATGAATATCCTGAGATGATGATGGATTGATTGGATTTGATTGATCATGATTGATGAAGCTTGGTTTGGAACAAAAGTTGTTTGAATGATTTGACGTGACATTTGAAGGGTGTGTTAGATGCAACTGATATTGATTTTTTGGATCGATGTTCGATTGAAAGATGAAGACTAATAAGGAATGTCTTCTCGTCAAAATATGCCATGGGCTAGTGATTTGGATTTTGGGTCACAAATGCTTTGACCAACTTGGTTTCACGTTTTCCAATGTTTGGATCACCACATAAGTTGGAGGACATAGACAAAGATTTATTCTCAAATCAAGATGTACATATCTGCCCCCAGTTTCTAGCAATGTATGGAATGCGATGTGTGGATGCTCGGATAGGTGTATGGATGGATGGATATGGCAAGCATGCCAAGGATACCAAGGATCATCTTGCAATAAGGTGTTTAAATGAAGGAATTCTCATTTGGATAATGCTTCATGGCTCATATAATGCTGAATAGGATAGGATCAATGAAAATGACCCATGTCAAGATGTTTACCATACGCAAGCATAAAGTGTGCCCCAAAATTTCATCAAGATCAAGATAACTCGGATGATGGATGCAAATGGATGAAAATGGATTGGATAATGGTTCATGGATGAATGGATTTATTATGGATGGGATGAGATATTTTCACCTGAATTGGCGCACGTAGATGCTTAATTCTACACATGATGCCTATTTTTTAGGTTTTCATCATGGTATCTACCCAAAGCACCACCCATGCAGTTTTCACTAAAGGACGATATTTTTCTTTACTATTTTCAATCCTTTTTCTAATTTTTTTTTTTTTGGATTTTCATATTTTATTTATTTTTTTGAAAGATTTATGTTGAATCACAAGGTGTTGTTGATGTCAATGCCCCTGTCATAATGTGCCATCGATATCCTACCTAAAGGAGCTGCTTTGCTAAGATACGTGCACTTGAATGCAACTTTTGGGATTCTTGATTTGCTTTATCAATACCGGAGTTAACTTTGTCTTTGTGCGCCCATCACGATAGAGTGCCTTTTGAATCCTTATGATAAAGGGTTGTTGCCAATACATGGTCAATGTGAGAATTGGATATCATGCGTGGAGGCGTGGATGGAATGTGTTTAGGGATAGGAGATGGATTGGTTGATAGTTTGGAACCTTTGACTCTCCAAACTTGGGATGATGAGCAATGATGGGTGGATACCAAAGTGTGGGTGGAATTAGGACCAACTACTTGATACACTTTGTACGTCACTTGAAAAGCCTACTTTTTCTTTTGTGGACATCTTTGATGGATACTTTTCCCTCTTTTATTTTTCCCCATAGTTTCTTTGACTAATGGAGTTTGATAGGGATAATCTTTCTTTGTATTCTTTGGTATCCATTTGTATTTGATTTGTCCATTATGCTTCAGCTTTTTTCTTTGATAACGTTCGTACTTTGATTCAAATCTTTCTTTTGATGTTGGTCCCAATTCATGGATGGGGTGATGGGTGGATGAAGATTCATGATGTGGCTGGTTGTAGTATTGGCATCGGTTTCATCATAAGGATTCTTCGTGCTCCCTATGTTGATGCTTGCATTAGACAAAGTTGCCCCCAATATGGTGGTAGTAGTACCTTCATGCTTTGATTCTGCTTGTTCTGAGAGCTTTTGTTTAGAATGAATTCTCTAATAAATGACCACCGTAGGTGACATTATTTCCATTTGTTGCTCTGCTAACTCTGAAATATCCTGTTCTATCTGATTTGCTTCCTTGAGTGGATAATGTTCGATATCTTTATTCATGATGTCCTTAGTCTGCATTTGTGATATATTTGATACTGTTGTTGACAACTCAGTTTGACTGTAGGATTTAATAATCTGCTCTTTTTGTGTAACAAAATTTAGTTTTAGATGAAGATCATCTACATGCCCATCCATAGAAAGCATCTCATGGGTAGATGGAGGAGTATGTGCTATGTGGATATGATCATCTTGTGTGGATAGGAGAATATCCATTAGATCATTGTAGTATCTTGAAGATACAAATTCTTGATCTTCAATGACCAACATGCCTTGGATCAAGTTCTTAACATGGATCAGTTTCAAAGGATGGATTGCTTACAAAGGGATCTTGGATGTCTTTATTAGACATGGTAAGTAGTTCAATATCCTCAAGTGTCGAGTTCAGGGTTCCTTCAGTATCTGTAACCATGAGGTCGAAGGGGGTCAACATGTCTTGGAAGGGACCATTGCTAGACATTGGTAAAAGATTTTGATCATGCTTTGGAATAAATTCTTGAGATATGTCCTCTAACTCATTAGGTGATGTAAAGACATTTTCAACATGATCATAGGTCAATGGATCGTGCATTATGTCAATAGGATCAAATAATCCTAACACTCCTTGAAAGAGATCACTAAAAAGTGGCTCTTGATGTATGGGGAGTTGATCATCAGATGGGGTGGAAACATCTTCAAGGTGCTCATCGATGGAGAGATCTTGATCATTGTTTTCAACAATTGTGGTGGAGGGATTTCCAATGTCTTCAACCAAAGGGTCAAATGATGTTGACATTTCTTGAATTGGATCATTGTTGAGTATTGTTGGTGGACTTTGATCATGATTGAAAAGTGACTTTTGACATATGTTGATTTGATCATTGGATATAGTAGACATAGCTTCATTGTGATATTTGATGCATAGATCTTGATCATTGATTTCAGCAATTGTGGTGGGGAGATTGTCAATGCTATCATTAATGGTTGAATGTTCATCATTATTCCCAATAGCTATCATTTTTTGTGTTTGTGCTTATGTTTGTTGGGTAGCTTGAGAGGCTTGGGCAACTTGAGATTATTGAAGCGCTTGTTGGTAGGCTTGATGTGCTTTTAGTGCAATGTTACGATATTGACTTATTGCACTTGGTTTTGGTGGTAGTGGTGGTGTATTTAGAATCGTGTTGGATGCGGTGACAAGTGGTTGAGATACTCTTGGAGCGATCATGGTGGTGAGGGGTTGAGATGTGATGGGCGTGATAGTGGTGGTTGGAATGATTGAAGGGATAGTGATGGTTGGAATGATCGAGGTGATAGGTCCTTGGGAGACCATATTTTGATTTTTCAGGATTGATGTTGTTATTTGATTAGATACCATATGTTGGTGCGATGTTGATGGTATATTCAAAGGATTTGTCATGATGGTTTTAGGTGGATTGATTTGGATGGAGTGATTGGTGCTAGGTAAAGGGGGAAGCCCTAAACCAAGGAATGATGTAGGTATGGGTAATGGTGGTGGAGATGTCTCGTAGCACAATGACTCAACTATTTTGGCAAGTGCAGCAATTTGATCTCACCAAATTTTTTCTTGATTTCGCAGATTTGGAGTTTGTACTTGTGTTTGATTTTGGACAATGTTTTGATTTGGGATGACAATCAGATTTGGCATGATAGGTTGAAATTGACCATTGTTCATGTTTGAAATATTTGTATGATTTACAAATGTATCCATCCCAAAGTTTTCTGGATTCATGTTTCAAAAACTTGTGCTTGGTACATTCTCATTTGGCTTGTAGGGATTTGGTGGGATGATGTTCGTTTGAAGGCTCATGCTTTGATTGTTCGGTTGACAGACTTGTAGGTTTGGATTTAGATCTACCATCGGGAAATTTGTTTCAATCTTTGATTTGGGCATACTCACACTTGTTGTTCTATTGACATTTTTCTAAGGTAATGATCCCATGTACGGTTCGTATAGATGTGAGTGTTGAGAATCAATTGACGTTGTAAGGCTTTGATAACTTAGTTGACTTGGGTTACTCATGATGTATGGATCAAGTCTATATTCCATGTTCCTCTTGTTTTTTAACCTCATTGCAAAAGTGACCTCTAAGGTTCTTAGGACTAATGATGATATGAAGGATGAAAGGTGTAAATGATATGAGTGATGAATGTTTAGGTAATTTGTATCAATGCTGGACTTAGAGTTTGATTTTGATTGGTTTGATTTGGATAATGAACTTGTAAACCCTAAGATGTCGGATATGATCTTAGGATGGACTTGTTCAAAGGATTGCTAATTCAATCAAATGTGTGAGAAAGGATGCATTCCCATACACCTAACTAAACAAGGTGATTTTGATTTTGATGATTTACCCAAGTCTAAAATGATGTTTTCAAAGCTCTAAAGTTTTTTTTGGGATGAAGATGATAAATTTTTGGATGGATGAAGTGTTTGATTTAATCCTAAATGAACCTAGGAAGGACTTGTTTACTAGGCCAAGATAGTGAAGAACATGCCTTTCTCTAAGAGTAATTCAAAAAAGACCAATGTTTTCTCGAAAGATGATAAAAAGATAAACAAGCACATGTGTGGTGTCAAATTTGTTATCTTTTCTTTAATGACTTCTATTTACCAAAAACTTGATTATGTTTCAAACTGAATTTCCAATGTCACAACTTTTTTTCATCCCACAAAGTGCTATGTGGAAGTTCCAAGAAATCAGGACAAGGGTTGCCTAATGTTGACCTTTGTAAGAGAAAATTAAGATGTAAACCCAATTACTTAGAAACCTCTAAGGACATAATCCCTAGGGTAAGCAATAGTTCTTGGATTTTGTCAAAGGTATTTGCTCTAACTAAGGGGTTTGAAATTTTGATGATGATGTTGAATGTTGGTTTTCCAATGTTTTCGATAAACGCACTGTGTTTTCAAACGAGCAATGTAACATCCTAGCTCAATTGGAATGTTTTTCTTGGTGGGCTTGCCTCATGCCCTTCGTAGTAGAAGAGATGATTTTACATGCAACCAAGAGAAAAATATAAAGGTATGTTAAGAATGAAGTCTTAACCCCTATATTTCAACCAAGATCGGACATGGCATGTAACTTCTTGGAATCTGAGTTCCAATGCACCACTTTGATAAACTCGTTGGATGGACTAGTTGGCAACTACAAACAAGGTTCTTAATGACACAACATCGGGGACATGGCACCTTGCGAGCGTCCAACAAGTGACTAAAGGCTTTAATCAATCCTACTAGGGGCTCTTATACGTTTTATGGTAGTACCCCATTCTAAAAGACACTGTATGGCTAAGGCCTACATACCATGAGGACTTGACAGTTTAGTCTTATCCATTTGTATACCAGCCCGAATGAAAAACTAGTTAGAGTCGCCTTTGAGTTCTCCTTTCGGATGTGTCTCTTAGGCAAGCCCCTCTAAAGGTAAACAATAGCGAGCAAGCACATCCATAGTTCGATCAACCTTCATTTATAAACAAAGGGAGAACACACGCGATATACCTAACTCACACTCGCAAACTATTTTGTTCAATTTTAAGCCCAAATCAAAAATGTGGAGGTAATCTTTTATGCATCTTAATGTCACCAAAAAGACTTTTGATTCTCAAGATCGTCGTGAGGCGCGAGAGAAGAAAATACGTCTTTTTAAGCGAAATTACTTTGCAAAAAAGATTACAAAAACACGAAAGCACTTGTTCATTTTAAGCCTCAAAGCAATGATGAGTTCATTTTAAAGCACCAAGATGAAGTGTGAAATTTTTCTTGTTCGATTTTAGCCAAAATTGAAATCTAGTCAGTTTCTAATGTTTAATTTCAATCCAACATTGAAATAAAACAATGATCTAGTTGGCTTAAAACAGAAAATTAAAGCATGAAACAAAAGTCTTAAGCATTTAAAAACGCTTTGTTTGTTTTAAATTTTAGTGCTCCATTCATTTCTCAACTCCAATCTCGTTTTGTTTTCACTTGATTTCAATGTGTGATCTTGACATCATCCTTCGCCTTTTTCCGTCTTTTTGCTTTTCTTCATTTTCCTTGTACCTTTTTTCTTTCCTCATTTTTGTTTTGCTTTCCTAACACCAAAATACTTTGTATTAGTTTATGCAACAAAATCTAAGTAAATAGCATTTAAAGGTAGCCTTGAGATTTGAGTATTCAAAAAATAATAATAACATTTACTACACCTACTAGAGATCACCTACAAACAATCAAATCATATTTATGAGAAAGCTTGGTGAATTCCATTTTCACATTAAAACACATGGCTCCTCCAATTTTTTGCAAGATAAGTAAGTTTGTTTTCAATGCGCCTTAATGGTAGAAGCCTTTATTTGGAACACCCAACGAATAGAATTTAGATTACTTTGCACATGGCAAACATATGTTGTCCTCTAAAAAGTGTTTAACATTAACAAAGATGAAGGCTTTGTTGGAATTTAAGCTTTGAGTTGTAAAGGATAATTGCGAACTCATTTTGAATGTTTAAGCTAATGTTTTGAAAATATTCTGAACTGAAAATCACTGTTGTTTTCCTATCAATTTAAGCAAGCTTTTTTGTGTTATGCCTTTTGCAAAAGAAAAGCTAAGAACATCTTGTTAGGGCTGCATTCAATACAATTGAAGTACGATGGAAGAATAGTATTAAATAAATGAAATGAGCATTGCGTATTTAGACTAGGTTTTGCAATGATTTTTAGGAAAATGCAACTACCATTTCTTTGGCCACACCCGAACGCAATTTGGGAAACATTCAGATAATGTATAGAGTCCTTTAAAAAATTTAAAACTACTGTAATAAGTATGTAAACAACAAATCAGATTCCCATACCTTTCCCGGTGCCCCTTCCACCTACACACAAATAGACATTCATTAGAGTAAATACGTACTAAAAATATTTGTCAGATGCTCAATTTATAGTGTTAGATGAGGCGGTTTAGATACTTGTCGTCAGCTTTGACCAGGATTTTGAAGTGATTTATGCAAAGGTTTCCCAAAAATTGATAAAGTATGCTATCTTCTACCACATTGCCATCCTGCCATCGATTAACTATTGGTAGATATAAACTTCAACTCTCAATCACCATCATCTACTTCAAAAAATAAAGACAAGGTTTGGCGTGTCCCTCAAGATTCTACATAAATTGTCTTCCATAAAGCTGCCCCATTAGTAATGATGCTTGGCACGGGCAGGTGTAGAGCCGAATTCAACATCCTTTGTCAGACTCTTCCTAGCATTTCCCCATCCGATTTTCACCATGTACCGTTTGACCAAGTAATATCATGATTTGAAGAGATCTGCTTAGGACGGCTCACTATCTAAAACGCATTAAAGGAGTACCTTGCGTGAAACTGCCACTCCCAAGATTTCTGTTGAAAGCTACAGCAAAATCAATACACTCTCAAGCTATTGTTGTATTGAAACTGGTAGAATAAAAAATGCGAAAATATAGTCAAGGCACGTGAATTGTTTCAAAGGACCACAGTTGTATTCTATGCCTGAAGGGATAGCGTGGTTGTATGTTCTCTGCAAAGAAATAAACATGTCAAGGCAGTAACTTTGTAAATAATGCATACCACTTACCCCTGGTTGTTGCCATCGTCAGAGATCTTAAAAGTCACAACATGTCAATGATAAACTCTACGCAGCGAGTAAAGGTAACATAATGAATGCAGATTGATAGGTGAAAAACATTTTTTAGAGGAAATAATGACCACAGACATCTCTTGTTCAGAAACTTAGAATTACACCAAGCATGATTAGCATACAAAGCATTATGATAGGCACGACATGTTTGCAGTGCAGAATGCGCGAGCCTAGACAAGGCATGATCTGTTTGACAGAATGCCTCAAAGAGGTGAGAAAGACATGCGAATTGTTCAATAAATGCCCCATAGAAACATGGCCTCCATGCCTTCCTCTTTCAACGCGGCTGTCATCTTATTCCCTGTCTTCATCTCATCACAAGAAAACTTCACCTAAAGCCAATTGTTCCATTTACACAGCGTAGGCATGAGATGATTGAAGGAGGTAAGTGTGTTTGATAGTCCAAAATGTCTTGTAGTGCACACTAAAATTAGACTGTCAATGTCTACTTGCGTATGCCATTCAAATCTAATATCATTCAATGTCCTCTTGCGTATACCATTCAAATTTAATCTGTGGGAGTGAGACATGCGTGGGAGTTGTCACTAGATGAACGCTTTCTTTTATTGATCATTAGAAGCTTCAACTTGGAAGGCTAGGGTGGGTAATGATTGCTTGGTTCGACCCTACCATTCCACCCCCTCACC
The DNA here is from genome assembly GCA_007258455.2 of Sequoia sempervirens. Classification (NCBI taxonomy): domain Eukaryota; kingdom Viridiplantae; phylum Streptophyta; class Pinopsida; order Cupressales; family Cupressaceae; genus Sequoia; species Sequoia sempervirens. The sequence continues at coordinate 471,117,373 of VDFB02105785.1, forward strand.
TTGGCTTGAGTGAGACTGAAAGGAAGGCCTGAGTGAAAATATCTATTACTCCCTAGTCAGACCAGCAGAAAGAAGAAGGAACGACTCAAGTTGTGAGAAGTGACTGAGGGAAAGCAGTCTAATTGATGGATGGCTTGAGTAAATTTATGTCATCGATGTCTAATCATTGAGTGATTGGTGGCATATCTTCTTGTGAAGATGGACAGTGCACATCACTTTATAAGTACTCCTTCATCCCTCTACCACTCTTCTTCTTAGATGTTGTGCTATTTAATTAGATGTGTGTCTACAGGCCGCCAAGTGAACTGTGAAATGGATTTTTCTTTGTCTTTTTTTTTTTTTGAAAGGCTTTAGAAATTTTCAAGCAAATTCCTTTAGCAGGCGTAAAGATGAATGCACCAATTGCAGGGTCTTCTTTAATGCAGAATGGCAAGTGTTACAAAAATAGCGAAATAAATAAAAACTTTCAAGCAAATACAATTGGCCTGTGTATGCTAAGATGTCAAAATATATCATTCAATATGCAAATAGTTATGCGTAGCAGGGGGAGTTTAGACATGACAAAAATAGAGTTGACAATAAAGACCACCATGATAGCATGTAACAGAAGAGCACAATAAAAGGTTCACCGTACCTTCCTTCAAGATTAGATCACAATTTTTTTATTTTTCATTTTTCTTCTTTGGCATGTTGGAATAGGGTATGGAATTCAATCCAACAGACAAATATGTTTGTCAGATGTTGCAGTTGCAACTATACTGGTAAATACACAGAGATGACAAAAAGGAAAAGGGAACGTGGATGACTAGACCAGACATGTTTTCTATCTAACCAAATGGCCTAAAGATGTCAAGAGTGCTTGAAGAAAACTAGAGGTCAAATAATGAAGATGCATGCACACAAATTTTCAAAATAACCCAACCTGAGATTATGTAGCACTTGAGATGATAAAGCTATTAATATGATGGAAACAGATCCTATGTTGCCACATCTGCAATATACAACTTCCATTTTATCTGAAAAGCCTTCCCACACATGATTATGGTACCCCATAGTAAAAGAAGAAGTGAAAATGAACTCGGGTTATAGGATTCTTGATAGCTTCTATCTACTGCAAGATAATGATAAAAAACAGTATTCTTATAATTTTGGGAATAGGAAAATTTTACATCATTTATCATTCAAAGCATGGTGATTCAAATAAAACTAACATTCAAAACAAAAATCATTTGAAAGACTTAGCTGTTAATACCATGATTCCATCAATAATCAAATATCAGCCCTCCCTCTAGCGCCATTTTGTGGACATCAAATCTGAAAATGGCTAGAAATATTAACATAATAATATCATGTTAGTCATTAAAACACATTAAATTCAATATCCCTATGGAATACTTAACCATGCTAAAATATACAAAACTAAATATAACAGAATAGTTGATTGCAAGCATACAAAAGCATGATCAAAACTTTATCCCATATTGGATTGGTGCTTCTATGGAAAGAAGCCCTTTTCCCAACCCTTGATCAAGCTATTGCTAAATGATGAAATTGCTATGAATGTGATATGAAGATGGTGTGGGCAAAATCAGTTCTCAAGGAGAGTGACTTTGCAAGAGATTGTGGAGATGATTTGTGGAGTTGTAAACAAGATTAGTTTTCAAACCAAGAGAGTAACCTTGCATAAAAGTTGTAGATGGATGAATGAAAATTAAGGCCTTCTTTTATAGATTTTTTTGATGAGAGATTGTCCAAATGGGTGAATGTGGGACTAAAGATCCATCAATGAGAAGAGGACACTTGTCAAGTGGTGATAGGCCAATGGATGTGCAAGATTTGGGAAGTGTGCCCATGAGAGGGAGAAATTTGAACTCAAATTTTGCAATAAATTTAGAGAGGGGGACCAAAAAAAGAGCAATAAATGCAATGTTGGAGGGACAAATCAACTTGTCATGATTTTCAAACTTGAGGGCCATGTTGAGTGAAAATATTGGTTTTAATAAATCAATAAATTGATTTATTTGTGCAAGTGGCTAAATCTAGAGAATGCAAGTGGGTGGGTTAGGTTAGGCTAATTAGGATTAGGTTAGCTTAATGATGATTAGGTGAGTTTGACTTTTAGAACTTGGATATTTGATTTATTTAAATCAGAAAATGATGTAATATGATTTGGGATTTGATTAAATGGCCATTTGATTTATTAAAAGGTTGATGATAATGTTTATTTGATTTTAAATAAATGACCTTAGGAGATGAGATTACCTAATAAATGGATGGAAGTGAACCTGATTAATTGATGAATGGACCTAATGTGAAATCTAGTTTAGTTAATGAATGAACCTGATTGAATGCACAATGTTAATTTTGCATGTCTACACATACCTCATCATAGGGCGATATCAAGTGATTTTGAATAAAATATCCAAAAAAAAATTTAATTTTTTGAATTTGGGGCCAAGGGGGACTCATTCGCCACCCATGGCGAATGGGTCCCACCTAAGGCCTGAAAACAAGTGTTGGGAAATATGTTGTATTTAATGTTGTTTGTAAGGATAATACTCAAAAATACACTTAATTAAGCATATGAGAGCATAAAGGGGTCAAATAAAGCATGAAAAAGGGATAAATAGTGAAGATGTGCCTAGAAAAGCGTGAAATCTTCTCACAAGACTTTACAACACTTCAAAATAGGACTTGTTGATAAATGAAAATGCGATTTTTAGGTGATTTATAATTAATAGAGTCTAGAAGAATGTAGAAATTTCTTACAACACTTCACAACACCTTCACAAGATGTCATTCTTTTAATTTTAGTACATAAATAAGCATTTTCAAGCCATGTCATAACATAAAATCAGAGCAACATAGTTCCAACACCATGAAACAAGACCTAAAAGGCCATGAAAATGACAAGGGGCCATTTTTCTATGGCACAAATATGTATTTTTTGGACATGAATAAAAGTCGACTTCTTCACAATTTCAACACAATATGTAAACAATACACATTGACACAACTTATTTTGAGTTCTCAAATTAAAATAAATGACAACAAAATTATAAGAAGGAAAGCATAATTAACAGTTGATTATGATAGAAAATGTGAAAATAGAAATGTTAAAATTAGTTGTTGTTGTGGACCCTCACATTGTTGTCTATACATACAATTTTTATAGAAAATATGATGAAAACATAATTTTGTATGTAGAATCGTGTCACGGTGTCTTAGACTGCTATCTCGTATGGATAATAATCTTTTCACGTACAACTTACCGTGTGTTTGAGAGCATATACATAATCTAATGAAAGCTCTGATAGCTAACAGGGTTAAGCTTATGAACATGGTCTAGCTAAGACAGAGAGTATATAGGCTAACTAGTGTAGGAATGATCGTTACGCATACGCTAAATAGAAATAGACAACTGGTCTGAGTCCTCTTTGCGATCTTTTCTGAGGTTGACATGCGGTGACTTGTTGCTTCTCAGAGATACGCAGTCAACCGAATAATTGAGTAGCTCATAAGCTGAATAGACTTGCATGCGCCCTAATTGACTGTGGCAGCACACGGCACGGCACAGATTTGGAGGGTGGGTAAGTTCAGTTCTCTGATCAAGCGATAAAATGTTTGAAAAGTAGCCCGCCTTCTTGAGGTTTTTAACAAATTTACTTTATAGTTGAATTATTTTCTCACTCGCGTGATGACTCAATATGTTAAAACGACTTTTAATTGTGACATTTTTTTGGCCTTAATACTAATCACCGACAACAAAGAAGATCTGCGACATGTAACATTCAACATTCAACATTCAACCCTTTTTTGACATGTACCGACAAAGAAGAACTGCAACATGTAACATTCAACATTCAACATTCAATTCTTTTTCGACATGTAACGATAAAGAAGAACTGCGACATGGAAAAATATATGTTCAAATAGGGGATAGGGAGGGGCGGTCTACTTCAATTGGCTAAAGCATTCTGTTGCAGGAGACTGGTCATGAGATCTAGTCTTCCCCCCGTCCCTGTGGTACTCGAGGATGTGTTGTCCCAGCATCACCGGTCATGTGAAAAAAGTTTACCACATGCTTTACCATGCACATTATAGTTCAAAGGAGGGCTATTCAATTCCTACAATATATATCAGTCTCCAATGTGATGGTCTGCAATTTTATATAACTCTATATACAATATTTTAAATTATTAATATAATATAATTTATATGATTAATATAATATTATATTTATAATTTATAATTTTTGCAATATTTTTGGAGAAATATATATTAATGTAAAATATTTTTAAAAGATAAATTATAAACGATTTTTTTTAAACAATGTTTTTATCTTAAATATAAGATTATCTTGATATGTTTTCTAATATAAATTTACAAACATATTTTTAAAATTTGTAATTTTAAGATTTTTCTCTGGTTGTTATTCATTGTTATACTGTACTTCTTTTTTTTAAATGTGCTAATTTTTAGTACAAACTTATAATTATAAAGATATTGAGAAGAGTTATTGAATTAGAGAAAGGTTAAGAAGAATTGTTGTCAATTATAACTTGTAAGAAATACAATCATACTTTTATTTATTTTTAATATTTTGATTTAATTATTTTAATTAAAAATAAATAAAATCATGAAGAATATTTATTACTAGACTATAAATTGTAATTAATATAATCATATTTTAATTTAGATGTTTTAATAATAGATAAATAAAATCACAATTTAATGAGGAAAATTATATTTGTGGTAATGAATTCTCTATTGATATACCAATTTCTCAAATTACTAGACTATACTCTTAAATTTGTTTTAAGATTAAAAAAATACTCTTTGAAAAATTATATATATGAATCTTTTGGATTTGACTATGTGTGTTTTTTCTTTTCTTGACATTTCAGATCAAAATACATGATCCATCATGAGGAGAGAAAACCAAGAGAAGAGAAATGAACGATTGTTAGCAAACTAGACAAGTTAAAAAAGGGGAGGGGATTAAATGGGTATGAAAACCAATAAGACAAAGAGGAGGATGGGGAAGGGGACCCTTGTTTTGGTTTGAAATGTCAAGAAAGGAAAGAAACTTACATATTCAAATCCAAAATATTCATATAATAACATGATAAATTGTGGAAATCATATGTCTACTATTTATTTTTCGTTCTAGATTCAATTAGAATTAGAAGTCAATTCATTTTTTGTTGTAAATACAATGAGACGTTTTCTAAACCATAGCTTTAATGAAGTTTTATACTATTAATATATTTTTTCATATATTCTCAAAGTCTCACCTAAGTAAAGAAATTGCCACTCAACCATAAAAAGCTTTGTTTACATCCAAATTGATCACTTGATTTTTTATTATAATAAATTCGCGTGCTTTCTATTCCAAGCATCCATAATGATGTAGTATTGGAGATCAAGCCAAATGATTCCAACAAGGATCTCATTATATTCGTATATAAATAAAATATGATGGATGCACCAATATTAGGTTAGTCAACATCAAATTAAAATTTGGCAATAGATCAATGTGTTAGATTGGTTGAGTTTATTGGCATGGTTCTTGAAAAACCCAAACCAATAAAATAAATTAAAAATTAAAAAATAGAGGATTGGAAATGTGCAACAATGAGTTTAGGTGTGTTGTATTTTCCATAAAAAATTTAAACAAATTTAATAAAAAAAAATTCTTAAAAAATTTCAATCAATGTTATGTTTGATTATATTGGTCTACTTGACATAAATTGAAATAATAATAAAAGAAATAAAAATATATTTAAAAAAAATCATATTCTTAGATTTGATCCATCTAAGAAAATTTTATTGAAAGATAAGTTTGAAAAGAAATATTGTAAAATGAAAGACTCTAAATTGTCATATTTGATGCCAACTAGACATAATCAACCAAAATGGATTCAACCAAGTGAATATTTTTTAACTAAAATTCCTTCATAGTCAAGAAATTATTTTACCTAAAATATACTCACCTACATATATTTGGTACAATAAAACCCATGTTTTATAGCCAAATATAATATTTTCATCAATATTTTTGGTTGATAAAAATAATTTTAATTTTTAATAATAATTTTAACATGTATTGCCACTCTAAAATGTAATATAATAATATAATAAATATGCATATATTTCTCTATTTAGAAGTCTTTTAATCTATATTAAATAAAATGTTTATTTTTTATTTTTAATTCAATTTTATTTAAAGATATATATTCTAACTATATAATTGTTGGTTTTCTTAGTTTCTCTCCGTCTTCTTAAGCCCCCTCTATAGTGGGATAAACATAACATTTGGTAGGATTAACCTCTAGCATCTTAAGAAGTGATGCATTAGAGGTATATTTGGTGGCTAGTATTTTTTTCTTTTAACATTTTTCTTTTGTCTCCTTCTATAATTTTACCTTAGTGATCTCTATAGACTCTATCTTCTTCTAGTACAAAGGAAACCACACATACTAATCCAAATTTATAACTTGAATGACTAATTAAATGCATACTTTTAATGTATTTTATGCTTTTATTTTACTAGAAAAATTAAATAAGTATTTGAATACAATTTCTTATAAAATCAACACTATAATTTGGTTGTTCAAATAATGAAAAATAAAGTGGCATGGAACATCACTCTTTACATATAGTAAATTTTGTTATTTTCTCTTCAATTTTTGGGTGTTTTTATAACTTGAATATTTAGTGCATGGATTACGTTTTTTCCATTTTAATAAACCTAATTTTTAAATAAATCTTAAAATTTGTGTACTAAAAAAAATAATTATTTCTATGGAATGTCAACTTTTATCTTAATTGTTTATCCAAAATAGGAAAAAGATATCATCTTCACATAAAAAAATTCTCCAATGCTTGATATTTTATTTCAAAAATTTTAATTTTTTTTTTATATTTTTTATTAACAAGACAATCATCCTTATATTTTGGTGTTGATGACATACTTTTAGTTAATATATATATATATATATATATATATATACTGAACTTAAAGTTATATTTTGAAAATTACACTAATATACTATAAAATGGTATTCTTATATTTAGAAAATATATTATCTACATGAGTAAGATTTGTTGAAATATCAAAAAATTTAAATAATTTTCTTGTTTTGGTAAATTGGCCGCAAAGTTGTGTTAAATATGTATTGAGTGGACAATTTTAGAGGGAAAGGTTATGGTCTATATCTAACTTAGCTAGAATTAATCTAACTAGAACATATATTTCATCAAAATTGCTTTTTAGTAAGAAATTCCTAAATTCACTTGTGTTAATAAATTGGTGAAAGTGTGACATTGCTTTATTCTTCTACCCTAAGCTATACTTTTTATAAAGGGTCTAGCAATGTAAGGAGGGGTTAAAATTCATCACTTAGGTCTCAAATAGATCTAAGCTATTTTAGTATCATTTCTTTTAGTGCCACTATAATTTATGAGGTGGTTTATCATACAAACCAAATATAAAGGTATATTGAAAGGTGGGAGTGATAAGTTATCTATCAATAAGAGACTCCTCTAGGAGATGGAAAGATCGTTTAAATTATTAAAAAAATTATATTTTTAAAGGTTTTTATAATCTAATGGTTTCAAAGGTTTTAAATTTTCATGGGGTGACTTTAGTTTTGGATTTATAATGAGTTTATGATTTAGGATTTAGGTTTTTAAAAAATCACAATTTTTAGAAAAAATACATCCATCCTAGCTATTTATCATTAGAATGATGATTTTTAGAGAGAATATTAATTGAGTTTTCAATTTCTTCCATTCATAATTTTATCCTTCATTATTCATCATATCAACCTCCACATTCATTTTCATCAATTTTCATAATTTATTATTCATCATTAACCATTAACCAAGGTCACCTCCAAATTCATCTTCATCAATTTATAATTCATTACTTTCATTCATCATTCCACATTCATCATGTCTATCTCTACATTCATCTTTTCCAATTCATAATTAATAAGTCTACATTCATCATTCATCATTCACCATTCACTATTCATCACACCCACCTCCAGATTCATCTTCAACAATTCATCATTCATCATGCTCGCATCCATAATCATATCCAGTAATTAATTATATCCTCATACCCACCTCAATGCTCATATTCACTAATTCAATATTCATAGTCCGTCATTTATCACACTCATCTATACATTCTTCTTCAATAAATTTTAGTTGATTATTCATGATTCATTATTTTTTTATTCATTGTTCAATTGTATTTGAGAAATATTTTTTAAAATATTAATTAAATGCATCTATAAATATTAATTTAAATTAGCAACTCTTATAATAGTGTAATGCCCCACGATAAATATTAAGGAAAACCTTTTGGCTATTTAAAATTTGTGTTTACATATTTAAAATTAGAACCTTATGAAACCCTAAATGTTATATTAATATTCAAATAGACCCATTAATGACCTAAAAGTACAAGCCTATGTCACACTTTCATAAAGGAAATGACCAGCACAAATTAAAAAATTCATCTTCGAGTGCATAAAAGTGGTGTTTAGTTTTAGAGTTTCAAAACTATTTAAACTAATGAAATGTAGAACTCTTGATGAAGTTTATACTTGCAATTTAAAAAAGAAAAGGAAAAAAGTGATTGATATATTTTTTCTAAATTTAAAATTACTAAAAATTTCAAAGAAAAATTGAGGTTGATTGAACATCACAAAAAAAGAGCAAACAATTATTTCCCAAATAGCTTACTTCAATATCTACTACATGGAAAAAATAAAAATTGATGAATATTTTTGTTTTTTTGTAATAACATTTTAAAGTGAAACTTCACTAGAATGTCATAGTTTTCATGGGACATTAAATTTTGTCTAATTTTTTTATCATAAAAAAGTAACCCTTTTGGATATGATTTTCTCTTCTATTGTGTCATATATATTTTAAAAACTTTTGAATATAATTTAATACATATATTTTAATTTCTAATTGACTTCATGCTTGATTATAAGAACTGATTTATAGTAATTTAAAAAAATAATAATAAAACTAATCAAAATATATTTAAAAAAAAAGATTCTAGACTCTAAGCTTCACAAAAGGGCATTTTTAGATTTTCATCAAATTACCCCTAGTTGGAGAAATTTAGAGTTAAAGTTGATATTTTTTTGAGTATTCCCCCAAAAGAGGGTTTAAGTTGTGACATAGGGAGCCACATAGACAATTCTCATTGAAATATTTTCTCTTGAAACACTTTCAGCTAAAACCTTTCACCTAAAAAATTGTACCTAAATTTAGTCGTATTTCAAAATTTCAGTGAGAAAATTCTATTTAATATTTTTAGGTGAAAAGGATTCACTCAAATGTACCATTTCACTCGAAACCATTTAGTTGGCCAACAGTGTGATACAACTTTGTACTTTTACCTAATATACTTAAAATTGCATTATGTTAGCCCAATAATGATCTCCATGTAAAACAAAGGCCTCCATCTGAAGATCGGTATAGGGATTTCCTATAATTATTGAAAAATTATTCCCATTAAATTTTGTGCTTATGTTTACACTGATGTGCTTGGGATGCATGGATGAATGTTCCATATGAACTCTAATTATCCTAAAAAATGAATGATGACAAGTCTCTTAGGGTTTGAAATTCACTATCCCATTGATAATAAATAAATGTATCTACTTTGTTTCCATAGTTTGGTGTAACATGGAGCCACACCCTTAATATTAAATGATATTTTTATACCAATATGAACCCTTCTAGAAGATGCTTCATCAATCTACACATTAATGGTTATGATGGTTGTGTGTTATTTTTGGTTGTGAAACCACCCACAATTAAAATGATTGAAGGAAAGAAAGATTAGAAATCAAAAGATGAATAAAATAAAAAATCCCTTAGCACTAAATTAGCAATCATGAACTAGCCAAGGGGATATGTGAGTGCTTTCTATATATAAACATAAGTGAAAATAATTCCAAGAGGAGTAATATCTCCCAACTTCCCAAAAAAGGTATGATTTTTACCTACTTGGTAAATGAGAGATTACATGGTGACACATACTCTAGTAAACAAAAAAAAATGGTTATGATAGGTGGAAAATAAACTCAAAAGAGGGTATGAAACTCAACTACATAAAGATGGGCAAGAGTGGCACATGTAATTGATGTATTATACCACATGTCCTCATATTAACCATGTCTAATATAACCTAAGAAACATTAATAATATGTGTTGAAAGAATAAATATTTCCTAATAATTTTCCCCAGACAAGAAAGAAACCCCATTATGGAAAAAGTACCTTCAGGATCATCAAACAATTTTACTCCCCTTGGGAAGAAAAAAACCAAATGCGTATTTCAAATATCTTCCCTTTCTTGAAACAAACATGAAGAAAGAAAGTGAAAAATGTATGAAGTCTCTAAAAATCGATCATAGGTCTACATGTCAATGTTGAAGGGTGCCATAGTCAAATCATGAGTTCTAGGCCTCACTAATGAAGGTGACAATCTAAAATCTAGTAGAGATAAATATAGAATAGGATCCAAAGATGAACATGTCTCCTCTTAAATAAGGATGCCTCCTCCAAATGATGCTCAAAATTCTCCACATTATGTGAAACTATGATTATTGATCACGTGGACAATGAACAAGAGGTTTTAAAAAATTTCCTCACAAAAACGAAAGAAGAATTAGTTTCATCAAAGAGAATATGAATTTCATGAATAATGTCTCCCAAATTTGAAATATGGTATTCTACCAAAAAACCTATACTTTCCATCAAATATTTGTCCCAAAGAATTGGATTAGGAAGACCAATGTGAACCTCTTGCATCATTGCAATGTTGATCTCAAAATAAGTAGGAGGAGAAGGAGGAGAAGGAGAAAGAATACAAGGTTGAAGAACTAATTAGATGTGAGAATACCCAAGTTCAAGTAACTACACTAGGAGTGTGATAAAAAACCAAAGGATCGGAGCCATCATTAAGTGCAATGTTTAAAAAGTTGTATACTTGAGATGCATGATCAACCATCCTAGTAGAAATTACCTCTCGATTCTCCAAGTCTCAAATGATAATTGAATTAGGTGTAAGTTTCATAGTCTTCTGTACTATACTATAGGTAATATGATAAATAGAAAGAAGATTATTTGACAAATGAGGTACACGTAAAATATCTTTAAAAGTGTCATCCCCAATACCAAGAAATCCACTCCCAACTACATCTATAATCCAATAATGGAGGAATTATTTATATGTTCAATCAAATCAAGCATGAAATCTACATATATTATCACAATTATCCTATAATCTATGTGAATGACCTACTAATCATTCTAGAATTCATGTACATATCCAAAGCCCCTTGTCTATGAAGATATATTTAAATATTGCAAGCTTGAAAAAACCTTAAGAGTAAAATAGTGAATATCATTGTCCATAATTTTTTTTTTAAAGAATTCATAACAATAAAGCCTCAAAGCATCAAAGATCAAGTTTGTAAATATATAGAGTGAGCTCACAACTACAAACTAGATCCAGAATTGTGAAATTGATCTAACATAGAGTAAAAAGGAATCCTTGAGTTTTAGTTCACACATGACCATTGGAAGCATTTCCAAATTCTAAGTCATAAGAATCTTATGATCTTCAATAAACAATAAACATTCGTTGATTACAAAGCTAAATGTTTTTCCTTTAATTATTACTATTTATAATATAATTATACTTCTGTTTGATATTACTTCCCCAATCATTCTATTTTATCTATCTAAAGCATTGACAAACATTTTACACCTTTAAATTGATGTTTAATAATATTTAGCCCAAGGAAAACTTATTTTTCCGTTAGAAATAAATAATAATCAACTAAAAATGTCACTCGAATTCAATCCATAATTGTTTTCCTGAGTTGAAAAGATAGGTAAATAGGAAGAAGTAAATAACTAGGTAAGAGGGAAAAACAAATCATTCTTCAAATTTTCAATGTCACGCTTATAGGTGAACCACAGGTTCCCTTTAATATAAAACATATCACTCCGAAAATCTGAATGACTGGAGACTAGAGCTCACCCTCCTTTCCCCATATCAAGATTTGACATAATTTCTAACTACCTAGCTTTGGGCATTTCACTTGAATTGAATAGTTTGCTCTAAGCATTTCCAAGATGATTTCCATCTTCAGAGACAAGTGCCACTGCTTCCTCTAGCTCTTTTACAATTATGCTCGTTTTGGGTCTATTTATTGGTCTTGCTTCGAAGCAATTAAAGGAAATCTCTGCAACTTTCCAAGAAGACGTTAAACTGTATTGCCCATCCAATGAAGAATCGATCAGGTCTCCCACATGAAATTAAGTTTTTATTCTGTAAAGTATATAAGATAAGGACTATGCGCTTCTTATTAATGAAATTGTCAAAAAGATTATAGATTAAGTAGAATTACCGTTTGGACTATTCCATCGTTGGGTGATATTCCAGAAAAAATCTCCAACAAAACTACACCAAAACTATAAACATCACTCTTTTCGTTTAACATTCTTGTTGTAAAATATCTGCATCAAATTCCAAATTTCAAAACAATATCCGAAACCTAACATGAACGTTAAACTAGTCAATTGTTGAATTAAAATACATAAAGGAATAGGAGAAGTATGAAAATACTCAGGATCAACATAGCCAATGGTTCTGTTCACATTTGTTATTGTTAAGCTCTCTGAGTTTTCTAATAACTTTGATAGACCAAAATCAGCAACCTTGGTATTCATTTTTCTATCCAAAAGAATATTAGTGCACTTTATATCTCTGTGTATTATTGGAGGATTACAACTTTGATGTAGGTATAATAAACCTGAAAAGCATGAAAAAGAGTTATAATATGTACTAAGTTCTATTATAGAAAATTTATTTCACAATTGCAACAATTGGTCTTTTCAGAAAAAACTACCTTCGGCTGCTTCGAGAGAAATGTTAAGTCTAGTTTGCCAATCAAGTGGTTTCTCCAGTTTAGCTATCCCTGTAAATATAATATCAATCCTTCTAAAACCAAAATTCATATACATTTAATTCTGTTTACAATAAAATAAAATAAAAAAATACCATATAAATGATCCTTCAGTGTTCCGCAGTGCATACATTCGTATACCAAGGTTACTATGGATTGTCTGCAATACCCAACAAGTCACCTAGAGCCAAGAACAACTCAAGTAGCATATGTCAAGTATGGAATTTAACGCTGAGATTGTTTTCTAAATTAAAATTAAAAAATAATTTAATGACACGTTCAATATTCGTGGAAAATAACAAACCTCATATCGAAATTATTGTCTCCCTTGGCTTGAATCTGATCAAATTACTTTGACTGCAACATCATATCCCGAAAGTCTACCATAGAATACTGATCCAAATCCTCCCTTGCCAATTACTGTGGAATAATTATTTGTAGCTGCTTTAATATCTTCTTCAGTGTATTCTATCGCCAATTTATGATATTCATTTGGACCATCTTCATCTGGTCACAAAAAGTCTTAGAACAAAGTTTTCTAACAATAAACAAAACGTTAAAATAGTATTTGTTGGTTTCGAATGATCTTTTTTCATTTTGTAGGAATTTCAGAAATACCTGTACATGAATGTTGAGTGTGAATGACAGGACCATTTGTGATACGTGATTGTTATCTGTGTTTGTATCTCCATATAATTATAACAATCACAACCATCAATAGAACTGAACAACCAATAGAAACTCCTATAATTTGTGATTTTTACTGCCCCCTGGAAAATTACTTTCAGAGCCAAATGGAAACTACTTTGAGGAAAAAATCTGCATGGTAAAGTGAAAATAAAGATATCAAAGATGATTTTTTTTCCCCAAAATCTTCCTACAATACTCCTTCTAAAATATAAGATGGCAATGAGATCCCTTGAAAGGAAATTAAACAAGAAAGTTCATGTTCTCGTACCGAAAATTTAAACCGGATCTGATTAAACCAGGTGCTCCATTTAGTTTACTGTTCTGCAAAAATCTAAACAGAATAAAAGTTGCTAATTATTACAGGTAAGAATGATGATTATATTAATTGAACTAAGCATTCTCATATATTATTGTGTTCTTTCAAAGAGAAATATAAACATAAATAAAAAAGTCATGAGAAAAGATAAAAGTACAAGTAAACGTACAGTTCTTTCAGTAGCGTAAGTTTCTCTAATGAGCTTGGAATATCTCCCGTCAGTTGATTATTTTGTAGTTGTCTTCAAAAGAAAAGAGAAAAGATCATAAAGGCCAACATTCACAAAATCTACATTTAATCTTTCTTTTAAGTAGGTAATAATAAGATATCCATAGTCTCCAGGAGTAATAGATCTCTTACAATATTGTAAAGTTCTTCAATGAGCTGACGTCTGGAATAGAACCTGTCAAATTATTGCTTCCTAACAGCTAAAACAAACCAAAAAAAAAAGAGAATTTGTTTGTGATACTTACTAGTTCCAATTCTAACATATAAACCATTCAACATAATATAATTAGGAGTTACACAAGACATGTGCAGGTTGCCATGATCTTACCAACTGAGTTAATGCTGTTAAGTTGGCTAAACTTGAAGGGATGTTGCCAGCGAGGCCCATGTTTGTTAGATTTCTGAAAAGATTTAAATCATGTAAGTTACAACTTAGTCTCATAATTAATGTTGAAATGTAACGAAATGAACTATTATGAATTGTTAAGGAAAGAGATTTACACGATAATAACTCGTGGGGGACTGTCGTCATTGCAGGTAATGCCGGTTAATGGATAACCTGCTGGCAAACATGGATCTACGCCTGTCCAATCATCTGGAACATTCATTGTATTTGCAATTTTCCGAATAGCAAGAACTGTGTCATACAATTTTACAGCATTAGACGTGGTTGCTTGTTTATGTATATAGGGACGACTCTATGATTTTAGGGTTGAACTTTTGCATAGAAAATATTCAAAGAGCGACTGAATTACCATCCATTATAATTTAGATTTCTATATAAACATTGACTACAAATTACAAGTTTAACACTCATGTAATTTAGGTAGTCTAAGGAACGACACAGTACCTTGTTTTTCAAAGACAAGTGATCGATATATTTGTTGTTTCTGTACCTAGAAAGTAACATCATGATCACTACTAGCTCACCGAAAACTCTTTTATTTTATTTTCTAAATGCAGATGTACCCTTTTCATAAACCCTTCGAAAACGGCCCTTGATTATTGAGCTTAGTGACTCAGATAGAGAGACTTACCATCTCCGGCGTCTGTCATATTGTTAGACATTTACTTTTTTATATGCTTCTGCTGCATTTATGAAGGGCTGCATGTCGGACCCTTTCCGAGGATGTAATTTTAGGTACTGGCTATTCATCCCCGCACTGTCTATGCAGGCCACAATTTGCACCCGACCATCCGATGTCTATGCCATGCTCTGACCATCCGTGCACCAACCGGCCGTCTGCTGCAGGCAGGACATAATTGTCAGAATTTTTAGGTTCCTAGTACCCAATAAATATTTTTACTAAGTTTTTTAAGTTTGCCATTCGCCCTTTTTTGCTGCTTGCCCGCGGCTATTGGTAGGTTTATACGAAGGTTCTAAAGTATGTTTAATAAAATGAAAATAATTAATATATTAAGTATATATTAGGATAATTAATATATAATGTATATTTTATATATTATATTTTTAACAAAACTATTAAATATAATAGTAATAATAATTTTATATATGTATTTAATAGTTTTGTTAAAAAATATAATATATAATAATAATTAGTATAATTATATTATTTATAATTTCTTTTATTATATAAAATATGCATTATATATTAATTATGTTAATATATATTTAATTAGGATAAACCAAAATTAATGGATAAAAATATAATTATATATATTAGGATTTTAATAAATAATATTAAAATCATTTTAAGGCTGAAACCAATTAGTATTTTAATATATAATGTATATTTTATATAATAAAAAATAAATTATAAATAATATAATTCTACTAATTATTATTATACATTATATTTTTTAACAAAACTATTAAATACATATATAAAATTATTAAAACTATATTTAATATAATTAGTATAATTATATAATTTCTTTTTATAGTTTAAATATTGCAAATTTATATTATACTAAGGATAGCATAATTATAATATACATTAAATATATTAAAATACTAATTGGTTTCAGCCTTAAAATGATTTTAATATTATGCATTGAAATCGTAATATATATAATTAAATTCTTATCCATTAAAATCCTAATATATAATTAAATTCTTATCCATTAACCCACCCTAATTATATAACTAACACTAACTCTAATTACAACCCTAACCCTAATTCTAACTCTAATTCTAACCCTAACCCTAACCCTAATCCTAATCTTAACCCTAATCTTACTACTAACTCTAACCTAACCCTAATCCTAATTTTATCTCTAACCCTAACCCTAACCCTAACCCTAATCTTACTACTAACACTGTCCTAATCCTAATCCTAATTTTATCTCTAACCCTAACCCTATTCCCATCCCTAATTGTAACCCTAAACTTATTCATAACTTCAACCCTAATCCTAATCCTAACCCTAACCCTAACCCTAACCCTATCCCTATCCCTAGCCCTATCCCTAATTTTAACTCCAACCCTAATCTCTAACATTAAATATAACCCTAATCCTTACCCTCACCCTATTTCTAAGCCTAACCCATTTTATACATGCTAACTCCAACCCTAACCCTACTACTAATCTTAAACATAATCATAAATCGAACCCTAACCCTATCCCTCATCCCAAACACATTTTTAAACTTAACCCTTTTTATATATGCTAACCGTAGCCCTAACCCTAAACCTAATCCTAGCCCTAATACTAACTCCAACCTTGATACCACTTATATCTCTAAACCTAACCCTAACCCTATTCCCAATAATAAAATTAATCCCAACTCTAATAAAAGTTTGAACCTAAACATGTTTGACCCTTAACTATAACTTACATTAAATTTTTATATTAAATATACTAAAATATATAAAAAGGGTTAAGTTTAAAAATGTGTTTGGGATGAGAAATAGGGCTAGAGTTAGGTTTAGGATTATGTTTAAGATGAGCAGTAGGGTTAGGGTTGGAGTTAGCATGTATAAAATGGGTTAGGCTTAGAAATAGGGTGAGGGTAAGGATTAGGGTTATATTTAGTGTTAGAAATTAGGGTTGGGGTTAAAATTAGGGATAGGGATAGGGATAGGAATAGGGTTAGGGTTAGGGTTAGTGTTAGGGTTAGGATTAGGATTAGGGTTGAAGTTATGAATAAGTTTAGGGATAAGAATAGGGTTAGGGTTAGAGATAAAATTAGGATTAGGGTTAGGATAGTATTAGTAGTAAGATTAGGGATATGGTTAGGGTTAGGTTAGAGTTAGTAGTAAGATTAGGGTTAGGGTTAGGGTTAGGGTTAGAATTAGAGTTAGAATTAGGGTTAGGGTTGTAATTAGAATTAGTGTTAGTTATAGAATTAGGGTGGGTTAATGGATAAGAATTTAATTATATATTAGGATTTTAATGGATAAGAATTTAATTATATATATTAGGATTTCAATGGATAATATTAAAATCATTTTAAGGCTGAAACCAATTAGTATTTTAATATATTTAATGTATATTATAATTACGCTATCCTTAGTATAATATAAATGTGCAATTTTTAAACTATAAAAAGAAATTATAAATAGTATAATTATACTAATTATATTAAATATAGTTTTAATAATTTTATATATGTATTTAATAGTTTTGTTAAAAAATATAATATATAATAATAATTAGTAGAATTATATTATTTATAATTTATTTTTTATTATATAAAATATACATTATATATTAAAATACTAATTGGTTTCAGCCTTAAAATGATTTTAATATTATTTATTAAAATCCTAATATATATGATTATATTCTTATCCATTAATTTTGGTTTATCGTAATTAAGTATATATTAACATAATTAATATATAATGTATATTTTATATAATAAAAAAAATTATAAATAATATAATTATACTAATTATTATTATATATTATATTTTTTAACAAAACTATTAAATATAGGATTATTGTTACTATTATATTTAATAGTTTTCTTAAAAATATAATATATAAAATATACATTATATATTAATTATGCTAATATATACTTAATATATTAATTATTTTCATTTTATTAAACATACTTTAAAACCTTCATATATACCTACCAATAGCCACAGGCAAAGCAGCAAAAAAAAAAAGGAATGATGGCTATCCAGCCCCAACAATGCACTGGGGCATGGATGTGTCGCTCCATGGTGCATGGCATAGCATACCGTGACACGTCCCTTTTTTTATTCTGAGCAGAGCGATTTGTACAGCCAGCGAATAACTATATATTTATAAATATTTGCTAAGGGTTTTTGAACTTACAAATAGTATGATGTTTTGGAGACTGATATTATTATTTAGAAGTTATTAAAATTTTATATTTTTGATAATATATATTTTTTTATTGTTTTATTTAAATCTAAAATAAAAGAATGTTTTTATGTTTAATAATTTTGAAAATGATTTAAATTATTTGATAGTTTAAATTATTTGAATTGTATTTAGATTTAATTTTTTAATTTATTTTTTATATTTAATTTTTTTTTTTAATTTTGATTTGAATGTGTATTTGTATTTACAGTTTATAATAATAATTTAAAAATATTAATATTATCTTCAAATTATTTGTATGTTTATTACAAATTTATATTTTTCTTTACATATTTTTTTATATTTAACAATCTTTTAAAAGAGATTTATTATTTGAATTGTAAATGTATTTAATTTTTTAATTCTTTTTATATTTAATAATTTTTTTATTTATTTTTATAATTTTGATTTGAATTGTGTTTGTATTTATAGTTAATAATATTATTTTTAAAAATATTACTATTGTCTTTAAATTATTTGTATTTGTGTGTTTACTATAGATGTATATTCTTCTTTAAATATATTTTTTTATTTTCATTTTAAATTGTATTTAATTTCTATTTTTTTTATATAATTTATTTAATTGTTGACTAAAATATTGCATTCCTAACTTGATTATTTTAATGTTTAATAATTTTGAAAAAAAATTAAAAACTTAGTCACATATTACATTTCTAACTAAATTATTTATATGCTTACTATAAAATGATTTCTCCTCTTAATAATTTTTAAAAGTGACATAAAATTGGTTCTATAAACTATTTTTATTTAATTTTGAGTGCTTACACTACTCCTTAAATTATTACTTTTTTTTTTTTTAGGGGCTTATGTCTTTATTTAAATTATTTATATGTTTAATAATTATTAAAAATATATATTTAAAGAAAAATATAATTTTTGAATAAACATAAAACAATATTTAAAGATATTAACATTATTAAAATAATATTACTTACTACAAATAAAAAGTTATATTCAAATAAAAATTATGAAAATAATATTAAATATAAAAATAATTAAAAAATTAAATCTAAATACAATTCAAATTACTTAAACAATCAAATAATTTAGGTCATTTTCAAAATTATTAAACATAAAAATATTCTTTTGTTTTATATACAAATAAAACAATGAAAAGAATATATTATAAAAATCAATCAAATTTAAATGACTTTTAAATAATGTTAAAAATATTTGTAGTATAAGAAAAACTAATGATAAGTACCTATGTTGTTATGTTATATTTTTTAAAATTTTGTTGACCTGTATTCTTGAAGCAAGTATACAACCTCTTTGGAAAAATTTATAAAGAGTAAAGCATTAAATGACATAAAACCTTAAGGTTTATGGAAACAATTTAGTAAAGACTAAATTTAAATTATTTTTCCAAAATTATTAAACATTTAAATAATTTAAATAAAGATATAAGCTCTTAAAAAAAAAAAAAACTTTAATGTAAGCACTCAAAAGTAAATATAGTTTATAGAACCAATTTTATGTCACTTTTAAAAATTATTAAGAGGAGAAATCATTTTATAGTACTATATATAAATAACTTAGTTAAGAATGTAATATGTGATTAAATTTAAATTATTTTTCCAAAATTATTAAACATTTAATTAATGGTTATGAGTGTAATATTTTAATCAACATATAAATAAATTATATAAAAAGATAGACATTAAATAAAATTTAAATTGAAAATTATAAAAATTGTTTTTAAGACTTTTAAAAGTTTTGTCAAACATAAAAAACTAGGAGTATAAATTTCTAGTAAACACACAAATACAAATAATTTAAAGACGATATTAATATTTTAAAAATAATATTATTAACTATAAATAAAAACACAATTCAAATCAAAATTATAAAAAAATTTATTAAATATAAAAATAATTAAAAAATTAAATACACGCACAATTCAAATAATAAATCTCTTTTAAAAATTGTTAAAAGAGAGAGGAAGAGATAAATAAATGGGAAGAGAAAGACATAGATATAGAGATATATGGGAAGATAAAGGGACAAAGAGGTTGAGATATGAAGATAGATAGGGGTATAGGGAAGGAGCAAGAGAGGGAGAGATGGGGAGAGATGGGGAGAGATAGAGAGAGGGAGGGAGAAAAGGAGAGAGATATGTAGAGGAGGGAGAGAGAGAAGCTGGGGAAGAGGGAGATATATGTAGAGAGGGGGAGAGAGGGAGCGTGAGAGGGGGAGGCTAATATAGAGAGAGATAGATAAAGATAGGAAAAGAGATAAGGAGATAGATGCATAGGGAGATATACGTAGAGAAGTATATGGATAGAAAGAGATAGAGAGATGAGTGAGAGGGAGATCCAATGAGAAATAAAGATAAAGATATAGAGTAGAAGAGATGAAGTGAGTAAGATAGAGAGAGGGAGACATTTCTAGAGATAGAAAGTGGGATGGATGGGTAGAAAGAGGGAGACATTTCTATAGATGGAGGGGGAGGGAGGAATATAGAGGTAGAGATGAATATAGAGTGAGAGAGGAAGAGTGAGACAAATTGATAGAGGTAGAGATGAATATAGAATGAGAGGAAGAGGGAGAAAAATAAATAGAGGTATAGAGAGAGATAAGTAGAGAAAAACAAATAGAAATGGAGAGGGAGATAGAAATAAGGGGAGAGAGAGGGGGGAGAGATAAATGGGAAGATAAAGACATAGATATAGAGATATATGGGAATAGAAAGGGACAAAGAGGTTGAGATATCAAGATAGATAGGGGTATAGGGAGAGAGTTCATATGGCAAGAGATAAAGAGAGGGAGGGAGAAAGGGAGAGAGATAGGTAGAGAAGGGAGAGAGAGAACATGGGGAAGAGGGAGACATAAAGTTAAGATGTGTCAATATTTAAGAATCCTTGTTTATTCTGAAATTCTTCCAAACATTGCTAGTTTTGTTGAACATTGTTAAATTCTCAGTTATGTTCAATTATAATTGTTAGATGAAAAAATGACCTTTTAGTTGGCACAAAATTATAGGTGACATAAAGTTTTCAACCAGATTGATGAGCATATATCCGATATTTCAATACAATTTTCTATCCTGCCTATAGCAATTTATATTTATTCACATATTCCACCCAAACTCAATCTCTTCTAGTGAGGTGTAGGCAAGCATATATGCAATGTGTGATGTTAGGTGCTATCATAATAGTGGTTTACAATTCCTTAGAGGAACAAATTTTAGCTGAAATCACATATTTTTAGAAAATATAATGATTTAAGCCTTAAAAAGTTCTATTTTACGGATTCCAATTGAAGAGGGTTTGATCAAATCACCTTAGATCAAACCCCCTTGGATAGAACCTCGCTAGTTTTAAACCATACCTATAAATGCGTCTCCTTTACACCTATCAAAATGCTGATAAAAACTCACTTTTGATTTAGATTTTGGGGGATCAAATGAATTCATTTAAAATTTACTTCAAATGATTATGGTATTCCTTAGAACAAGCTATCCAATGAATATAATTTTAATATGTTTTGGTTTTGTTATGTATTTGTTTTTAAGTTTTATTAAACATAGGTTTTCATCAAAATGAATTTCTTTGTTCTTCACATGTGGAAAAATAGAAGATTATAAAATTTTTTTGAAAAATATGAGTGCACTAGATATTGAAGTCCTTGATCCAACAAAAACATAAAAATAAAATTTTGATATACAAAAAAAGTTACACATTATACGGTCCGCTATGTCTAAATTGTAATTGGTTTGACTTTGAAACTTGATTAAGGAAAAAATATTCAATAAAAAACTATCTAACCAAGTGGAAGCACTAGATATCAGAGTTACAAATCTAAATTTGAAAGAATTAGAATTTTATCCTTCATGGAAAAAGTTATATGTTATACGGTGTGTGTCACTTTTAAAAATGATGTTTTCTGAAAAAATCTATTTTCGTGGGAGATGGAAAAAAAGTGCAATTTTATTCCAAAAATTTTGAAAAAAATATTTTTAGAATCTACAGACAAAATTTGATGAGACTCTAGTTTACACCATCTTCAAATTCCTCACAGTTTAGCCGCTATAGGTGCCCGAATGTGAAGATTTAGTTAAAAATAATAATTTCAGTGTCCAGTTTGGCCAAAAATTGTAAACTCGTGACAATACTTACAATGATCTCCACCAAGCATGCTTGTAAACTCATGACAATGATGTAAAATATTTTCTCCCATGACAATATTGTTATCTACATTCTTTCTTAATGGCATCTTTAGCTACTTTAAATTAGAATTTAGAATCATCATCCAAGGTTGGGATATGTTACAGGAAGAGATCCTGATTTTCTTCTCTTTTTTTTCTTCATTTTCCTCCATGAGCATGTTTTTCCAAGAGGAAACCAAGGAAGCCTTGATGGTGTCAGGATCATCATAAGTTTATCCATAAGCATCTTCAATCTTCATATTATGTTTCTTTGCCTTCTAATTTTGCATGTTAAATGAAAAAACTTGGTTTTACACCTTATTTAAGTCATTTAATCCTTGATTTTTGTCTCCAATAGATTTATTCAAAACTATAGACACCATCCAATTGAATTTTGATAATCCTCTCTTCTTCTATTAGGATGTAAGAAAAATTATTTGAGAGGTCTTTTTGGATCTTAGCCATTCTACTTTCAAGGAAATCCTTTCTCTGAAAAGGTTTCTAAAGACTTGGATATTCCACTCTTTTAGTCTGAGTTTTATGAATTTTAACTTTCTATTGAATATGCACATCTTAGTGCAATGATCAACTGTTTGGGTGAGCTAGGAGTCAGTGACAACCATTTTGAAGTTTGGTTTTTCCATCTACACTTTTTCAAATTTGAAAGACACTCTTCTAGGGAATTTGTCCTTGTCTATGAGCATGTAATCCAAACCAGCTTCAAATAGGGTTACAATTAGGGTTCAAATAGCTTTATGGTTGGGTTAAGCTTCAATTTGGGTTAAGGTTCAATTGACTAAAAATAAGCATCTTGAGAAGAAGGATATCTCTTGGCGTACTTTACATATATTTTTAAAATATATGTATGCTAGTTTTAAAATAATATTATTAACTATAAATACAAACACAATTCAAATCAAAATTATAAAAAAATTATTAAATATAAAAATAATTAAAAAAATAAATTCACACACAATTCAAATAATAAATCTCTTTTAAAAATTGTTAAATATAAAAAAATATTTAAAGAAAAATATAGATTTGTAATAAGCATACAAATAATTTAAAGATAATATTAATATTTTTAAAAAAATATTATAAATTGTAAATAAAAATATACATTCAAATCAAAATTATAAAAATAATATTAAATATAAAAAATAATTAAAAAATTAAATCTAAATACAATTCAAATGATTTAAACTATCAAATAATTTAAATCATTTATTAAAAATAAAAACATTCTTTTATTTTATATAAATAAAACAATAAAAAATATATATTATAAAAAAGTCAAATTTAAATAACTTCTAAATAATAATATCACTCTCCAAAACATAATACTATTCCTAAGTTCAAAAACCCTTAGCAAATATTTATAAATATATAATTATTCATTGGATGTACGAATTTGCTTTGTTGGAAAATAAAAAAATGAAGGTGTCAGTACGTTTAAATGGTATGCTATAGTATGCTATGCCATTGGAGCAACACATCCATGCCCCGGTGCAAACCTGGGGCTAGATAGCTATTGCTGCCTACCATAGTGTTGTGCCTGGAGCAGGCTATGGAGCCTACAAAATCGAATTCCCATCCCATGGGTTGCCATGCTATGCCCATTCTGCATCAAGTACGAAGACACCCACGGCCTGCTCTAATGTGTATCAGATGAACTACACAGCTACCATCCGTAGCATGCTCCCCTGCCTCCGTTGTCAAGCCTCTAAAATGAAACCTAACCATTAAAAGCAAGTCATTGAAAGTAGGATAAATAATAAATAAATTAAATTGAAATTAAATTAATTTTATTACTAAATTTTAAATAAATAATTTTTTTAATTTTTTTAACAGATTTTTAAATTTAATTTTTTATCTTCATCAATATTAATCAATTTTTTTGTAATTTTTATCAAGTTTGAAATGTTCTAGAGATCCCCAAGGAATGAACTATGATAAATTAACTTAGTTTGATCAAAAGGTAAAGAAAGAAGAGATAGGATGAAAAGGAAGGGAAAAAAGAGCAATGTTCCCCTTCTACTAAAAATAAGTGTATCTAGAATCAAGTGAGTCAAACACAAAGGTTTTAGACTGCTGACCAGTTCGCTAATTATCTAAGGATGGCAACATGAAAACCAAACTCTAGCACACCACAATCACAGCTCAGGGACACACTAGCATCAGGTACGAACATATGTCTGATTGTACCATTGAAAATTGAACCCTTTTCTTGACATGAGATTAAATGGACTTAATGAGGCCCTAATCTAGTGTTTTGAGGCATTTTAGTTGTCCACACTAGGTCTTGGACCCTTGCAAACCAAATAACATGTGTTTATTAACGTCTTGTAAAGGTATTGTGAAGTCTTGTAAGATGCTTTCACCATTTTCTAGACTTAATTAACCTATTTATGCCTAATTAAACATTATAAAACATATTTAATAACATCACTACATCAATCTAGAAGATTCTTTAATGTGAACTTAATGACAAACTAGTGTTGTAATGTGATTTACACGTTCACATTGGTTCTTGTGCATTTCTAGGCTATATGGACCTAATTTTAGTGTTGTAAAGTGCATTTAATTACACTTTAACATTAATTTATGTGTCCCAAGCCCTATTCAAAATTTACATCATCACTAATAAGTCCTATTTTACCCATATTGTGCATCTCGATGCTTTAATTGATCAAATATCTGACAAAATAACATCTAAAACTTATTTCCTATCTCCTCAGCTTCATAGGTGTTAGAATGGACCCTGTGGGACCCATTTTCCATGCTTGGTGAATGAGTCCCATCCAGGTGGGATCCATATGCCATGCTTGGTGAATGAGTCTTATTTCGCCCCCATTTTGACACTTGATTAGGAAAAGGTGAAATTTAAAGTTTATTTTCACTACATGTCCACCTGTGATGTAGTATGAATGGGTACTAAGGAAAACTTGACTATAAATAAGTAATTTTAACCTCATTTTACATCCATCCACTCATTATTACATCTCTCATCTTGAATTCATTATCTATCTTTCACTACAAGTCAAGCAAGATCTTCAAGTTAGCATTCTAAAGCATTAAAGGATAGATTTTGCATGTGTTGCAGCAGACATCCTAGATAAATCATCATTTATAAGGTAATCTACTCCATTTTTTCATGCTTCATTCCTTCATTTCATCAATTTGGTTTAATTACCTAAACGAGGTTTGACCAAGGCAAACCCCCATGCTTTAACAATCAACAATCTCTCTTCTTATGTTGTTTGTATGCAGATTTGGGTCCTTTGGAAGATTCATAATCATTGAAGATTGCATTTCAAATTCATCCAAGTCTTCTTCCCTCCGTTCAAGTCAAATCATCAAGAAAAAGTCATATTCATACCCGATTCTGGGAGTTTCAGAAGAACCCCTGTAGGAGGCAAAATTGTAGATTTAACTCCACAAAATCTTCCCCTTATTTTCTACATTTTTTTAGGTGAACTAATTCACCTCCTTTGGCGAATGAATCCCACCTGTAGGCTTGAAAAATGATTTTCTGAGATTTCAACTCCCAACAGTCAGAAACAGGTTTCAGAAGTTTTTAGCAGAAGTAGGACTAATTTGCCATGCTTGGCAAATGAGTCCCAGTGGCCATTTACAAAAAATTCAAATACTTTTCAGAACCTTCTAGTGACATCATTCTACCTCTAGGTGCACTCTGTTTTCATCCATTTCTTTTTGTTCTGCATATTTCTATCTATTTCTTCATCTTTCATAGTTAATGTAATTCATAATGTGTTTTCAAACATCACTCAATTCTTAGGTTTTACATGCATGTTTGATTAATTTCATAGCTTAGAAACACTTATATCACTCCATTTACATCATATCACATTACATTACATCACAAATGTCCTTATTTGAATGAACATATAGCATTTTAGGATCTAAATCTCTCTCTTTCTACGTGAAAAACTTAGGAAGAGAGCAAGCATTTCGGGTTCTAAAATCTATGTTTCATTTTGATGAACCTTCTTTTTAGAACATTTTATTGTTTGATTTTGGAGTTCTTCATTTTACATTGATCTTGCATTAGATTTTGCATGAATTCATTTGCATGTTAGATTTATCATTTTACATTCATAAAAAGTGCATTTAGATTGCATTTCTTGCATCTAAATTCATTTAGATTTTCTGCAAATCTGTATTTCTCATCAAGTTCTACATATTGGCTCTCAGAAAACATAAAAATCATTTACAAATTTCTAAATTTTTTGACAAAGGTTCATACTGGGACTCATTTGTCACCTTGGGCAGTCCCTTCTGACACCTAAAACAACATTTTCCAGAACTTGGAAATTGGTGTTTAGGCTTTTGATTGGTGCCTTAACATGCATATATCAGTTGGTAACATTTTTGTAGCATGTATTTTGTTAAATTTAGCTTTAATTAGCTCATTTCATGCATTTATTTCATTTCACTTTCTTGCACTCACCACATTTCATTTGCTAAACTAAAAATTGCATCACCTAGTATTTTCTTTCATTTCAATATGCTTTCTTTCACAAGATGTGCTCTTGATTTGTTTAAACATGGATTTCACATGCATAATACTCCCTTTTATGAGTTTCCTTTTGAGTACCATAATAGGAACTTTAAGAAACAATCCATTAATGTAATTCTTAATCTTACATTACCCATTAGTGAGAATGGTGATGTTGACAATCATAACACACATACTTGTTCTTCTTCCAATACCTCTCCTCTTTGTGATGAAGGTATTGTGATACAAGAAGTCACAAGCCTTGAAAGTTTTTATTTTCCATTTCCTTATTCCCCTTTGGACAATCTTACACAACAAGAGCATAACATCATAGACACATTTCTCAATATCACATTACCAAATCTTCAGTCCTGATAATCAATCTTGTCCATCTCCTAATATCCCTCCTCCATATAAATAGGAAAGATTGGAATTAGAAGATATTTCTATCCTCAATCATGAAACTCTTGATCTTCCCTTCCCTAATGTCCCTATCCTATGGGACTATTTATTTTACAACCATGGTGATACTTCTCTTGACAACTCCTCCACTTGTGACAAAGCTACTTTAGCATTAGATGAAAATATTACATGCTCTCCTTGTAGGGTCGATAATATGAAATAAGAGAATGAAACCTTAATGACAATGGACATTCAATTCCCATCCTCTCCTCCTCATACTCCCATCATTAATCATTCCCCTATTAGTAATGATATTACTTTAGAAGACTCAAGTCCTCTTTGTCAGGCACATGTGACTTGTATTTCTCCTCAAAACTCTTCTCCTAGGGAGAATATTATGGCATTGGATTATGAAAGACATGTGGTTCTTGATTGTACTTATATAGAAATATGCAATAATAAGCCTACTGAGGATATGCAAGTGTCCATCTAATCCCCTTTGATAAATGAATCTCATACATATCCTGTATGACATTCTCACAATCTTTACCCACCTTCATTCAACCTCAATAATACCACAACAACCTTTCAAGCTCCTAGTCTTGAACATTACAACATTCACATTGTCATCTCGCAACACTCTCATGATTCGAATTCATTAGATTTTGTTTCCTTCTATAATGAAGAAGACGACATCTCACAATCTAGAGAGTCTTTAAAGTGGGGGCATACATCACCGCTCACATTTCATTCTGTTATTTTCTCTTTCTTGCGACATGCTCTCTTGGAAACATTAGGTACAATGTTGTTCAAGATGAGACCCTGCACTTTTCCTCTCTTGGAAACAAGATGAGACCTTTTTCACTTTTTCCTCTCTTAGATACATTAGGCATAATGTTCCCTAAGAAGAGACATAGCATGAATTTAAACAAAATCCATTTGAACATCTTTTACATTATGACATTTTTACATTTCTTTTACATTATTTTACATTTTACATTTTTGCCACCTTGCATAACACAACTTGCATGGTTGTGGTACTTTTGTCTTTTTGTTCATTTCTTTGTGGCACCTTATTAAAGTTATCGAACGAGTATAGCTTTAGCATGGTTGAGCGGGAAGCCCAAATAGTGGCATGAATTTTCCCCATAGCCACTTTTGTGTTTTGTGAATGCATACCAACTAGCGTATGTATATTACTTTTTGGGTTTTCTCACGGCCCATAGTGAGTACATTTGGGTTTTCTCATGCCCCAAAGTGAGCACATATTTTCCATCTCGTTTCTCTTTCTTCCTTGCCTTTGTATGATCTTTTATCTTTGGGGATTGGCATACATGTGGATCTCTCTTGAAAGTTTACTTTACTGTGAGAAAGCAAGTTTCTCTCACTAAAGTGGGGGCTAAATGTACCATCAAAAATTGTACCCTTTGCTTGACATGAGATTAAATGGACTTAATGAGGCCCTAATCTAGTGTTGTGAGGCATTAAGTAGGTGTCCACACTAGATCTTGGACCCTTGTGAACCAAATAACATGTGTTTATTAACATTTTGTAAAGGTGTTGTGAAGTCTTGTAAGATGATTTCATGCTTTTCTAGACTTAATTAACCTATTTATCCCTAATTAAATATTATAAAGCATATTTAATAACATGACTACATCAATCTAGAAGATTCTTAATGTGAACTTAGTGAAAAACTAATGTTGTAATGTGATTTACACATTCACATTAGTTCTTGTGCATTTCTAGGCTATATGGACCTAATTTTAGTGTTGTAAAGTGCATTTAATTATAATTTTACATTGATTTATGTGTCAGAAGCCCTATTCAACATTTACATCATCACTAATAAGTCCTATTTTACCCATATTGTGCATCCTGAGGCTTTAATTAATCAAATACCTAACAATATACAATATAAACCTTATTTCCTATCTCCTAAGCTTCATAGGTGTCGGAATGGCCCCTGTGGGACCCATTCGCCATGCTTGGAAAATGAGTCCCATCCAGGTGGGACCCATTCACCATGCTTGGTGAATGAGTCCTATCTAGTCCCCATTTTGACCCTTGAGAGGGAAAAGGTGAAATTTAACGTTTATTTTCACTACATGTCGGCCTACAATGTAGTTGATGTCTACTGAAATTGCACCCTTATCAAGTTTCAGAAACTTGATACTTAAGAGAAACATGGGAACTTTTCCAGATTGTGGGTCACCTAAAAATTGAAAAGAACCTCCGGAGAAGGTCGACTTCCTTTTGTATCACCTAAACTACTGATCTTTGGAAGGAAAAGGGAGGAGTGTATGAAAATGAAAACTAAATACTATGGTGATACACCAAATTGATAAGAGCAATGAGACACTTAAGTTACACTTGAATACTGACGATGGATATAGGATTACACAACAAGTTTTTGTAGATTATGCATAAGTATTTCACAAACAGGTTTGACATGCACACACTTTTAGGAAGGAAAAGTAATTTTTCACAAATTATTAAAAGTTCATGTACAATTTAGTAAACACAATTTGTAACCTACATAATACTACTTTTTCAAAGAAAGACATGCTAACATGAGTTAACACTATAAGGAAATAGAAAAATTTCACAAAGTAGCTTGATCAATCACCTAAAAATGCACAATATTTTGCAAGAACTAGAAGGAAAACTGAATCATCAATGGTAACCAAGGTAAATTCTATATATCATGCTCCAAATGAGTTACCAGGTTTGCTAATCTAAGAACGGACTGCAAAATTCACAAACTTCTGAAAAGCATAAGAAGAACTCCTCCTTTACAAAGAGGAAAAAATGCCATATATACTAAAAGTGTCAGACCCTACCCTAGGGCTTACAAAAATGAAATGGTTGCTAAACACATCGCCCCTCAGATCTTTTGGAATACAGTTAATGTTGCATTCAGTGTGCATCCCCGCTGTCCAAGTCGGTGAAGGATCGTATTAACCTCTGGCCCCCATGTCCATCCTCAAACCTCGTTAGAGCTTCCTTGAATGTTCTTGGGTGGCATCATAAATGTCGATGTACCTTTGCCAATAGACACCACAACTGTCACTGAGACTCGTGGCCTTTTCTTCCTCTCGACTTTCTTCTGCTCAAGATCTTTTCTACAAGTTGACCATCTTCGAGAAGCAGCATCCGACCTCCCCTATTAGATCCAAACACCATTGCTTCACTGAGCTTCTCCATCGCTTTTGATCTCATAGTAAGTCCATGTTGTTTATGTTCTATTGATCTTCTTGGCACCGATCAAACTACCAACGGTTCACCTGTAGCTTCCTCTGATTGGTTGAACAAATGCCACGTGGGATCGCCACATGGTCAAAGGTTATTCCTATAGAATCGCATGTCGGTGAGACACTAGCCGTGTCTCCCCGATGCTACAATGTTCCACACCAGTTATCGGCATAGCATACAACTATCGGTGAGACCTCATATCGAATGCAAAAGTCATACCGATATCCCCTTTGTCATCACCTAGACCATCAGCAAGATATAACGCTTTCGGTAAGAGGTCTTGCCGAAAGCACTTGACAGTAGATAGCACTCCAAGCCGACCATCGGTAAGACATCTGCATTCGACTGGATGCTACATCAAAGCCCCCACCTAACAACCAAAGGCGATGAAAACAAAAGAAAAGGGGAAAAGCAAGGAAAAATCCCAAGATGAAACCCCCCCAATGAAAACCGAAACCTGCACGCTGGGCTCAACCCTTATGGGAGCCACATTTAATCCACGTGCTAAATTTAAAACATAATTTTCCCCTGCAGCTGCACAAGATGCAAACAAGTTAGAAAATATGTAACCTTGATGCAAATATTCCTCCATCTGGCCTTCACGAACGCTTGAAAACATAGCCTCCCCTGGCTGATTAAGCCCACAGGTGAAAATTGGGTAAAATTTATGGCGGCCTCAGCTGGATGTTTGCCTACTAAACATGGAAACCAGTAGCCTAAACTTGTCCATTGGGCTCAGAGTCATCAAGGGGAAAACTCAGAAATAGACCTAGAGCAGTTTTGTACATGGCTGTAACTCACTTGAGACTCATTAAAGCAGGTTAGGACACCATAAACTTAAAGAAAATAGGAAAAACTGAAGTGAAACTATTTACTATGTTGGAACAACACTTAGGGAATGAAACGACAACTAGACTAAAGTGCGGAAACACTTATTGAAAGCATGAAATCTAACCTAAAGCATGTGCAACGATAAATCATACTTCAAAACAATGTTTGAGGTGAATCCCATTAACCGGGATTGGTAACTTTTCTCCATCCATTTTTGATAGTTGGAATGCATTATGCTCCTTGCATTCACTAACAACAAAAGGGCATTCCTAGAAACGATCAAATTTTGTATGTTTGCCTGGACCACTCTTTAACACATCCCACTTGAGAAGAATATCACCTTCTTTGAAAACCTTGGTTGTAGCTTTCTTATCAAATGTTTTCATCTTTTGGATCTGATGATACTCCAAAGTTTCCATTGCTTTGTCTCTTGATTCTTTGAGCTCCATGAGCTCTGCATATCTCACAGACATTGGGTCCTGTTCTTCATACATCTCTAACTGGTGAACAGTGTCTAGAGCTGGAAGCTCTACAGATAGAGGTAATCTAGCCTATTTACCATAAACGAGTACGTATGGAGAATTACCAACAGATCTCTTAGGGGTTATTCTATCTGCCCAAAGTGCAGATTTCAATGTGGTATGCCAAATTCTTTGATTCTCTTCCATAGTCCTCTTAATGATTATGATCAGATTTTTATTTGTACTTTCAGCTAATCCATTACCCTGTGGGTAATAATTGGAGGAAGTTTTCAAATGAATTATGTGTTTAATAGCCCAATCTATGACTCTTAATCCAACAAATGCAAGAGCATTATCCAAAATGATGGAGTCAGGAACTCCAAATCTGGTGATTATATCTTCATAAAAACTCAAAACTGGAGATTCATTTGCTTCTTTCAAAGTTGATTCCTTTGTCCATCGTGTGAAATAGTCTGTAGCAGTAAGCACCCACTTGTGACTAGCACTAGATGGTGGATTAATTGGCCCAATAAAGTCAATGTCCCATCTCATGAAGGGATGCTCTACCTTAACCAGATGTAAAGGCATAGTAGGTAAATTTTCCTTTCCTACAAATAAAGCACAATTAATACACTTCCTTGACCATGCATATGCATCTTTAAACAAACTAGGCCAGTAGTAACTAGCTCTTATAACTTTCCAAGCAGTTGTCCTTGGAGCAAAGTGACCTCCTGAAACTCCATCATGAAACTCATGAAGTACCTTTTCTATTTAATCAACATCAATGCACCTTAATAGAGCACCATTCAGATCTTTTCTGAAAAGAATATTATCAATGAGGACATAAGGAATTGATTGTAATCTAAAGTATCTTAATTTTTCTCTGTCTAGACCTGGTGGACATTCACCAGTATGAAGAAAGTGGGTCATTTCTTGAACCCAACCTGCAACTGATGCAGGTGCGACGCCTTGAACAATTTGAGGTTCATTTGTATTAACTAAAACAACACCAATTTCTAATTTTTGTACATCTTCAGGGGTTGAGGAAAGTTTCTCACAAAGTCCTCTACCTCTGACAAGTTTTGTGATGTTAGGTAAACCCACAATAGTGGGTTAAAATTTTTTGAATGAAGAATAATTAGAAATGCTTATCAAAATTTTTAAAATGGTTTACCCCTTCTAATGAAGGGGGTTCAAATGAACCACCCCCCTTCTAATGAATCCCCCTCCCTTCTAATGAACCCCCTTTTGCACCATATAATGGGGGTTTGAATGAACCCCTTCTAATGAAGGGGGTTCAAATGAACCCCTTCATTAGAAGGGGTTCGATAATGAACCCCCTTTTTCACCTTCCCCTCCACCATTTCAAAATTTATGCATTTTTTTGACTATCGAAGCTTGGGAAGGAGGTGCAAATGGACTCAACTTGATAAACCAAGTTGGATGATTGTAGTGATCGAAACGTGCTTTCCAACAACTATAAATTTAATATATATATTTTTTTATTTTATATTTTATTTTTTAGTTTTACTATACATAGGTTTTTCACCGAACGTCAAGTTCGATGAAAAATCATGGTGGAAAAATAGTAAATTTGAGGAAAAAAATTTGAAAAATATATATCCACTAGGTATTGATGTCCTCATTCTAACAAAAAAATAAAAATTGAATTTCCATACATACCAAAAAAGTTATGCGATTCGAAGTGCACCTATGTTTAAATTATAAATGTTTTGACTTCAAAACTTAATTAAGAAAAAAATATTCAACAAAATGATATAAAACAAAATGAAAGCCCCAGATACTTGTGTTACCAACCTACATTCAAAAGAATTAGAGTTTTATCTTTTCTAGAAAAAAAGTTATTTGAGCCAAAGTACACACCACTTTTTAAAAATGTTGTTTACTATTAAAAACTAGTTATCAAGGGAGACGCAAAAAAATTACAATTTAATTTCAATTTTTTTTAAAAAAAAAACATTTAAAATCTACAGAAAAAATATCACAAATCACTAGTTTACATCATTTTCAAATTCCTAATAGTTTACCTACTATAAGTGTCAGAAAGTGAAGTTTTCCCTGAAAATGTTGATTTCAATGTCAAGTTTGGCCAAAAAGTGTAACCCATTATTGTGGGATGACCCATCAACATCAAATTCCATTACTTTTGTGATCCACCCTACTCTTTTCTCACTCAGATATTTGTTTAATAGAAATTCCTTCACACTTGGGTATGCGACCAGAATATGAATTTTGTTGTTTGAAACCAGAGGTTTAAAATTCTTTAGGCTTCTGATCACAGCGAGAACATGTTTCTCAACAAACGTATATTTCACTTCATAATCAGCAAGTACTTGACTAAAGAAAGCTATCAGCTACTCTAAATTATCACTGTTTTTCTGAACCAGCATAGCAGAAATTGAACTAACACTGCCAAAAACATATAAGAAGAAGTCTTTAGAGAAATTTGGATTTACCAGTGTTGGAGTTGATGCTAAAGCTTCCTTGACTTCTTCAACACTACGTTTTTCTTCTCTAGTCCAACTGAAAACTACATTCTTTTTAAGCATGGAAGTCAAGGGTTGTAGTAAATTTGCAACATCAGGAATGAATCTTCTTAAAAAGTTAATTCTCCCTAAAAATCCCTGCAATCCTTTCTTGTGATTGGGTAATGGTATTTCAAGTATAGCTTTAACTCTTTCAGGATCAATGGTAACTCTGTATTTTGACACTATGTGACCTAACAGTTTACCTTCATGAACTGCAAAAATACTCTTTGTCGGATTGAGAGATATTCCATATTCCCTACATTTTTCAAAAACTTGCTTGAGATGTGACAAGTGTTCATCTACATTCTTTGAATATACAATTATGTCATCTAAGTAAACCAACATAAATTTCTGAATTAAATTTTGAAACGCCATATCCATGGCATGCTTAAATGTGGCACCAGCGTTAGATAAACCAAAAGGAATTCTCTTGTAAGCCATAGTGCCCCATTTTGTTGTAAAAGTTGTTTTATACTGATCTTCCTCTTTGACTAGAATCTGGTTATAACCAGAATATCCATCCAGAAGAGAAAATCTCTCTGAACCAACAATGACTTGGAGAATTTGTTCCATAGACAGTAAGGGATAATGATCCTTTAGAGACGCTCTGTTAAGGTCTCTAAAATCTACACATAATCTTACCTCACCATTCTTTTTTCTAACCAGAACAAGGTTAGAAACCTAGGATGTTTGTTTAATTTGAAATACGATACCCCCCTCAACTAACTTGGTTAGCTCTTTGATCATTAAAGGTTCAAGCTTGGGGTTCAATGGTCTCTATTTTTGTCTAACAGGCTTGGCACCAGGTTCTAACTCAACTGTATGTTGTGAAATATCAGGATCAAACCCTGTTAAATCAAAATATTTCCAAGCAAAAACATCATGATACTCTTGGCATAAAATAATGAAAGCTCTCTTATCTTCAACTGAATAGATTTTTCTTAATTTGAGAAGCTTACCTTTAAATATTTTCACTTCTTCATAATGATCTTCTTTCACTTTAATGCTAACTTTGTTCTTCTTAAGCTAATCATCATAATTGAATTTGGATTCCAAGGTAACTAGCCCTTTGGGAAGTTTATTTGTCTTCAGCTATATCACTTGATCATCATACTGTTGTTTAATCTTTTCCTGGTTCACTACAGAAAATTGATCTTCTTGGAGCAGAAAGGTTAAAACCTGTTCATCACTTTCAAATACCTGCCAATTAATGTTGTTATCAGGAATTGATGGCCTGATAACCACCTTAACATACTGTTGTATTTTGTCTTTTTTAATACCGCATGGGATATCAATTTTTGCTCCAATTGCTACAAGTCTATCATCATGCTTATTCTGATTTCGTGGAATAGAAATCAGATTGAAGGGATTAAATTCTTCAATTATGTTCCATATTCTATTTTTGTAAGACTTCAAAGCATCATTCTTGGCAACATTTAGCCCCCTAAAATGATTAACTATCAATTCATTATCTCCATAGACTTTTAAAAAGTCAATTCCTTTTTTCCTTGCCCACTCAAGGCCTTGAATGAGTCCTTCATACTCATCATGGTTGTTAGAACATGCAAAAGCAAAATGAAAGGCTGAAAAATACTCATCACGCTGTGGAGAAACTAGCATTGCACCCCCACCTGCTTTTGGAACCATCAAAAAACATTTCCCAGAGTTCACTTTGTTGTTGCAACAACTAATCTATACCCTTTTCAAGGTTTGGAACCTCTGCATCAGGTTTAAGCATCACATAATTACCCATACCGACATCTTGAATAAGGTCTTCAGGACTGTCCAACACATTTTTAGTTGCCCATTCATGTAGTAGCACATCAGGAACAACTTCTGCTTGAAGTTCTTGAGCGGCAGCAAGTTCACTATCAGTAAAAATGACACAATTTCTATCTGCAGCAATACAAACAACATTGATAGGATTTGAGTTATACGGATCAATATGATCTTTAGCCAACTTTTTAGATTTAATGGTAACCTTAGTTCCATATCTTGTTCTAAATAGCATATGTGACCAATCAGCTGACACGTAACCACCTATCTTAGCTGTAAAGTCTCTTGAGAGGCACAAAGAAAAGAAAGGTGAGAGATCTATGACACATATGTCCTGAGAAACTAAAAAACTCGAACAAGTATGAAGGGTAAGATTCAAATCTTTAATAACACCCAATGTATTAACAAAAGTACCATCCAATTGAAACACACCTTTCTCTAAAGGATGATACTTTTGTCCAAGCTTGTCAACAATTTTATTTGGCATTACAGAGCTACTAGCTTCACTATCTACCATATAGTTATGAACTAACTTATCACCTATGATTATAGACACATAAAATGGAGGTTGTTTAACTTATTTTTCTGTCTCTTTGCTAGGCTGTTTATCATTTTCTTTAGGATTATTTGTCAACTGACTTGACCTATTGGAGACTCGGATTCATCAGACACTTTAAAATTTGACAAAGTTGAGTGTAACATATCTTTTTGACCTAGGATAACTAATGAATCCCACATAGACATCATTACATTTATCTTTTTTATACTATCAAGAATATTATAAAGTATAACTAGGTTCACTTTATGATGTACCTTTATGCCAGCATGATCATCTTGCAAGTGTGGCTGCTCCTTAACTAGGAGTTGTCGATTTCTTTGCAAACCACAAATCACTTGAGATGTAGATGGTTCTGCAGCTGTCAATTTTCCTTTATCAGCTGCTTGATCAAGCTCAAAAGCTCTTTTCTTCGCCCTTGTGTTAGTTGCAACTGGAGAATTATCTACATTCAATCCACATAATTCTTCACCTTTCCAGTTAAGTAGGGTAGTATCATTGGTAAGCTGATCTTGGTGTTGTGGAGATGCATCATTGAGTGCATTCTGCTGTGAAGTTGAGGAGTTTTGTACCATAAGTGCTTGATTAATAAGTAAATTTGAGCAAGTGACCTGATTGTGAGGTTGGTTACAAGGGTAACACCACTCATAATCTGCTACTAAGTTGTTTTGAATAGGGACAAGATCCTTAACTACACTAACAGGTGTTGGAGCATAAGCTTGAAAAGGTTTCGTGTTCACATTTTTCCTTGGGCCCTAGTAGTTGCCTTGATATTGCTGTCTATTACCTTGATATTGCTATTGCTGACCTGAATTCTGCTATTGATAAGGCATGTTGTATGACTGCTGCTTTTCCAAGCTCACAAACTTATTACCAAAAGTCTGTAATAAACTTTTGATCTCCTGTAACTCATTTGAAGATCTTGAAACTGTAGTTTCTTGTGTTACAGCAGCTGGAACATTGGCTGACGCTGCTAGAACAGGGGGCAAAGGTGCAAAAGGTGGTATCTACAAAGGGATATTCGAATGAATATCTAGAAATATAGGCATTGGTGGCCTAAGAGCAAGTTTACCAACTTGTATTAAGTTGTTTTCAGCTTTGATTGCTACTTCAAATGCATCTGGTAGGGAAACACCCCCATTGATTGTATCATAACG
Source organism: Sequoia sempervirens (assembly GCA_007258455.2). Lineage (NCBI taxonomy): Eukaryota > Viridiplantae > Streptophyta > Pinopsida > Cupressales > Cupressaceae > Sequoia > Sequoia sempervirens. The sequence goes on from VDFB02105785.1 coordinate 471,155,597, forward strand.
GCTATATCACTATTAAGGGCCCTCAAAAAGTACAAAAATGCATATTCTGGAGGTGGTCTCACTGTTACAAGGATTCTATCCCAGGTTCTTTGAAATTTGAAATTGAAATCATTCATTTACTCCTGAGGATCCCTCTTAATCATAGTTAATTGCTCCAATAAAGATAAATTATCATACCTGTCCTGAAACTGCCTGTGTAATTTGTCACCCAACTCATCCTAGGTGGCAATTGAACCTACTCCAAGACTCCTAAACCACTGTAATTCTCTTCCTTTGAATGATGTTGCAAGTAGTTTTACGGAAACATCTTCTTGTGTGATATGGTGCACACCACATAGGGAAGCAACGTCTCGTATATGTTCAATCGGGGTAGTCTGATCTTCCCTCGTGAAAATTGGAAAGCTCTTCAAAGCTCCCATTAGAATGTCATTGTGTTGTGCCAAATTTAATGGACTACCTCCATTAAATGGCACAAAAGGCTGATTTCTGGGAGCAACCATTAGAGGTGGCTAAGGTGGGTTTACTTGCACTCTAGGTGAAACAAAAGACGAGACAACAATATGGGATCTCATAGGTGGAGTAGATTTAGTTCTTCTAGAATAGATAAATGTTGTCCCCATCCTTTCTGTTACCCTGCCCTTTCTCCTTGTGGGGGAAAGCTATAAATATTCAAAAGGAACTAAGCTGCTCCTTGTCTAAAATCTTCTCATAAGCTGTAAAAGCACTAATTCTAAAATTCTTTCTCCCAAGTGGAGTCGCCAAGTATGCAAAAATGACTTCGGTAAAGTCTAAAACTTGTTGGTTGCATACCAAACCAACAATATAATGTGGAACGAGTCTCACTGGGTGTGCCAAAAACTATTGTCTACTAAAATTGCACCCTTATCAAGTTGTAGAAACTTGATACTTCAGAGAAACATGGGAACTTTTCCAAATTGTGGGTCACCTAAAAATTGAAAAGAACCTTCGGAGAAGGCCGACTTCCTTTTGTATCACCTAAACTACTGATGTTTGTAAGGAAAAGGGAGTGTATGAAAATGAAAACTAAATCCTATGGTGATACACCAAATTGACAAGAGCAATGAGACACTCAGGTTACACTTGAATACTAATGATGGATATGGGATTGTACAACAAGTTTCTGTAGATTATGCATAAGTATTTCACAAACAGGTTTGACATGCACACACTTTTAAGAAGGAAAACCAATTTTTCACAAATTAAAATTTCATGTGCAATTTAGTAAACACAATTTGTAACCTACATAATACTACTTTTTGCAAAGAAAGGCATGCTAACATGAGATAAAGTTATAAGGAAATAGAAAAATTTCACAAAGTAGCTTGATCAATCACCTGAAAATGCACAATATTTTGCAAGAACCGGAAGGAAAATTGAACCATTAATGGTAACCAAGGTAAATTCTATATATCATGCTCCAAATGAGTTACCAGGTTTGCTAATATGAGAAAGGACTGCAAAGTCACAAACTTCTCAAAAGCATAAGAAGAACTCCTCCTTTACAAAGAGGAAAAAATGCCATATATACTAAAAGTGTTGGCCCCTGCCCTAGGGCTTACAAAAATGAAACAGTTGCTGAACACGTAGCCCCTTAGATATTTTGGAATACAGTTAATGCTGCATTCAGTTTGCATCCCCGCTGTCCAAATTGGTGAAGGATTGTATTAACCTCTGGCCCCTGTGTCCATCCTTGAACCTCGTTAGAGCTGCCTCAAATGTTCTTGGGCAACATCATAAATTTTGATTTATCTTTGGCAGTAGACACCATGGCTATCATTGAGATTCATGGCCTTTTCTTCCTTTCGGCTTTCTTGTGCTCAAGATCCTTTCTGCAAGTTGACCATCTTCGATAAGCAACATCCGACCTCCCCTGTTAGATCCAAACACAATTGCTTCACCGAGCTGCTCCATCGCTTTTGATCTTAGAGTAAGTCCATGTTTTTTACGTTCTATTGATCTTCTTGGCACCGGTCAAGCTGCCAACGGTTCGCCTATAGCTTCCTCTGATTGGTTGAACAAATGCCATGCAAGATCGCCAGATGGTCAAAGGTTATTCCTATAGAATCGCATGTTGGTGAGACACTAGTCGTGTCTCCCCGATGCCACAATGTTCCACAACAGTTATCAGCATAGCATACAACTGTCGGTGAGACCTCATATCGAATGCAAAAGTCATACTGATATCCCTTTTGTCATCGCCCAGACTATCGGCAAGATATAACCCTTTCGGCAAGAGGTCTTGCCGAAAGCACCTGACAGTAGATAGCACTCCAACCCGACCATCGGCAAGACATCCGCATTCGGTAGGACGCTATAGTGAATCCCCCACCTAACAACCAAAGGCGATGGAAACAAAAGAAAAGGGGAAAAGTAAGGCAAAAGCCCAAGATGAAAACTCCCCCCAATGAAAACTAAAACCTGCACGCTGGGCTCAACCCTTATGGGAGCCACATTTAATCCATGTGCTAAATTTAAAACATAATTTTCCCCTACAACTGCACAAGAAGCAAACAAGTTAGAAAATATGTAACCTTGATGCAAATGTTCCTCCATCTGGCCTTCATGAACACTTGAAAACATAGCCTCCCCTGCCTGATTGAGCTCACAGGTGAAAATAGGGTAACAGTAGTATGAATGGGTACTAAGGAACAATTGACTATAAATAACTAACTTTAGCCTCATTTTACATCCATCCACTCATTATTACATCTCTCATCTTGAATTCATTATCTATCTTTCACTACAAGTCAAGCAAGATCTTAAAGTTAGCACTCTAAAGCATTCAAGCACATATTTTACATGTGTTGCACCAGACATCCAATATCAAACATCATTTAGAAGCTAATATACTCCATTTTTGCATACTTCATTCCTTCATTTCATCAATTTGGTTTAATTACCTAAACGGTGTTTGACCAAGGAAAACAATCTCTCTTCTTGTGTTGTTTGTAAGTAGATTTAGGTCCTTTGTAAGCTTTAGAATCATTGAAGATTGCATTTCAAATTCATCCAACTCTTCTTCCCTCCATTCAAGTCAACTCATCAAGAAAAAGTCATATTCATACCCGATTCTGGGAGTTTCAGAAGCAAAGACTTGTAGGAGGCAAAATTGTACATTTAACTCCACAGAAACTTCCCCTGATTTTCCAGATTTCTATAGGTGGATTTATTCGCTACCCTTGGTGAATGAGTCCCACCTATAGGCCTGAAAATTTATTTTTTGAGTTTTCAACTCCCGACAATCAGAAACAGGTTTCCAAAAGTTTTTGCAGAAAAAGGACTGATTCACCATGCTTGGCGAATGAGTCCTAGTGGTCATTTACAAAAATTTTAAAGACATTTCAAAACCTTCCAGTGACATCAGTATACCTCCAGGTGCACTCTGTTTTCATCCATTTCTTTTTTTTCTACATATTTCTTTATATTTCTTCATCTTTCATAGTTGATGTAATTCACAATGTGTTTTCGAACATCACTCAATTCTTAGGTTTTACATGCATGTTTGATTAATTTCATAGCTTAGAAGCACTTATATCACTCCATTTACAACATATCACATCACAATAAATCACACATTTCCTTGTTTGAATGAACATCTAGCATTTTAGGATCTAAATCTCTCTTTCTAGGTGAAAAACTTAGGAAGAGGGCAAGCATTTCGGGTCCTAAAATCTATGTTTCACTAACAAATAGTCAAAAAATAGAAAGAGCCTAATTATGACCCGAATGCTAAGGTTTCATAGTTTGACAAAGAAAATACAGAAAGAAAAACATATTGAAAAACTATTGTAGTATGAAAATGACAATGAAAGGGTAAGAAAATATACCATTCATGCAAAATCCAATTCTTTAGCTATAACTCTAAATAGATGAACCAACACCTACACACATAAAACTGTTGGAAATAAGATGCCATTTAATTGCAATGCTAAATATTATTTATTTCATGTATCTCCTAAGTCCTTGGAAAATGTTCCCTAACACTAGGATTAGAAAGAGATTAATATTGAATGAAATAATCATGCTAATTGACATTTGTAATTAATTCTAAATGTTAGGAGTATGTGAAGGTGTCCAAGATGAGTTCCTAAATAATAGGAGCACATGGGGCACCCACATGGAAGATGGAACTCACCTTGAGTTAAGTTAACTATTTGGAGTAAAAGATAACACTTTTGAATGCATGTAAAGATCATAGGAGTTAGGGATTGATGTTTACATGCATGAAGTGAAGTTTAGTTCAATTCAGGTAAGTTCAATTTAGTTCAAAATCAGTTTAGTTTAGTTCAATTCAGTTCATTTCAATTTGGTTCAGTTATGGTTCAGTTATCTTTAGTTAGTTTTAGTTGAATGCTAGTTGACTTTAGTTAACTTGGAATGCATGTGACTAATGGCTTGAGTTGCATGACAAATAACAGGTGACTACCTTCAGTTAATAGGGGATGACCATTCTTTCATGAATGGTGGAGATAAATGTTTTAGTTAACAAAGAATGACTTGGACCCACCTTGGGCGCCGAAGTTGGCTTCTTGGAGTTAACTCTTTTGCATGCTAAGATATTTTAGAAGGCTGAGTTAAGTGGTCCCATTCTTGGGTGCCTACTTTGAGGATAAGCTTTGAAGATATCTACAGAATCAAGGTTTAGTTGTGAATTTAGTTTAGGATACCCAAATGGATGAAGCTCATGTTTTGGCATTATTCTTCACGATAGAACTCTACTTGCAAAAGATAGGTGTGCCTTTTGTGAGATAGGGACTGAGCTTTGTAATTGCAACTCTTTGGAGTTGACAAGGTTGATTATTTCCTATTTATATCAAGCAAGTTGAAGAGAATTTGTATCAGTTTTATTGTAGGTTGTGAAGAAGATTTGGTGAAGGAAAAAGAAGCATTCTCAAGCAAGGATTGGAATTATTGTAATCTACTTTAGAGATTAAATAATACATTGATTCTTGGTGGAGGTTTTTCCCAATAGGGTTTCTCTACGATATATGTTGTCTATCTTCTAATATCCTATCTAATTCTTCTACAACCTTCTGTCTTCATTCTACAAATGATAAAATGAGTTAATCGTATAATCGCCCACAAAGAATCTATAACAAAGAATACATATTTAGATCAACAAAAATAAAGTTTTACAAAGTATTAAGCTACATAAACACCTCAATTTTCAACATTTGGTATCAAAACTGAGGTTGGGTAGAGTATTGGGACACCTTTCTCTTAAAATATTGGATTTTTTTTTGCTGTAAGGGAGCTTTTACTAGTTTTTGTTATTGCTAATTTTGGAAAATATTTTTTTTGCAATGAACTATCGTTTAGATATTGAAAGGTTCAATGGATCTAATTATGAATGTGGAAATTAAAAATGGAGGATCTCCTTGAAGAGATAGATCAGTGGTTAGTTGTTGGTAATGAGACAAATTCACCTACAATGATGTTAGATGAGGATTGGCTAAGCTTGATAAGAATGAAAGAGGGACCATAAGATTATTCCTTGCTGATGTTGTTCTCTTGAATGTTTTAGAAGAAACTACTATATATAAGCTATGGAAGAGAATAGGTGATATTTATCAAACTAAAAGTATTACTAATAAGTTGTATCTGAAAAGAAAATTGTATTCTTTAAATATGAAAGAAGGTTATTTTTTTGCAAATCATTCAAATGATTTTAATTTGATTCTAAGTCAGTTAGCATCTATAGATGTAAATCTAGAAGATGAAGATAAATGCATTTTATTACTTTGTTCTTTACCAGAATCTTGGGAAAATTTAATTGTTGCTATCAGTGGTAGTGGTGCAGATCCGAAGATGGACAATATAATTTCTACTCTCCTATCAAAAGAGATGAGGAGGAAGTCTAACATGAAAATCCAAGATGTCATGTTTCTAAAAGGTAGGCCTAAGAAAAAGGAACCTAAGGGAGATAAGGAAGGGAAGGGTAAGTTAGAAGGACACAGTAAGGTAAAGTGTTAGAACTGTGGTAAACAGAGACATGTGAAGAAGGATTGTAAGAACAAGAAAAAGAGTTTTGATTCTTCTACAGAGGAATCCTCAGATGTCAATAATGATGCATTGGTTATTTTAGCTAATATTGTTTGTGATAACTATTTGCTTGATGTTACTGAGTGATCTTCATGGAGAGGATGGTAGTCACGATGCCATTTGTGACTTGGTACCATGGTTTAGTGGGAGTTGTTGGCAGTGATGTGGATGCATCATTGGTAACGTTATCCTCATGTGATTAGGGATATGGTTTTTTCTTGGTTTAAAGTGGTTGCTATTATGTCATGGTTTACTCTTCATTCTAGATTAGAGTTTGGCATATTACATGTTCTCTTCAGACCAGGATGTATGTTATAGTGCATGTGATCTCCTAGGAGGAGATGATTAGATCATGGATGCTATGTTTATGTTCAAGATTGGAGCTTTGAAATTGATCTTTTATAGTTCTCTTATGTATTGGGTACACATTAATAATTTACTTGATTACTTCATGATAGTGATATGTTGCATTTGGAGTTTGGCATGGATTGGTTGGTTATAGGTCCTCGTGCATACTTGGAGAAATAGGTGAGGCTTGATTTCTCTTATGGTAAGAGATATATGTTGGAATGGTTACTAGCAAGAAACTTTTTCAATAGAAAAGACTAAGGAGCCTACACCTTAGTTCAACGTGAGTTCAACACACTTGGCGGTTACACATTCCTTCAAAGAGGCAGTTTTGAGACAGAGACTTGGGAAAGGTATTGGTTTTAATTGCAAGTAAGTTAAACTTGAATGTGATAGTCAAAGTGCTATGTGTTTAGCCAAAAATCCTATGTATCATGCTCACACTAAGCATGTTGATATTCAGTATCACTTTGTGTGAGAAATGGTTGAGAGTGGGAAGGTATTAATTGAGAAAGTTGACACTTTAATTATTGTTACAGATTGTCTTATGAAACCAGTTCCTACACATAAGTTCTCTTAGTTTTAATCATTTTCTTGGAAGCTTCATGAATATGTAGGTTGCATTTGAAGTTGGCATGGATTGATTAGTTGGTGCAGGAAGGCCATTGGCCTTAATTCCTATACTTGATTTATAATTATTACTTGTTTAGAATAATTTCAATGTATAATATCAAGTGGGAGAATGTTGAAAATAGGATGCCATTTAATTGCAATCCTAAACATTATTTATTTCATGTATCTCCTAATTCCTTGGAAAGTAACATTCCCCAACACTAGGATTAGAAAGAGATTAATATTGAATGAAAGAATCATGTTAATTGACATTTGTAATTAATTCTAAATGTTAGGAGCATGTGAGGGTGTCCAAGATGAGTTTCTAAATAATAGGAGCACATGGGGCACCCACATGGAAGGTGGAACTCACCTTGAGTTAAGTTAACTGTTTGGAGTAAAAGATAACACTTCTAAATGCATGTAAAGATCCTAGGAGTTAGGGATTGATGTTTACATGTATGAATTTTAGTTCAATTCATTTTAATTTAGTTTAGTTTAGTTCATCTCAGTTTAGAATTAGTTTAGTTCAGTTCAGTTCAGTTATGGTTCAGTTGTCTTCAGCTAGTTTTAGTCGAATGCTAGTTGACTTCAGTTAACTTGGAATGCATGACTAATGACTTGAGTTGCATGACAAATAGTAGGTTCCTACCTTTAGTTAACAAGGGATGACCATTCTTGCATGAATGATGGACACATACCTAATTTCAGGAAGGACATATATTGTATAAGATGTTGAGTCTAGTTTTGATTTTGTGACTATATGTATAAGGCATGACAAAAGCCTAGTTTTAGAAAGAAATGTATCATATGAGATGTTGAGTCTAATTTCGTTGATGTGATAGCCTGTGTAAGGCTATGTTGATTGTTTGATAGTGTTTGTATTTAGGAAGGACTCATCCCGTATAAGACATAAGTTGATTGTTTTGATGATGTTTCTTTTCTGAAAGGACACATCCTGTAGTAGACATAAGTTGCTTTGTTTTGATTGTTTCTTTGGAAATTTTTTTGATTTGACTTGATGACATTATTGACTTGTTCATATTGTTGATGCATGACTTGATGTGATGTGCTAACAATTGACTATGTGTGATGATGAAACCTAAAGGACTAACCTAGTGTAACCTCAGGGGCTCATCCATTGATGGCCTTGCCTATGTTATACATGCAGAGACCTCGTAGTTTGACTAGAATTTGATTGACAAGACAGACTATAAAATCTTGATTTTTATGAAGATATTAGACGTGTGTGGTAGTGAATGTGACAAACCCTAATGGACTGACCTAGTGCGGCCTCGGGGGCTAATCAATTGATGGCCTTTCCTATGTTATACACACAAAGACCTCATAGTTCAACACGACCAATGAACTTGTCTTATAGAAAAATGGATTGAGTCATGATTTTGTACAAAGAAGCCTAAAAGGACCGACCTAATGCCTCGGGGGCACATCGGTAGATGGCCTTGCCTACATCCAGTCACAGAGGCAAAGTAGTCTGACAAATGACAAAGACTGACAAGTGCGACTGACTATGACTCTATTTTTTGATTTTTGACATGTTTTGAGACTTTTGTCTTTTTGAAGTTTTATGATTTTTTTGGAATTTTTTTGGACATTTTGTGATGTTTTTGGATTTTTCATGGTTATACATCTTTAGAATAGACTATGTAAGAACCAATATGATGTAATTCAAGTGCTTGCCCCTAGTCAAGTATAAGAACAATTGATTATTAATAGGATGGGATGGGGGGATATGAAGAGCACACGATGTCAATCATTTCAAGTTATGGAAAGGGAAACCATTTATTATGAGTGGTATGTACAAGAGATCGATGGAAAAGGTATGTGATATGTACAAGAATAGGTGGTATGTATAGGGAAGTTAGATTAGAATGATGGTAGACAAAGGAGCAGAGTCGACTACACATGGTGCCTGTTTGCCAGGTTTTCACCATGGTACTTATCCAAAGCACCACCAAAGTGGTTTTCACTATTGGATAAATTATTTCTCTTTATTTTTTTCTTGATTTTTTGATTTTTTTGATGGTACCAAGACGCCTATTTGATAGGTTTTCACCTAGGTAACGATTTTTTTTTTTTGTTATTTTTTATGATTAAGGAAAGACTCTTAGAAGCTATGGGTAGAACTTCTTCAAATGAAGACTGTTGATTGGTGTTGATAATGGTTCTCCTTCAAGAGTAGAAATTTGGTATTCTCCTAATCCAAATGCTTCTATAATAATGTAGGGTCCTAACTAGTTTGGTTCAAACTTTCTTGGTTTTTATCGTTTTACAAGATTATTTAGATTCTCCATTAAAACCAGGTCACGAATGTCAAAATTTATATTCAAGACTTTCCTATTGTAGCTGTGGTGAAGACGATTTTGAAATGCTTGGAGATGATCTAATGCCTTTTTTCTTTGTTCATCTAGGAATTCTAGCTCATGTAGTCTTGAAACACAGTGCTCTTCATCATCAATATGCCCTTTCAAAGATACCCTTAGGGAAGGAATCTCAACCTCAATAGGCAAGATGGCCTCAAAACCAAACATTAAGGAATATGGAGTGGCACCAGTGGGGGTACGAATGCTTGTGCGGTAAGCCCATAAGGTTGGATTAAGTTGTAAATGCCAATCACGACCAACATCATTGAAAATCTTTTAGAGGATTCTGATGATTTTTTATTAGGTTCCTCAGCTTGGTTGTTACTTTGTGTGTAATATGGGGTGGAAAAGCAGTGTTGGATATGGAATTCTTTGCAGAGATTACAAACTTCTTGGTTCTTAAAGGGATGCTCATTATCTGTGATTATGGACTAAGGGACACCATACCGACAGATGATATAGTTAAGGATAAACCTAGAAATCTGTGCCAGTGATGTAGATCATGGGAATAGCTTCAATTCACTTGGTGAAGTACTCAGTCGCGGTGATAATGAATGTATGGTTTTTGGAGGATGTGGGATGTATCTTACCTATGAGATCAAGTCCCCATTGGGAAAAGGGCCATGGTGATGTTATGGGACTAAGCTCCTGTGTTGGTGCATGTATCAAGTCTTCATGTATCTAATATTGATGGAATTTCTTGACAAAGATAAATGAGTCTTTTTCCATGGTAGACCAATAATAACCCAGTATCATAATATTCTTAGCTAAGGTAAGACTACTAGAATGGGATCCACATATACCCTCATGCACCCCACACAAGGTTTCTTGTGCTTCTTCAGTATCGAGACATCTCAATAGGGTATTGTCTAGGGCGTGTCTATATAGGGTGTCTCCGATGATGGAATACTTGGCTACCTTATGGATAAATGTTCTATGTTGGTTGTTGGAAAGGTCAAGGGGTATGATCTTTGCATGGAGGTAGTCATATATTTCCTTATACCATGGGTAATTGGGACCAACAATCTCACACACCATGTCTGAATCTGGGATATCATAGGCAATACAGATGCAATTAAACTCAAATGTAATCTAAAGCTAAACAAAAAAGCACAAAGGAAAGCATAAATGAAAAAATCTCACCAAGCATCAATATAGTTCCATGAATAACCTCTGTTTTCCTTCTCCATTTCACCATGATAGTATTCTTTCCCTCATATTTTTAGTATGTGCAAGTATAGCCTCAATAGATGTGATAACAACTAAATATCAAAGATTATAAAATAAATGCTCCAAAAGTCATTAGATTTTGGGAGGAGTTACAATGATGGAAGTCAAGACAATTTATAGAAAATAGGGTTTTTGAATAACAGGCTTAGATTGAAAGATAGACAGATAATTTAGATTAAAAGATTCGACATGCATTCAGATTAGTGTCAGTAGTGATGTGAGTGATAAAACATAAAAGATGGGAATTAAGATTAAATAATAATTTAATCTGTAGTTGAAAGTGTTTGAAAATTAGAAGAATAATGATCACATCTAAAGATGAGGATTAGCATGGAAGAAACAATCTCTTTGAATACACAAATGAATTAATTAATTGAATAAAGATATTTAATTAATAAATGTTTGGATGCAAAAGAATTAAAACTAGATAACTAACTAGTTAAGATAGATAGTATATTCGTCAAAGACAATCAGACATTAAATCAAGAGATAATTGATATCATGACCCCTATTTTCAATAAGTAATAATACTATTTTAAGTTCGTATTTTATTTTTCTTTATTAAATTAATTAGTATTGAATAAAAATGTAAGGAAATAAAAGAATTAATTACAATTATAGATTTCAGCTTGCAAATAAATGATGCTTCTTTATAATATTTGAAATACATACTTAAGTTGAAATTAAAATGGTACTTGCTTTACTATTTACTGAATAAATATTGTGCAAGAAATAAAACTTCATTATTATTATTATTATTTTCAAGATTCAGTTATGAAAAATGGGAGGTGAAACCTTTAAAAGAAGGGAAAATCAATAACGAAAACACAACGGGATTTTCTTGATCTTTCTTTTCTCTGCAAAAGAATAACGGGAAAATGGGTGCCATAAGCTTATTGGCTCTTTCAAAATAACAATAATAATAATAATAATAAATTATGTCAGCAGTGTCTCTAGATTTATTTTTCTTGATATGTAAATCGATCAATACTCCATCTATCAACACTGCATACAAGATATGGTGTTGAGAGAATAGTTAAGGTACTTTGGATGTGCGTGGCCTTATGGACATCAGTGTTGGAGGCTATCTTCTGGAGTGTTCTATAAGATATTTTCTAACAAAACCTATGTCTTTTTTAGATGCATGCTTCTATGATTTACAGTTTGATGCAAGGCTATTATAAATTTATAAGAGTGTCCAAGGACTTTGTGTATTTTTTAGACTAGAGGCTTTAGGAAGATTTTGGTGTGTGCGGATCAATGTCCTGCCTAGATCATAGTAGACATTTCTTCATGCAAAGCATTCCTCCTATAAATTTGAAGTAGATCTGTCCAACAACGTGACATAGGTTACAATTCGTGCAGATATTGAATGTTGATTTCCTCAAATAAGATTCAAGAAAGATGATATATATATTAAAATTATAAATACTTGCATGGATTTTTTTAGCACAAAAATGAAGGAGAATCATTAAACTTGTTGAAAAATGAACAAATATGATTGCATATGCCTTCATGGTTGGGTTGAATGACTAACTCAGATTGAATTTATTTACTTTTTCAATAAGTCTGAGATCTGTTTTATATAGAGTTTAGCATATGTCTTGCACATAAAATCCGGTTTGCTTCCATACAAAATTCTCAGTTTAGTGGATGACGCAAGGTATCTGATACCACAGTCATTTAGGTTCAATATTTCAATGCAACTTGTGCAGGCCAACCATTCTGACGATCAAATAACAGAAACTTCACTTCTGCATATGTTTTACCCAGACACTACCTTCAAGCACGCGCATGCAACTCAAACATAAACACAAAAGTGCTAAATTAGTAAATTGTGAAGGGTGAATTTTTAAAATAAACTTGAGGGGATTCTACAGCACCGACCCCATTGGGAGGGGCTATGTTGTGAAGGCAGTGCCCTCCACAGGTTGCAACCTATGGAGAGGGTGTTTCCCTCCACAAGCATCGCCACAATGGGGGAGCCTTTCTTGATGGAAGTAGAAAGAGTTAAATATATAATGGTAACATAGGCGAAAAAGTAATTTTGTTTTTGATTTTTTATTCAACTCTTGCTCTGGTAGATAACAACCTTCTTTAAAAATGTCCTTTGCAATGTTGAACTCCATATTATAGACTCTCAATCCAGTTAGAATCCAACAATGACCATACATATCCTGCCTACTTTGCAAGGAACTTGCACCCCCTCTCACCCATCCAAATGACATTATTTAAGGGAAGCATAGGAGCAGTGTTTTCTCAAGTGGTATAAAACTCACAAAATTCACCAGTAACTAAAGTCATATAAAAGTAGAGATCCATCATAGTCACAATCAGGCAAGCCTCAAGAGTAACACTAATACTTCAAATTCTAGTTTGTATGTTTATGAACAGCAATAATTTGTAGAATTGTGGGATTATGGGTACAAAAGCAACGCAAAATAGTCAATTCATTTGTTCAAACTCTAACCTAGTAGTATATCGGCACTAGGGTGCATTTGCAAATGTCAATAAACACTTCCTTACATAGAGTTACCATTCCAACAGTATTGAATGGAATTCTCCATGCAAACACGTATTCAACAAGTTTAAATGATATAGTTTGAAACAAGTTGATTTCTAGTCAAGAAGAAAAGTCCACAAGAACATACTCTATCCACAAAAGGTTAAAAAAAATGCAGATATGTTCAATCTTATAATAAGTGCTACTCGTGGTTCAAGCCATCTCCCCCATGTTTACCCTTTTAAAGCCTAATACATGGGAATATAATTACTCTTCACCAAATCTTTATTTTATAAAATACAATGAATGGAGTCTTAACACTTTATTAAGACACATGTGTCTTAAGTTTTAATAAGGAAAAAGAGAGTAAGATAAAACATGATTTTTATTTAATATTTATGAGGTAAATTAATATGTGAGGAATAGAATCTTTTATTGAAATTATTTTGTAATTATAAGTGTACTTTAGGAGGAATAGATATTTAATAAATAGTTAATAAAGTAAAGAAAGCATATTTAAGAGGAAAATAAAATGTTAAATATATTTAATAATTGCTATTGAAGAAAAATATTTTAAGAGACTCTTATAGGAGGACAAAGTTAAAGAATTGGATTTGAAAATTGGAGATATTTTATGACACTTGAGATATATATATATATATATATATACATGGACTTAGATTGTAATTAATCTATGCATATTAGGTATTGTGAATCAAATTGGGGATTTTATAAAAGATAAATAAATGATAAATCGTACCTTACCTTATTAAAGATTAGGTCTAGTGGTGACATTTTTCTCACACATCTTGGTTTATCAATTATGTAAGGAGAACTTTGGAACTCTCTCACTTAGTTGATTTTGTGTTTTATTTGTATATGAATGCATACATTCTTAACTCTTTTATAGTACTATTTTATTATTGATAAAACCCTATGAATCATTGAGTTTATAGGTAAACTTTTTGGTTATAGTTGCATAGGCATGTGTGTATTCTAACATGACTAGGACAATTTTCATGAAGCTTTATGTAATTGGTTATGTTTGTAAGTGTACTTTTGTAATATTTGAGAGGACATTGGAAGTAGAATTGTCTTATTTGTAATTTCTTGGGAGCGACTCATGATAGTGTGTGTATTACCTTAATTTCCTATGCAAGGATGATGCATTGGGAAAACTTGAATTGTTACTTGTAGATTTATGTAACTTGTAAAAGAACTACAATATGTTATTTATGATATAGAAATATGTAGTGAAATATCATGACTATGAGACAGTGTGAATGCCCATGTGGCATCTTGTAACTATAGAGAAAGTGTAGCCAAGAAGGCACTTCCAGAAAAGCATTTCATTAAGCCAGAAAGGCTCTTTTTCGAGTGGTTTTTCATCCCTAAGGGGGTTTTCCACTCATGAAAATTTCTGAGTTATGGTTTCTTTGTGGATGCACTTATGATTTTGCTATTTCCTTAATTTGTATTACAGTTTTTGAACTTGCATGTATTCCTGAGATGATAACTCATGTGTAAGTCTACATGGCTAAATTTAATGAAGGCATGACCTTGTTTTAATGTACATTGATTCATTGATGTATGTTTTTCTATTTGATTATATTGATGAAAGTAGTTTCGGGAACTTAAGGAAATAATGAGCATATGTGTTTTTTTCATGATGTTACAATTGACTAATTTAAATAGATCTCGTGTTAAGTGGTGAATGAATAACTAAATAACTAAGCGATTAACCAATTATAGAAGAATATGCCAAGAATAACCTTTTTATGAATTAAATAATTATTTAATTCAACATTTGACATTTACGAATTAAATTAAATAAATTAAGATTTATTTAATTGACTAAAGAAAATATTAATGAATAATTAAATGATTAAAGTATTTATTTAATTAATCAAGATAGAATAAAGATAATATGAATTAATTAAATAATTAAAGTTATTTAATTAATAGAAGAATAAATGTTAAAATGACTTAATTAAATAATTAAAGTTATTTAATTAATAAATGAGAAAGGACTTTAGAAATAATTAAATAATTAACATTATTTAATCATGACAAAATGAAGGTACGAATTATGAAGAAATTGAAGTCGTAGGCCTAGACCAAATTTTAGTGTCTACAAACCATACCAAGAACTATAGTCCTAAAACAAAGAAAAATACATGTGTTGGTCAACATGATGTGGGGTGAATCAAATATGGTAATATATGAACCTATTTTCCTTTATTTCATTAGGAAATGAGATCCACAGAATAAAATTACTAACAACCTTAAGGTGGATCAACTCAAAGTGTGAATCTATTGATTTCCTTTTTTTGCAAAGATGGGGGTACCAATTAAAAAAACCTTTGAGGAGATGGATTAAAAATAGAAAACAAACTCAAAAATGTAATCTACAACTTCGATCTTAAAAATTAATCTCAATACTAATGGAACAAGAAATCAAAATACAGATCAGGGAAGGGAAAGATGAGGTTTACTAGTTAACAAAAAGGGTTAAATGTTGAAGCTGTCCTAGGACTCATTCGTCGAGGGGCGAATGGGTCCTAATTTAGGGTTTGATAAAAACTTTTGGGAGCCTCTACTATTGATTTGAATCTCTCAATTTTCCTAGGTTTCAAGTTTAGAATGCCGAAAATAAATTCTAAAATTGAGTTTCTATGTGATGCCAACTTTCTTGAAAACTTTGAAAACTTCTTCAATTTTTCTCTTTAAGATATCTTCAAGACTTCTTACACCTAATTCTACAAACACAAATCAAGAGGGATTTTTTTTGTTTAAGGTGAATGGGTTTTTCCTTGGTCAAACCCTATTTTGATAATTAAACCTTGTAATGAATAAAAACATGAAAGGATTCATGAATGAACAAGCCTATGTCACAACTCACCAAACCATTGAATGGAACTCATAATGTATCTCTACAACTAGCATGAAATGACTTCAATGGATGTGGATCTTCATCTTGAAACTTGATTTGAAACAATTCCTTAAATGCTCGAATGGATCATGAACACTACATCAACATATTAGTTCCTATAACATGCATGATGCAAGAAGGCTTTGACATGATAGTTGGATATTGATTGCTGCAATAATTCTTCGATAAATCTATTCTTGAATGCCTTAAAACTATCTTGAAATGCTAAAATAATGCTCTTGTGAAAGTGCACTTAAGATAATCTGAATTTTCTAGGTGAAACATGGTGAAATGACCTTATATTTATAGGTATGCAACATTAATTTCTTGAAATTCAACTAGCACAAGTCGACATGTGAATATGGATTTGAAATTATTAAAATACCTCCAAAAACATAGTTTAAATTAGTGTCCTAGGTCTAAGTGAGGACCTATTCACCCATGGGTGAATGGGTCCTAGGTCACTTACCTAGGACACACATTGCTCAATCATAAGTGTTATGTTATGGCATAAATGAATCTCAAGTTTTCCTCTTCAAGAATTTCAAATAATTAGGTTTGGATTTGAATTAAAGGGGCCAATTAAGGAAAATTAACCTCAATTAATTAATGGATCCCTAAATAAGTGTGAAAGTGTAAAGAGGTACACTCTACAATAGGACATTAAGGAAAAATTAAGTCCATTTTAATTAATAGGGCCCTAAACTCAATGTGAATAAGTAAAATACATATTACAAAACTAAATTAAGGAATACTTAAGTTCATTTTAATATTAATTCCCAAATTAAGTGTAAAAAAGGGATACTTTTTCCTACACTACATTTAGCCCCCAGTTTAGTGAGAGGGTGACCCCATCTTAAACTCACACTAAAGTATACATTCAAGACACATATATGAAACAATGAAAAAGATACTCAATCATACAACATCAAATACCTAAGGGAAAGGGAGCTGGATCAATCTTTTACTATCCAACATGATGTGGAACATGTCTCAACTATTTGTCGAGGGGGAGGATCAAGCTTTGACTATCCAACACAATGTGGAACATATCTTGACTATTTGTGCAAGAATTTTCACAAGAAGAACTTGATATCCACTATGCAAATGACAGGCATGCTCACTCTAGGGTAATGGAACCTCAAGCTATCCACTAGGTGAGCCCCCAGGAAAGTGGCTTAGTGAGAAATTCATGATAGTTCTACAGGCACTCAACTAGCCATACCAAAGCTATCCCTCTGATAACTCTGATAGGGAACCACAACTAGAATTTCAAGCTTCACAAGGTTAATAGGTTGTATTATGCTAAAAAATTATGAAAAAAATGCAAACAAAGCTTTGTTCAAAGGGACTTCACTTAATTTGTGTAAGGTATATTCTTAGGGATCATCATGCCTAATGTCTCCAAGAGAGGACAAGTCTAGGATAAGAGAATCACAACTTAGGGAATGCAATGCATAGGATCACCATTAAGAGGAAATTCAAATGTCAAGAAATATCATTCTATTAGAGGGCATCAAACCCAATGACATCAACAAGAAAATGATGCATCACAAGAAGAAAAAAATACACAAATAAATATGAGGATGTCAAAAATAATGCCAATGTATGCCCCCACTTTAAAAAAATTGCTATACCATTGTTGTGAGAAATTGCTTTAAAGTAGCCAAGAAGACATGAGATCTTATGTTAGGTCTCAAAAATGTAGGTTTTTAAACCATAAGAGGGTGCCAATCTCTTAGTACATTCTTGGCTAATGAATAGGGTAAATGTTACTGATAACCCCCTACTCTTTAGGCTCTACTAAACCAAGGCGGGTGTACCTAAATGATAAGGAAGATTTGAATGTTTGAATATGGTCTATAATTTTGAAAATATACTTACTATGGCTCACATGTGTGAAGTAGATGCATAGCTTACTAACTAGTGCCTAATGAAAGTGTTTGAATAATCAAGAGTGTGAGTTGAATTTGTATAAAAATGTTCTAAATTTGACCAATGCCTAATCTATTGGGTGAATGGAGTCGATGGGTGGATTATGATGATGGAGCCAGATTTGTGTGATAGGTGGATCTACTCCTCAATGTAACTCAATTGTTTTGAACTTTATAAATGTTTTCACCTTGTAAAAACATGTAGGTTAGTCAGCTACTATACTCTTTTCTATAAATCCTAGTGTTGTCCCCCCAAATTACTGTGATAGAATGAAAGGATTTTTAATTCTCAATTTGAGGGAAACCAATCAGAACAACCACTTTAAAAGGATTTTATTCCTTGACAAGAACCAATTAAAGTAAATTATTTGAAAGGATTTTTAATTCACTCCAACTAGAAACTAATCAAAGCAACCACAAAAACAACAGAAATGTATCCTAACAAATTATATAAATTTGAATAACTTCAGAGAACCACTTTGGAGACAACACAAAAATCTATAAGCATGAAAATTAACACAATAGTTTAACACTGACAATAAATTCACCAATTAAGAACAATCTTCTCCATTATATTGCTTCAAAATATGTATATTAATAGTTGAAATCTTTAAAATATGGGAATGGATGGATGGAGTGTACAATATATCTACTTCTACTAATGGCCATGATAATGATATGATGATGATGATAAAATAGGGCTTTGGTTTCCCTTTTTTATATGGGAAGAAAAAACCTTCAGGCCCATTTACAAAAAGTTACAACGTTTGTTAAATAATTTTTTCTTAACATAAACATAAAAATTTCAAAATTTTGTTAGTGGATGCATCATGATCTATTAATCTTCAACAAGCACTCGTGATCACCAAAGACCTGTTCAATGATCATGCACCATGATAATGCATCCATAAATTCCAACCTTCCATACTTTGTTGCTTTTCACTTGGCCTAAGAGATGAACATGTTAATCTTTGCTACATGCTCGATATACCCTGTCTTCGCATAAGTATCTGCATCATTTATGATATCCTTCATTGCATACTCAAGTTCAAAGATTCTTCCTAGCTGCATATGTGTCCTCTCAAGCACCTTATCTTCATCATTAATGTCATCAAGAACACCTGGTAGGTACTGGGCTATCTCATCCTTCCATACATCTTGATCTTTTAAATTTGTTTCCTCAAAGAAATTAGGTAGGGCCATACTTAGTGACTCACTGAAATCACTCAATTCCTATGTTAAGATGTTATCGAAGTTTTTAAGTACATTCATAAGCTCTTGATATCTTGGAGAACTTTTTTGTTATCTTGTTTATTTTCCTTAATTTTTAGTCCCACCTCCTTCATTCTATTATTCAGCCGATTGTGTTCCTATATGGCTACATATGTTTTTTCATGGATGATCCAAACATTATCAACAAGTCTAATCATATCATCAAATATTTTGCATACTAGGTGAGATGTTATTTCAAATATAGTGGTTTTAAGTGTTTTCTTTAATTCTTCTTGTCCTTTCTAGATCTTTTCATACTTTTTCTTCCAATAGGTGGTCTCAGACATTGCTTCGAGTACCTTTCTTTCATGTTGAATCAATGGTGAGTAAATCCCTAAGGAGGAAGGAAATCTATCTCTGTAATTGATCACATCTTGCTTCAACCTCTTGTTCTCCTTCATCAACCCCTTATTATCTCTAACCAATTTTTGAGTTTGATTCCTAGTAAAATTGGCCACATTTACATTTAGATCAGTGGTCTCCATAGGATGTATATCCCCTACTCTTTGTACCGGAAGGTGTCCAAAAATTTGATTGTGGTCACTAATAAGAGAAGGCCTCTTTCCTAGTGGGTAAAGTGCCCACATCTGTAAGGTAGTATTATCAAGGTTATACCTTGATCTAGTATATATCTTATCACTAGCCTCATCTATTAATTGCAAGGCCTTATTTTCCCTCTTCAAAATGTTGTAAACACAATGGCCGAGATGATGTCCCACCCTGGAATAAGCCTGACCCTAACTTCTTGTAATAGTTCTCTTCCTCTTTTAGGAGACATATTATTCATATCTTCATCAACCTCATGTTGGAGCTCCTTCAAGGAATCTGCTTCTTTCTTAGAATTTATTTCTTTCATCCTTTCTCTTATTACTCTTCATTTATACTCATAAATGAAAGCCTTAAACTTAGAGGTTTGAACAAATGTGTCATCTACAATGAATTATTGGCTAGCATGATGTCTCACATCATCAGATAACTCATTATAAGCTTCAAATGTGATCAAATTCCTCTCTGGTGGATCTTGATAGTGGGGAACAATAGGAATGGCGATCTGTATGACTTCCTCCTCCTCAATGTCATCTTTGATTATAATAGGAGTGCCAGCTGAGAAGCTCACCTCTGGAGTAGGTTGTGGTGACAAATGACTTAATGGTGCTACATTCTTAACTTTTCTGCTAAAACCAGTATCTCTCCTCATTTCAAAACCTACAAGGGGTACATATTTTATCAATTCCTCTTCATGTAGAATCATCTACTCAATTCTTTCTTTAGGATCTTGTATTTCATGAAAAACCTCCACATAGAATGGATTATTGTTTCTTCGTCAAGCCTCAACCATGATGATTCTATTGTAGGAATCATTCCTCATCATTACTTGTTTCTCATCACAATTCCTAATGACATCGTCCACATGTAATTCATGTTCATATCCCTTCAGTTTCTATAAAATCTTGACATCATAAATGAAATATTTAGGATTAAATTTTTCCCTCTTGTTCCCCAATCGAAAGTTGTAATACTCTATCTTTCTTCCAACTAATTCATATCATTTATTAGAAATGATGGTGAAGTCACCAAAGCATAGAGTAGAGGGTATAAAAGTTTGTCTACCATAGCTTTTTAGGTGCATGAAGGCTGAATAAGATAATTTCCTTACAATATCAAGGTATGCAACTCTATTTGGCACAGTTTTAGGAAATAAATATGGGTTTTCCTCGAACCCATACACTTTGATCAAAGTACAATCCTCAAATGCATACCAATCCCTCCAATTGTGGCTTACCATTCCTTCAGGGTTTTTCTATTTTGGCCTAAGGAATCTTTGTATCTTCGAGGATAGATTGTAATTACATATGTGGCCAAGTAACTTGTACAGAGGTTTGAAAAAATATTCTTCAAATTTTAAGTAGTGGGATCTCCCACGTCTACTATCCCATATGAACATCCACATCTGCACCAGTCTATAGTTCTCATCATTATCTAAATCCTTGATTCTCAACTCTTCTCCCCATATTCCCATTACCTGCTCTTCATATAATATCATGTGCATAAGGAGTGAATAATGCTTGAAGTTGATGGCATAAATATTGTGCTTAATGGTAGTAAGAGCAATATTAATGGCCTCAGATAAATATTCTACATAATCATAGGGCCTGGCATCTTGGCTTTAGATATTTATAGCTAGAACCATGGGAGCTATAGTCATGTTAGTAGGGGCATCAATTCCTAGTACTTGGCCAGCTAAATAGTAGGTGTACTAGTAATATTCTTCAAATGAATCCATAGGGAACGAGAGCCTTTCATCATTGCAAAATTTTCTAGGTTGATTTCCTCAAACTTTAGGTTTGTGCAACTTGTATCCATAGTTTGGTATTCTTCTCATAAATTGCATATCTGTAATTTTGTTTTCAGGGATGTATCTAATTGAAAAACCATAAAAATGTAATCTCATGAACTATAATAATAAATTGTGATCCATCATGAGAGTGGATTTCCCTCATTATAGGGTTGTAGCTTCTAGCCAATGCTTTAATCAATTCTACTTTAACAAAGACATTAGGCATCACAAGCTTTTCTAGATTCAAATTCCATGGGTTCAAGATTGGCATATGTCTGTATTTATTTCTATAATGATACATAAATAAGTCATAACCCCTATGTGGAGTCCACACATCCCCTATATTTTTGTGTCTATCCTCCAATGTTTCAAATGAAGGGTTTAATTGAGTTGCTCTTCTCGACTTTGGCCCAGACCTGGGACACTAATCTATTAAGTCTTGGTTTAATGGCCTGGGCTTCATTTTCTACCTTTTTAATTTTTGTTTTGTATGGGTTTATCCCATTTCAAACCCTACTTGTATCGTACTTCAAGAAAATTTTCAAAGAACATGTTGAGCTAAGCTAAGAGAACTTACTTGAACAAACACTATAATTCCTGAGTTACTTGCCATCGTCTAAATCTATCTTCTCAATATTCAACTACAATCCATAGTAATTCTACCTTCTCAGGAGTTGGATTTATCAAAACTTGTCATGCTTGAACTATCTTTGGTTCGTAAATAGTGCTCACGCTACCTTTCTAATCAACTTGCAACATTAATGGTAGTTGTCTCTTTGATAACCTCATCAGTCATGTCAACCTAGTGAAACATTATTTCATTTTGTCAAAGATACTTTAATTACATTGTCAAGGATTCCCATTTCTCTCTTTGATGTGTCCCTAATCATCTTTTAAAATATCGAAGATAAATTTGAATTTCTCTCTTCGGTCCTGCAATGTCTCTTTGATGATTGCATTTCAAGTTCTTCCCTCTTGGATCCCTTGACATCAGATTGTCGATGAGATAGTTGAATATTTCTCTCTGACAAGCTTATTTCTCCTCGACATACATGTGTTCCTTCCTTCAATGATATTTCTTTCGACAACATTTATGTGACTTTCAAATTTTAAAGATACCGATGGTTATCTCTCTTCAATGTCCCTTAGTCTCATCGATAATATATCTTCATCGCTGCATTGAAATGTCGAAGAGACTTTAGAAAAGGTTTGCTTGATGTTCACTTGTCTCTTCAATGTGTTATTGTTAGAATTTCAAAGAGACTTCTATTAGTTTTTGTTCAATTCTTTCATGTCTCTCCAACATTTTATTCTCACTTCCTCTTACAATGTCGAAGAGACTTCTTCATTTGTCCCTTCGACATATTGATGTCTCTTCGATATTGCCATTTTCTCGACCCTATTCTTGCCAGTAATTTACCATTTATTTTGTAGTCATCTCTCGATTTCTAAGAGATGCTTTTTGATTTCCTAAATGTAAAATTATTCCATATTCTTAGAGTATCACTGTCATTGTACCTTGTCGATGAGACATGTTAATTTTTCTCTTCGATGTATCCAAGTCTCCTCGATATATTTTTCTTCAGGTTGTTAGGGATACATTTTAGGATGTCTGCTTGAAGCATGGGAGTCTCCTTGATATATTCATAAACCTTCTTCTGACTCTATTAGGGAGACACTGGCGTGACTAGATCTTTGATGTAGTACTATCTTGGTGACATTTCTCAAGCTGTTGAGGAAGCACTCTAAAGGAGGGATTTATTTCAAAATGATAATGAGAGAGTTTATTTTATGATCTATGCACATGGGAAAATTTAATATTCAAATATAGTAAAATCAAGGGAAATGGGGTTTTATGATGGAAATGGAATGCATAAAATGTGTTGAAACCAAGGTGGAAATTTTAGGTCCAATGTCTTATTCGAAAAGCCCTATACCAGGTCATATGTTCCTGAATGAACCTATCTCATGAAGAGGGGAAGGGGTTTCTCCAAAACACACGTAAGGGATCTATGGATTCAGGGTCAGTATATCTTTGCTACAATGTGATTATAGAGCTCAAAAATGTCATCATTCCCTAAATACTCACAAAATAGGAAGAATGACACAGAGAGAGTGAAAACAAAGAAACATATTTCAGGTCAACATGGTAGAGACATAAATGTCTTTATTTCTTTCATCATCCCAAGAAGGAAAACACAAGACAAAGAAAATATTAATGTTTATGACATATAGAAGAATGAAGGTACAAATAGAGGAATGCACATGAAGAGAGAGATACATCAAACAAAATAGTATAGGGGATATCACATTACACACATGTAATCACACAAAGAACATGCAAAAGAAAAGAAAGAAAAACTAGTAAGGCACATGCGAGTCAACCTATAACAGGTTTTCAACATCCCAATCTTGATTAGTATATGTAGAAGGTGAACTGCTAGCCAAAGGGACAACATCAAATTCCAAAACTAGGACAAGGCTATCTAACCCCTTGCCCCCACTAAATGTATGATAAGGATGAGCTGAGATAAGTGATGAGAATGAGCTCCTTGCAATAATGAAAATGATTTACAATGAATGTTTAAAAATGTAATAGTGAGCATTGTATGATCCTACAACTATTACATGGAAAGGAGAAAAGTGCATGCTTTAAGTCAAGATGGATCCCTAGGGGATGTAAATTTGTTCAATATTTCCTTTAAAATATGACAATTATCAGGTGTGATGTCCAAAGAATCTATGATATGCACAATATGGTCTATTTTGAATAGTTTTATTTTTGGTTAGATTTTCACATTTAGGTGGTAATTTGATTAATCCCCAATGTAAAAGAGTGTAAAATATATTCTCAGTCTTGGACATTTGTAATTGGTCATAGGAATATGTAGGAATATCATATAGCTTTTGTAGCTGAAATTTTTGATGTTTATGTAGTTTCGAACTTTTCTTCGTTGGTTTGATAATTGTTTGGTCATCAATTTCATCTTCTAACTGCAAGCCCTTTCCTTTTTCAAAAAATGATGCATTAGGAGTACTTAAGTGATCATAACTTGTGGTTTCTTTTCTCTTATGCATGGGAATTGTATTGGAAGGTGGTCGAGGAGGAGGAAAAATTCTTTTAATTAATTATATGGACCAAGCTTCATATAAATTCTATTCCTTCTTCATTTTTAAGCATTGTTCATATGTTTCCTATGAGACAAATGGGATTACGAGCAATAGGTTTGGTTCTCACAAATTCTTGTAAACATTTTAATTCTTCATTTATTTTTTATGTATTTTGGGATACATGAGCAACCATTGTTTGAATATCATGCACATTGTTTTTAGGTAGGGAAGCCTTTGAAAATGAGGTATTAAAGCTATGATCCATAGAGGGTTGATTATCAACACTATTAGTGAAAGAGTTGGAGAACCTAAGATCCACGACGAATGGTCTCTCAGGGGATGAAATGAGTCTCGAACTACGTCTCACAATAGTATTGCTAATAGGACACCAAGTTGTAATGCTCATATAGGTTTCACAAACTTAGTATGCATTCAAAATGGAAAGAAGTTGAAACACAATAATGTAACCTAGAATGTAAAGTGCAATGCAAATATATGTAAATGTAATTTTTAGATTTCAAACAAGATAATTTTATGATTATGCTATGTAAAAACCCCAAAATGATGTCTTGTAAATGCAATTTTGAAACCACACAATGCACTAAATTTATCAAATGAAGCTAGATATGATCAGTTCCACTTAATAGAAATTTTGTAAACTAAAACATAAAACTAAAAACAACAAAGTAGAATGAGAAAATATATGTTTTAATGCCTAGAAAATCAAGAAATGGCCTTGATCAAGGACTCATTCACCTAGGGGTGAATGAGTCCTAGGTTAGGGTTTTTTAAAAATGTTTTTGTAGATTTTTTAGTTGATTCTAATGGTTTCTAGATTGCAATTTGTATTCTCTATGAAATTAAGGTTGAATGCAAATAAAAAATGTGAAAAAATGACAAACTAGGAAACCTAATTTGATGTGCATGTTTATTTCAACTTGTAGATGTAAATGAATGATATAGCAATTCTATGGAAATGATTTACAAAATGACTATTTTTTTATATTTTTCAGATTTCAAGAATGCAAAGATGCAATCTTAAAACCCATAAATTAAATGCAAAGTTAATGCAAGCTAAATAACCCTAAATGGGATTCAATTCAATGAAATATAATGCAAATGAATATAAACTATAAATATGGGGTGAAAGTGGACTCTAAAATCAAAAAATGCAATGATCAAACTCAAGTTAACCAAAATGAAACAAAGAAAAAATATGTGTGTTTGTTAAAATGATGTGTGGGGTGAATGAAATATGTTAAGATATTAACCTATTTTCCATTATTTCATTAGGAAATGATATCTATTGATTTCCTTTTTTCGTAAGGATGGGGTTCCTAATTAAACAACACTTTGGGGAGAAAGATTTAAAATAACAAAATAACTCCAAAATGAAATCTAAAACTTGGATCTTGAAGATTAAGCTCAATACTAATGGAAATAAAAATCAAAATGTAGATTAGAGAAGGGAAAGATGATGTCCACCGATCACCAAAAAGGGGTTTGTTGAAGTTGACCTGGGACTCATTTTCCCAGGAGTGAATAGGTCTTTGTTTAGGGCTTGATCCCAACTTTTGGGACCCTCTACTAATGATCTGAATCTTTCAATTTTTCCAAGTTTTAGGTTTATAGTGCTAAAAACAAATTCTGAAATGGAGTTTTCATGTGATGACAACTTTCTTGACAACTTTTTCAACTTTGACAACTTCTTCAATTTTGCTCTTTAAGAGATCCTCAAGAATTTTTCCACATAAATCTGAAAAACAAAAATTAAAAGGGGAATTTTTTTTTTTAAGGTGAATGGGGGTTTGCCTTGGTCAAAACTCATTTTGGTAATTAAACCTTGTAATGAATAAAAAATTGAAAGCAATGATGAATGAACAAGCCTATGTCACAACTCACCAAACCCTTGAATGAACTTTGGAATGTAGATTTATAACTGGCATTAAATTTCTTCAATTGATGTAGTTATTGATTTTGAAACTTTATTTCAAAAAATTCCTTGAATGCTTGAATGGATCATGAACACTACATCAACATATTAGCTCCTATAACATGCATGATGCAAGAAGGATTTGACATGAAAATTGGATCTTGATTGCTGCAATAATTCTTCAATAAATCTTCACTTGAATGCCTTGAAATGCTCCAATAATTCTCTTGGGTATGTGCAAGATCATTATGCACCAAAAAGTGGCAATATGATGGGTATTTGTAGGGTATGTAGCTGATGACTTTTTTTGTACCCAAAATTAATGAAATGAAAAGGGTTTTCAAAGCAGATTCTCAGTTTTCCACCAATATAAGTTATGCTTTACTTTGAATTTAATAAATAATTATTATTCATTATCTATTTGAATTACGACTAAAGTCTTGATTGATAGGGTGATTGAAAAACATCTATACCTTTCAAAGGGTATCACAGTTTTTGAATCTGAAACATGTAGCACATTCTATGCTTCATATACTATAGGATTAAAAAAAAAAATTGAATTTCATGAATTTTTGACCAAGTTAAGGTGGTTAGATGTATGTGTTTTTATATTTTTTAAAAGTTGTAATAAAAAAATCATAATTAATTATTTACTTGGAAATAAATTACAAAAAAATGTGCATCACATTAGGACATGAGTCCTATACTTATATCTAAAATCTTATAAGAAAATATTATCATTTTATTGTGTTTAGGATGGTCAGATAGACACCTACTTATTTTTTCCCTAAAATTTAAGTACTACTGCATTGAAATTTCAAATTTTCACCAAATAGATTTCTTTTAAGAAAAAAAAACCTAGTATTTTAGAAACTACATTCAATTTTCTACAAATTCTATTCTTACATTTTTTTGAAATAATATAGATAACTTATTCAAATTTTATGTCAAGTTGCCTAACTCTGATTTTTTTGTATTTTTTTCCACTTAAGGGCCTATTTTTCTATGATTATCCTACACATACCCTCTTGTGAAAGTTCTCTTAAGATAACTTGAATCTGCTAGGTGAAACATAGTGAAATGACCTTATATTTATAGGTATGTAATATTAATTTCTTGAAATTAAAATAACACAAGCCGACATGTGAATACGGATTTGAAACCATTAAAATAGTACCAAAAACATAGTTTAAATTAGGGTCCTAGTTCTAAGTGAGGAACCATTCACCCATGGGTGAATGGGTCCCAAGTCACTTACCTAGGACACACATTGGTCAATGGTAAGTGCTATGTCAGTAACAAATTATAGATTTCCTCTTTGGAAATTGCAATTAATTAGGCTTGGATTTGAATTAAAGGGACCAATTAAGAAAAAATAACCTCAATTAATTAAGGGATTCCTAAATAAGTGTGAAAGTGTAGAGAGGTACACTCTACAACACCACATTAAGGCACAATTAAGTCCATTTTAATTAATAAGGCCCTAAACTCAATGTGAATATGTAGAATACATATTGCAACATTAAATGAAGGAATAAAAATGTTCATTTTAATATTAATTCCCAAATTAAGTGTGAAAAGGGATAATTTTGATTACACTACAAGTCCCAAAAATTCTAATGCGACACTAAAAAATATTATCAATATGCCAAAAACACATCACAAATTTCAACGTGTGTGAACCAAGTGAAGCACATAATGGAATGAATTACCACCATAAATTAATTGCTTTTTGGAACATCAATCATGATAAATTTCCTTTAATATAGAATAAAATGAAATTTTCAACATGATAGGCCATTAGAGCCAAAAAATAGGTGAAATGGGTGGTTTATAACCTAGGTCATAGAACACCACTTTTCTCCCATTTCCATTCAAAGAATGTTGTAGAAATCCTAATTGGATTGACTATCAACCTCAAAGGTGAGTCAATTCTCAAAAAGGAATACCTAGGAAGGGGGTTCTTTAAGCTTTGATGGGTTCACCACCAAGCAAAAGATTGGAAAAGACAAGTAAGCATTCAACTCATAAAACCTAGTAATGAAAGCTAAATGAAGGATACAAATGATACAATTATGCAATAGAAAGTTAGGATGTGTGTGCCTAGGAAGTCTATAAATGTAATGAGTATTGCATAAATGCAAAGAAGCTATCAAAATGATCTATGAGGGACTAAGACGCCCTTATTGTTGTCTTAGTCTCACTGCTATTTTTTGGGGAAAATGTGAAATCTTCGGATGTTGGAACTAGATCTAAAAGAATCTCTAAAAAATACCTTTAGGAGGACTAAGACACCCTTGGTGGAAACTTTTTCCCATCTATAATTTCTGGAATCTCTAAATGTGGTCCTAAGGCTCGGTTTCTACACTTAATTCTTCTTAAATCTAGGGTTTTGAATCTTCCGGATTTAGCCTGTAGGTGAGTTTCTGTGAAGATGAATTTTTTTTAAGGAAACTTTAGAACATTGCACTTCAAATGATCTTCAATTATTCAACATAAATATACAAACACAAACATGCAAGAGAAGAAAAAATTGTCATTTTTTAGTAAATTGGGGTTTGCCTTGGTCAAACCCCTTGTTTGTAATTAAACCTTGGAATGAAATAGAATAATAGAGGGAAATGATGAATGGAAAAACTGCTATGTTGCAACTCACCAAACCCTTGTTATGAAATCTACAAACTTGTGTGAGGTGGCTAGCTTGGATGTAGATATTGAAATGCTTGAATGCTTGATAGATCTTGACTTGAATTGTTTGCTTGAATCAAAACCCTACATCACAAATGTTAGCTCAAAACACACATGATGCAAGAAAATATTTGATAAGATGCTTTAATCTCGATGATGGCTCCAAATTCTTGATGAACTACTCTTGAATTCTCTTATGAACTTAATTATTCTATAAGGAATTCCCTCACAAAAGACTTCATTCTTGGATATGAAAATGAGTGAAAAGAACCTTGTATTTATACTTATCCATGCTTAATATCCCAAAATTACATAACAACAAGCCGACATATGTATTCACTAATTAAAGGAGGCTAAATCCCACAAAGATTTGAAATTATATCCAAAAAAAAAAGCTTAAGGGGGACTAAAATTCCCTAGGTGGCGTCTTAGTCCCTAGGCATAAAACTCGAGGAATACACTCCAAAAAGGGGCCCAAATCAGGTGCCTTTGGAATAAAGGTCCCAAGTCCTTTGGGGGACAAAGATGCCCTAGGTGGTGTCTTAATCCCAACCCAAAAATCAGAGACACCCAGCTAGAATCATTAAATTATCATATATCCATTGATGTTTGTCGAGATTAGCCAAAAAAAGATATATTTTATTAGGCTTGTGGATTAAAAATAGGACCAATTAAGACATAAATAGGCATAAATAAAATAATTTGGGCCCAAAAAAGTGTGAAAATGAAATGGTATGCATTTTCCTACATTACATTTAGCCCCCACTTTAGTGAGAGGATGAACTTGCTTCAAACTCACACTAAAGTAGCCAATCCCACAATCAAGAGGGGTTCAAATGTTCAAATGCTAGTAAGATAGGATGACAATGACCAAGTGCCCAGGATCAAAATCCTATGGAAAACCAACATAGGCACAAAGGAACACACTTACGAATAATGTATGAAGCCATAACCAGATCACAAACATACAACATCAAAGATAGAAAAAGGAAAAAGGAAAAAGAAAAATAAAAATACAACGGATCAAGCCTTGATCAGTTGTCCAATGCGTTGTGTATCAGGTCTTGGCTATTTGTCCAAAAAGGTTTACAAGTGGAGTACACTATCCACTATGCAAATAAAACACATGCTCGTAAGGGATAGTGAAGCTAGTTGTCCACTAGGTGAGCCCTGAGAAGTCCATATCAACATCATAGCCCCATCACTATGATATGGAAAAAAAGAAAATGCATGCTCACAAGGGCTAGTGAAGCTAGTTGTTCACTAGGTGAGCCCCATGGGACCATATCAAAGCCATACCTCCATGACTTTAATAAGGTACAAAAATAAAATGCAAGCAACAAGTGAAACATAGATTTTATGACCCGAAATGCTTGTTCTCTTCCTAAGTTTTTCACCTAGAAAGAGAGAGATTTAGATCCTAAAATGCTATATGTTCATTAAAATAAGGACATGTTTCATGTGATATGATGTAAAATAACTATAATAAATGCAATTTACTGATTAAGATGATCTAAAATGATTGTAAAACTAAGATTTATGCATTATTTGAAAACATAGTGTGATATGTAGAAACTATGAAAGATGAAGAAATAGAAAGAAATATATAGAACAGAAAGAAATGGATGAAAATAGAGTGCACCTAGAGGTGGAATGAATTCATTGGAAGGTTCTGGAATTTCTTTGAAATTTTTGTAAATGACCACTGGGACTCATTCGCCAAGCATGGTGAATCAGTCCTCCTTCTGCTAAAAACTTCTAGAAACCTATTTCTGACTGTCGGGAGTTGAAATCTTAAAAAATAAAATTTTAGGCCTATAGGTGGGACTCATTCACCAAGGGTGGAAAATCATTCCACCTACATAAATTTAGAAAATTAGGGGAAGATTCGGTGGAGTTAGATCTACAATTCTACCTCCTACAGGTCTTTGCTTCTGAAATTGCCAGAATCGGGTCTGAAAGTGACTTTCTGTTGATGATTTGAATTGAATGATAGGAGAATGACTTGGATGACTTTGAAATGAAATCTTCAATGATCCTCAAGCTTCCAAAGGACCTAAATCTGCATACAAACAACACAAGAAGAGAGATTGTTGATTGCTACGGCATGGCAGTTTGCCTTGGTCAAACCCCATTTAGGCAATTAAACCAAATTGATGAAATAAAAGAATAAGACATGAAAAATGGAAGTGGTTACCTTGAAAATGATAATAGATCTTGGATTTCTACAGCAACACATGTAAAATATTCCCTTGAATGCTTTGGAATGCTAACTTGAAGATCTTGCTTGACTTGTAGTAGAAGAGATGGGATAAGATTGATAGAATTGATAGATAGATGGAAGATGGATGATAGAATATAAAAATGAGGTTAAAGATGCTTATTTATATTCAATTGTGCCCTAGTACCCATTCATAGTACATCACAGGCCGACACGTAGTGAAAATAAACTTTAAATTTCACTTTTTCCTGTTCAAGGGTCAAAATGGGGCCCAGATAGGACTCATTTTCCAAGCATGGTGAATGGGTCCCACTTGGATGGGACTCATTTGTCAAGAATGGAAAATGGGTCCCACAGGGGCCATTCCGACACCTAGGAAGCTTAGGAGATAGGAAATAAGGTTTAGATGCTATTTTGTGGGGTGTTTGATCAATGAAAGCCTCAGGATGCACAATATGGGTTGATAGAGGACTATTAATGATGATGTAAATGTTGAATAGGGATTGGGACACAAATCAATGTGAGAGTGTAATTAAATGCACTTTACAACACTAAAATAAGGTCCACATAGCCTAGAAATGCTCAAGAACTAATGTGAATGTATAAATCACATTACAACACTAGTTTATCATTAAGTTCACATTAAGAATCTTCTAGATTGATGAAATAATGTTATTATAATGTTGAATTAGGGGAAAAATAAGTTAATTAAGTCTAGAAAAATGTGAAAGATTATTACAAGACTTTACAACACCTTTATAACAAGATGTTAATTATAAACACATATTATTTGGTTTGCAAGGGTCGAAGACCTAGTGTGGACACATGAAATTCCTCGCAACACTAGATTAGGGCCTCGTTAAGTCCAATTAATCTCATGTCAAGTAGCGGGTCCTTTTTTCTATAGTACATTTAGCCCCCACTTTAGTGAGAGAAACTTGCTTCCTCACACTAAGGTAGCCTTTCAAGATAGATCCACATGTATGCCAATCCCCCAAGATACAATATCATATAAAGGAAAGGAAAGAAAAATGAGATGGAAAATATGTACTCACTCTGAGCCCAGAAAACTTCAGGTTGTCTACGGGGTGAGAAGGGCCAAAACATAAAAAAGAAAAGGAAAAGAGTAACATGCACTAGTTGGCATGTAATCATAAACAAATAGAAAAGTGGCTATGGGGAAAAGTCATACCGCCAGTTGGGCTTCCCGCTCAACCATTCCAAAGCTATACCCGTTTGATAACTTTAACAAGGCACCACAAGGAAATGAACAAAAAAGACAAAAGTACCACATCCATGCAAGTTGTGTTATGCAAGGTGGCAAAAAGTAAAATGTAAAGTAATGTAAAAAACGTAAAAAATGTAATTATGCAAAAGATATTCAAAGGGATTTTTCTTAAATTCATGCTATGTCTCTTCTTAGGGAATATTATTCCTAATGTCTCTAAGAGAGGGAAAAGTGAAAAAGGTCTCATATTGTTTCCAAGAGAGGAAAAGTGCAGGGACTCATCCTAAACAACATTGTAACTAATGTTTCCAAGAGAGCATGTCGCAAGAAAGTGAAAATCATACAATGAAATGTGAGTGGTGATGTATGCCCCCACTTTAAAGCAATTGCGAGCACCCATACTATGATCAATTTCTTTAAGTAGTCAAAGAGAAGAAAGAAGAAACAAGAGCTTATGCAGAAATCCCTATGCCAAGTCATATGTTTCCAAAAAAGTTGCATCATGAGAGAGAAGTATGTCAAATGTGAGCCTACCTTAAGACATGTCATTCACATCTCAAGATTGCTCTTAAATGTTCATGAAAGGTTATCAACTATAAAAATAATGCAACAACAAATGACATATGAGGACAAGGCTACAAAACCACTTGCCCCCACTAAGTGTAGGACAAAGGTGAGCCAAAAGGACTAATGAAATGTATGCTAGAGTGAAAAATAAGAGAAATTAAAGCAATTAGATTCCCCCATAGGAAAGCATACCAAACTCTTGAAAATTTTATATTTTATGACTCAAAGCCTTACATTCGTTAGTGGAATGACAATGAATTCTATGGTATGCAAAAAATGAACTCTTGGAATAGCATTTCATTCTAGCTCATGGAGGGAGTGTGATCAAATTATCATGAAGAAGTTGTGACAACATATCCTCTCGATTAGGAGGAGAGAATGGTTGTGTAATTGGGATCAAAGATGTATCTTGCGTAGATTTCATACCTACACAAGACTCTATAGATTGTGATATTTCGTCCTCTTCATTATAGAAGGAAACAACATCTAATGAATTCAAATCATGAGAGTGTTGAGAGATGACAGTGTGAATGTTGTAATGTTCAAAACTAAGATCTTAAAAGGATGATGAAGGTGGGTAGAGATTGTGAGAATTTCCTATGGAATATGTATGAGTTTCATTGATCAAAGGGGATCGAATGGAAACTTGCATATCCTCACTAGGTTTTTTGTTATATATTTCTATATAAGGACAATTAAGAACCATAGGTCTTTCATAATCCAATGCCATGATATTCTCCCTAGGAGAAGAGTTTTGAGGAGAACTACAAGTCATATGTGCTTGAAAAAGAGGACTTGAGTCTTCTAAAGTATCGTCATCACTAATAGGGGAATGATTAATGATGAGAATATGAAGAGGATAGGATGGGAATTGAATTTCCATTGTCATTAAGGTTTCATTCTCTTGTTCCATATTACTACCCTACAAGGGGAGCATGTAATATGTTCATCTAATTTTAAAGTAGCTTCATCACAAGTGGAGGAGGTATCAAGAGAAGTAACACTATTGTTGTCAAATAAATCTTCCCATAGGATAGGGACATTAGGAAAGGGAAGATCAAGAGTGTCATGATTGAGGATAGAAATATCTTCTAACTCCAATCTTTCCTCTTTATATGGAGGATGGATATTAGGAGATGGACAAGGTTGACTATCATGACTATGAAGATTTGGTAAGGTGATGTTGAGAAATGTGTCTATGATGTTATGATCGTGTTGTGTCAGATTATCCAAAGGGGAATAAGAAAATGGACAATTAGAAATTTCAAGGCTTGTGAATTCTTGCATTGCAATACCTTCATCACAAAGAGGAGAGGTATTGGAAGAAGAACAAGTATGTGTGTTATGATTGTCAACATTACCATTCTCACTAATGGGTAATGTAAGATTAAGAATTGCATTAATGGATTGTTTCTTAAAGTTCCTATTATGGTACTCAAAAGGGAACTCATAAAAGGGAGTATTATGCATGTGAAATCCATGTTTAATTAAATCAATAGCACATCTTGTGAAAGAAAGAATATTGAAATGAAAGAAAATACTAGGCGATGCAATTTTCGGTTTAGCAAATGAAATGTGGTGAGTGCAAGAAATTGAAATGAAATCAATGCATGAAATGAGCTAATTAAAGCTAAATGTAACAAAATGCATGCTACAGAAATGTTACTAACTAATAAATGAAGGTTAAGGAACCAATAAGAAGCCTAAAAAAACTATTCTAAATTCTAGAAAATGTTGTTTCAGGTGCCAGAAGGGACTGATTCGCCCAAGGTGGCAAATGAGTCCCAGTATGAACCTTTTTCAGAATTTTCAGAAATATGTAACTGATTTTTATGTTTTTTGAGAGCCAATACATAGACTTAAATGAAAAATGAATTTTTTTTTAGAAATCTAAATGAATTTAGATGCAACAAATGCAACCTAAATGCTTTTTTTTTTTTTTTTTTTTAATACAAATTTCAAAACCTATCATGCAAGTGAATCATGAAAATCCTAATGAAAACTAGATCTATTAGGAAAGATCAGAAGATATAAATATTCAAAGAGTCGGGTTCACCAAAATGAAACATAGATTTTAGGACCCGAAATGCTTGCTCTCTTCCTAAGTTTTTCACCTAGAAAGAGAGAAATTTAGATCATCAAATGCTAGATGTTCATTCAAATAAGGACATGTGTGATGTGATATGATGTAAAATAACTAAAATAAATGCAATTGACTGATTAAGATTATCTAAAATGAATGCAAAACTAAGATTTATGCATTGTTTGAAAACACGGTGTGATATGCAGAAACTATGAAAGATGAAGAAATAGAGAGAAATATGCAGAACAAAAAGAAATGGATGAAAAAAAGTACAGATAGAGGTAGAATAAATTCATTGGAATTTTTTGGAATGTCTTTGAAATTTCTGCAAATGACCATTGGGAGTCATTCACCAAGCATGGTGAATCAGTCCTGCTTCTGCTAAAACCTTCTGGAAACCTGTTTCTGACTGCCAAGAGTTGAAATCTCAGAAATTCAGTTTTTAGGCCTACAAGTGGGACACATTCACCAAGGGTGGAAAATCAATCCACCTATAGAAATCTAAAAAATCAGGGGAAGATTCTGTGGAGTCAGATCTACAATTTTGCCTCCTATAGGTCTTCGCTTCTGAAATTGCCAGAATTGGGTCTGAAAGTGACTTTTTGTTGATCATTTGACTTGAATGATAGGAGGATGAATTGGATGAATTTGAAATGAAATATTAAATGATCCTCCAACTTGGAAATGATCTAAATCTGCATACAAACAACACAAGAAGAGAGATTGTTGATTGTTAAGGCATGGGTGTTTGCCTTGGTCAAACCCCAATTAGGTAATTAAGCCAAATTGATGAAATAAAGGAATAAGACATAAAAAATAGAAGTGATTACCTTGCAAATGATGATAGATCTTGGATGTTTGTAGCAACACATGTTAAATTTTCCCTTCAATGCTTTGGAATGCTAACTTGAAGATCTTGTCTGACTTGTACTAGAAGATGGATGATGAATTGATGATGGGATAAGATTGATAGAATTGATAGATAGATGGAAGATGGATGATAGAATATAAAAAATGAGGTTAAAGATTCTTATTTATATTCAATTTTTCCCTAGTACCCATTAATACTACATCGCAGGCTGACATGTAATGAAAATAAACTTTAAATTTCACTTTTTCCCGCTCAAGGGTCAAAATGGGGGCCAGATAGGACTCATTTAATTCCAAGCATGTCTCATGGGTCCCACCTAGATGGGACTCACTCACCAAGCATGGTGAATGGGTCCCATAGGGGCCATTCCAACACCTAGGAAGCTTAGGAGATAGGAAATAAGGTTTAGATGCTATTTTGAGGTGTGTTTGATCAATTAAAGCCTCAGAATGCACAATATGGGTTGATAGAGGACTATTAATGATGATGTAAATGTTGAATAGGGCTTGGGACACATATATCAATGTGAGAGTGTAATTAAATGCACTTTACAACACTAAAATAAGATCCACTAGCCTAGAAATGCTCAAGAACCAATGTGAATGTATAAATCATATCACAACACTAGTTTATCATTAAGTTCACATTAAGAATCTTCTTGATTGACGTAATAATGTTATTATAATGTTGAATTAGGGGGGAAATAAGTTAATTAAGTCTAGAAAAGAATGAAAACTTATTACAAGACTTTACAACACCTTTACAAGACATTAATAAATACATATTATTTGGTTTGCAAGGGTCGAAGACCTAGTGTGGACACATGAAATTCCTTACAACACTAGATTATGGCCTTGTTAAGTCCAATTAATCTCATGTCAAGCAGCGGGTCCTTTTTTCTATGGTACAACCAGAAAAAGGGATGTTCAAAGGGATTTTTCTTAGTTCACATGAGGTCTTAATCTTAGGGGACATTGTTCCTAATGTCTCCCAGAGAAAAAAATCAAAGAATAAAAGATTCACAACTTAGGGAATGTAGTGCATCACATCACCACTAAGAGGAATGTAATATGCTAAGATAGATCAAGCTCTTGAAGGGAATTACTCCCAATGTCACTACAAAGAGGAAAACACATTACAAGTAAGAAAATCACATCAAGAAACATGAAATAATGCAAAAAATAATGCCAATGTATGCCACCACTTTAAAGAAATTGCTGACACTATGTTGTGAGAAATTACTTTAAAGTAGCCAAAAATGAAAAAGGAAATGAAGGTTTCCCCCCAAAAACACATAAGTGATCTATGGATTCGGTGTTAGTATATGTCTTTGCAGAAATGATATTAGAGAGCTCAGAACTATGATCATTCACCAAATACACGTAGAACTGGAAGAATAAGATAAAGAGAGCAAAAAAAAAAGATATTTTGGGTCAACATGGAATAAACATAATTTCTTGATGCCTTGCATCATCCCAAAAAGGAAAAAACAAGACCAATGAAAATGCGAAAATCTTAAGACATATAAAAGAATGAAGGTACAAATAGATGAATGCACAAAGAGAAGAAACAACAAACAATACGAGGGATCACATCACACACATGCAATCAACCAAAAAGAAAGAAAAAGGAAAGTTACAAGACTAGTAAAGCACATGCGAGTCAACCATCTAATAGGTCATCCACATCCCAGACTTGTTCAGTATATGTGGAATACAGATCACTAGTGAGAGGGACAATGTCAAGTGTTGTACTAGGAGAATCACTAGGTTCAACAAATGGTGAATCACTCAGTTTAGGAGTATCATCACGGTTGTTATCATCTAAGCTCATGGAAGAGTAAAATAAAAAATTCAGCTCATTATGCACTTGCTCATAAATTTTAGCAGTTTCTTCATCTTCATCCAAGTTAATCACAATAGGAGGACAAATGATAATATCTATAGAAGGTGTTGGAGGTGTGGGATCCATTGGTTCTGGTAATGGAGGAGGCTCATCATTTATTGCTTCTATCAAGTTCATATTTTGAGTTTCAATGTTGTTCTCTTTATTCATCTTTCAAGCAATAGCACGACATATACGCCTATGCTCTCTAGCATTTATATTTTTTTTATTACAGTTTTCAAGTTGCGTTTGTGTAGGAGCATGTTTGTCAACCATAGGTTCCTTTTCTTCTTGTGAGGGAAGAATGGAAGGAACCATGGGAGGTTTTTCAACCACTTTCTCTTTGAATTTACAAATTTGTTTAGGAGGCAGATTAGGACTTGTTTAGTTTTCTCTTGGTCTTTTGTAGGAAATAGGAAAAGGATTTTTTATGGATGGGTCTTGGTTTGTTGGAAGGGTTTTAGGCTCAATATTGTTTTCCTCAAGTGGCAAAGGTTCAATCATGGTTATAGGAAAATTTTCAAGGGATAATTTGGCTATGCATTTTTCTTTGAACCTTTGGTAGGATAGGAAAAGGAAGTCATCACAGGGTCTTATAGGTTCCATGGGCTCAGGCCAAAAATAGTCTAAGGAGAAATTTCCACGGGAAGATGGAGGTGTAAAGCCACTATGGTTCACAGTGAATCTTTCATTTCCGACTAGAAACTTCAAGCACTTATGGACAACAAATGGGCTTGCATTCATGGATAAAATCGATTTGTAGCCTAGCTTCACACAAAATTGATCTGAATTAGAGATGATAGAGAATGATACATTTAATTTCTTTGGTCTTACTTATAAAGGGAGTGTGATCGAGCCCATCATAGCACAAGCAAGAGCATCATGTGTTTTAATCCATGCTTTTAGTTTATCATATCTATCTTGAGTGAGTTCATGCACATACAGTAGTTCTTTTGTGATCAAATTCTATCCACATAAGGGATCAATTAAAATCCTAGGAGTGGGCCTATTATTGATTCAGTTGGCTATGTAAAGAGAACCATCAGGTGCATTTTGGATTGTTTCTTTTGAAGAAAAAGTAATGTCAA
Source organism: Sequoia sempervirens (assembly GCA_007258455.2). Taxonomy (NCBI): domain Eukaryota; kingdom Viridiplantae; phylum Streptophyta; class Pinopsida; order Cupressales; family Cupressaceae; genus Sequoia; species Sequoia sempervirens. The sequence continues at coordinate 471,194,887 of VDFB02105785.1, forward strand.
TAGGCATGTTTGTTCGTTGTTTATGTGGCTCAATGTCAATCACTCCTATCATTGTATTAATAGGACTTTGGTCATTAGTATCCATAGGAATTTTTTCATCATCATCAATAGGACTTTGTTCATTATTGCTCATGTTATCATCATTCATGTCAACATTCATTTCATTAGGCTTAGTTTCACTAGCCTTAACAAATTGAAATATCTTGGTTAGGCATGCGATTGGTGAAGATTACTAAGTTTTGGTTAGGAGGAGCTACAAATTTACTACCTTTGTCATTCATACCTCCAATTTGGATATGATTAGAATCAATTCGGTCTTGCACAAGATGTTTAAGATGCTTGAAATGTTCTATATCATGTCCTTTTTGTTGGTGATAAGAAAAATGGGCATTGTGTCTAAAGCTCGAAGGTAACGGCTTGCTAGGGTCAAGAGGTTGAATGGGAGGTAAGGTCAGCATGTTTTTGTTTATTAGCTAAGTCATGATATTTTGAAGTGTGTCAGGTAACGAACTAAATTGCATTTGCAGATCCCCAAAGATATAAGGATTACTCTTCTTTATAGCTGCTACTTGGGTATCAACTTGTTGGGTAGATTGGGAGGTAGAATTTGGCTGAAGGAAACTTTTATTTTGTCTTCTAAAAGGCTGGTAAGTGTTTTGGTTTGAAGTTTCAGACATTTTAGGATGGGTAGAGGTGAATTTTGGTTCTCAACTACCTACAAAATTTTGATAATCTCGAAGGGTAGTGCATAAGTGCATGAAGGAATGGAATTTCATCATGGTAAGCTTGTCTCGTATCTTTGTAAACTTTCTATAAACATCTTTTGAAGGTGAGAATCAAGAATCTTCACACTTATTTTGGAATAAAGTGATTGGTAATGGGAAATAAAGTCGGTGAATTTTTCACCATCATTTTGTTTACATCTCATCAAATTATCTAATTTCATTTCAGGAACCATATGCACTTGGAAATGGTTAATAAAGGCTTCAACAAACTCATTAAATGAATGAATTGAGTTATTTGGTAATGTGGAGAACCAGTCCAAGGCAATGTCTTTTAAGGTTTGGGGAAAAAGCTTACCCAAAAGTTTTTCCTCAAGGATAAAGTCACTACAAAAAGTAGTAAACAAATTAACATGATTAGCAAGATCTCTCTTTCCTCAATATTTCGTAAATCTAGGGATCTCTATACCTTGTGGCACTGTTCTCAATATCTCCAAAGATAGTGGGTTGCTTTTGACATAGTATGAAGGTGGACCATTTTTATTTTGATTTATGGTGGAAAATTGACATTGAATAGATGAAAGGCTTGTAAGAGGTATTTAATGATAGGATTTGAATATGATTATTTTGTGTATTCTTTCGTTTCTAGGTTTTTGAACCTAAAAGGAGAGAGACAAAAGAACACTTATTCACTCTAGAAAAAATCCTTGAGATTTCAATGCAAAGGAGATTGAACTCTAATGAAGGGACAGTTATAGGGAAAGGATAATAGAAAATGAGGGTTCACCACAAAGCGTAAACTTCAAAAATACAAGATGTTTGAAAACATAGTGTGATATACAAAATGGCCTAGAAAATGACTAACATGCAAATAAAAGAAAAAAAAGAAAGATATGAAATAGAATGTGTGCACCTAGAAATGTGTTGAAGACTAGAAACAACTTTTAAATTCTAGAAATGTTGATTTTTAAGCCTAGTGGGACTCATTTTCCATTTTGGGCAAATCAGTCTCAATTGTGGAAAACTGCACTAGAGCCTATTCTAGCCAAATGGGTATCCAAATCCAAAAAAATTCCTCAAAAAACAAAAAAAATGGACTCATTCATCACTAATGGTGAATGAGTCCACTTTTACTTTTCTAGAAACTCAAAAGTGGAATTTGTAGCTCTCAGTCTACTCTTTATGTTCCTCTAGGTGTCCAGATCCGAAACCCTAATTTTTAGGTCTTTAAGTGACTTTTGTGAAGATTTTGATCTTGCAATTAGGGAGATGATTCCAACAACTTTGAAACATATTCTTCAATCATCTCCAAGCCTTCAAAGCACCTAGATCTGCAATCACATGCAAAGAGAAAGAAAATGTTGATTGTTAGGGAATAGGGGTTTGCCTTGGTCAACCCCTTTTAGGTAATTAAACCAAAATGATGAAATAATATAATGAAGAATGAACACGAAGTAATGAAATTAGAAGCTTTCTATGATGATGGATCTTGAATTGCTGCAATAGTGGATGAAGAATATTTCTCTTGAATGCCTTAGAAATGACCTTGAATGTTATCTTGATGACCTTGTGAAGACTTGGAATTCCTAACTTTTTCTTGCTTGATTTGAGAACATGGATGGATGGATGAAATAATGATTTAGACGCTTTTTTATATAGGAAAGGAACTAAAATGGTTGTTATTTTGATCCCCAAGCCCGATATTCATCAAAATTCAAATTAGAATTGATATTTTCTGGCTCAATTTTGAAAAAGTCCCCAAAAGAAAAAGGGACTCAGGTTCCACACTTGGTGAATGGGTCCCACCTAAGGAGACTCATTTTCCCAAGGTGGAAAATGAGTCCCACGTTGAGTTTTTTGAGGTGTTTTTATCGAGATATTAGCTAAAATATGCCTTCAGATGAAAAAATAAGGGGCCTAGGGGCCTATTAATGATAATATAAAGGATGATTAGGGATAGGGAAACAAATTGCAATGTGAAAAGTGTGATTAAATACACTCTACAACATTAAAATGAGGTCCACATAGCCTAGAAAGGCACAAGATCCAATACGAATGTGTAAAACACATTACAACACTAGATTAAGGCCATGTTTAATTTACAAACCTTCCAAATTTAATGTGAATGTGTAGATTAATAAATTTTACAACATTAAATTAGGGAAAAGTTAAGTTAAATTAGCTTAAAATGAGCCCAAGGCCTAAAGTGGATGTGTAAAACACCTCACAACACTAGACAAAGGCAACATTAAGTTCAATTTATCATTAATTATTCCTCAATCAAGCAAGGCGCGCCTTTTTCAACACTACACTTAGCCCCCACTTTAATGAGAGGATGAACTTGTTTCAAACTCACACTAAATTAGAAATTCAAGAGGGGTCCAATCATACCAATGTGGATGGTCTAGGATAACAAAGATGAAGGAGGCAATCAAGCCCCTAGGATCCAAGATCCTAAGTCAAACTGACATAAGCGCAAAAGACACGCACAAGGTGAATGATATGCAACAAAAAAAGATATGTAATCATGTAATGGAAATAACTAGAAGGAAGATAAGTAAAAATACAAATAAAAATGAAAGGGTGGATCAAGATTTGACTGTTTGTCCAACACAATGTGGATCAGATCTAGGCTGTTTGTCCAGAAAAATGCACTCACTTTGAGGCAACAAAACTCTTGGCTATTCACCAAGTGAGAAGTCCTAATAGGTGAGAACATACACTCATATCTAGTATGTACTTACACACACATGCAAGTGGCTATGGGGAAAGTCATGCCTCGCTTGGACTTTCCGCTCAAACCATACCAAAGTTATACCTTCTGATAACTTTAATAAGGTGCCACACAAAAATGATTTTTGAGCTCCATGAGGTAAGAAAAACTTCGTATGCTTGATACTCATGGACACACAGGATGGCTCCACAGGCAAGCAAAGTTTATTATGCAAGGTGGCCATATAACAATTGTTGTAAATGCCAAAATAGTGTAAGGTATGTTCAAAGGGATTTTGCTTAATTCATGCAAGGTCTCTTCTTAGGGAACATTGTGCCTAATTTTTCCAAGAGAGGACAAGTCAAAGAAATATCACGCTCTTGGAGGAAATCAAACCCAATTACACCACCAAGAAAAGGATGCATCACAAGAAGAAAGAAAATCATGCAATGAAATATGATGAGTGTCAATGTATACCCCCACTTTAAAGCAATTGCTAACACCATTACTCTGAGAAATTGCTTTAAAGTATAGTAGAAGAAGACATGGGAGATTACTCAGAAATCCCTATGCCAAGTCATATGTTTATGATAAGCTACATCATGAAAAAGGTAGTATGTCACATGTGAACCAACTTAAGGCATGTTTTCCACATCCCAAGCTTGCTCTTATATGTACATGAAAGTCAGTCAACTAGCTGAAAGAGGCAACGACAAGTGACATATGGGGATAAGGCTTCCTAAACCTTTGCCCCCACTTAGTGTAGGACAAGGGTGAGTCAAATAGGATGAAAATGAGTATTAGTTATAGGAACTAGGTGCTTCAACCCAAGGAAGAGCACCATAGTCCTTAAAATGTTGAATTTTGTTTTTTAAATCATTACATTCATTAGTTGCATGACCATGAACTCTATGATATGCATAGAATGAAGTCTTGTAATAAAGTTTCTTTCATTTTCTTAGAGGAAGGGATATCAAGTGATCTTGGAGGGGTCTTGACAAGATACCCTCCTAATAAATGGTAGAAGGTGTTCCTGTAGTTCACGGGAAAGATATCTCTTGCTTAGCACAAGATGTCATACCTATGCAAGACTCCTTAGATTGCGAGATTTTATTCTCTCCTTTATAGGAGGTGGTAAAATCTAATAAATTAAAATAATTAGTGTTTGGTGAGATGACATTGACATTAAGAAAATATGTCTTTGTTTCTTTCATTTCATGCAAAGGATAACAACCAAGACCACTAGTGTCTATCAGTTTGGGATGCATTATTGTTAAGGTCGGATTAGAAGAATCTTTTGTGATAATGTTGATATTAAGTGAAGGCTTGTTTATTTCTATCAAAGGACAATAACCAAGACCATGAGTTGTTTCTTGTGTGTTAGGCATGATGTGGACATAGATACCTTGTTCTCTAGCTCACCACATCCTTTTCCACTATATCCCAGTTATATCATAAGTTCATAGCCCTTTCCATATTTTTTTTTCATTTCTTTAGGATTTGGGGTTGTTCATGGTTGAGTTCATCAAACTTTGTTGTTTAATATGTTGTCTTTTGTTCTAAAGTGGTTGAGGTGGATGCTTTCAAAGGTCTTTTGTATTTTGTGTTGGCATTACTGCTTTTTCTTTTCCCTTGTCAGATTCTTTGTGATATGATCTTGTATTCTCCCATGAATGTATGTTTGAAGTCTTAGGAACCCCAATCATCTTCTAATAGCTTTGTGACTTCTTCAATGTGTTTTTCTTTGTATTTTTGTTGCACATGTTCCACTAGTGTAGTTGGCATTAATTTTTTCAAGGGATTTCTTTGTTTTTCTCAAGTTGTAAGACACAACAAGGCTCATGATCAGCGTCAATTGTGTACACTGTGTTGTTGTAGACATACTTCATTTTACGATGAAGAGTAGAGGGAACCTTGTTCATTGCATGAATCCACAGCCAACCTAAAAGGATACTGTATGAAAGATTATCGAGCATGACATGAATAGGTGTGTCTAGTGTAGCTTGTCCAGCTATAATAGGAAAAGTAATCACACCGAGTGGTTCCCTTTCAACATTGTCAATCCACTAATAGATACAAATACCAGTTGAATTTTGTATTTATCCACACAAAGCCTATCCAAGAGGTTTACGCTACACACATTAAGGGATGAGCCATTTTCATCAAGGGTTTGCTTTATCCCTATCCTATTGTATTGAGATATGATCAGAAAGGCATCATTTTGTTTTTGCACTTCCAAAGGGGGAGTTCACTTTGGTGGAGAAAAATGTCATCATTTATTCCTTGAATCATGGCTATGATGTCATTTGGATGCACATTAGAGGGGATAAGAACTTTTTGTAAAGTTTTCTAAAGCATAGTGTGATAATTAGGTGAATTATGAATTAGGTCCCATAGGGATATATTTGCAATAGTGTTTTTAAGTTGTTCAAGAAGATTGTATTCCTTCCCACTATGTGAAGAAAAATGAGGAGGACTGGGTAGGATGGGATTAGGAAATGGGAGGGATGTTGAAGGTGTTTCTCTTGGTTGTAGATTGTTCCTAGTGTTATATGTATGAGCAATAGTATTATGACTCGGCTGTTGCGATACATTATTCTTAGACCTATGGGTAAAGGACAAGTTTGGGTTTATTTGGAGTTTGAGGTTCGTGTGAAGGTGGGCAAAGGATGAATTGAGGTTTGTTTTGAGTTTGTTGTGTGTGTGATAGTGGGTAAAGAATTAGAGGATTCTTAGGATATCCCACGAGATGTGTAGGAGGTTCGATAGTCAAGGGGGATCTAATTGACACTTGTGCATTAATAACCTCAATGGTCTTGGTTTGATGTATCTCTAATAAAGGGAAATCTAGAATCACTTGTTTGTGATCACCTAAGGAAGCTACCTTACTATGATTGTCACTTTCTTGTACCATGATATTCTCCCTAGGAGGAGAGCCTTTAGGAGAACTACAAACCAAATGTTCTTGACATTCAAGGATTGGTTCTTTCAAAATGACTTCATCACAAGTAGGGGAATGATCAATGGTTGGATTTTCTTGATTATCAATAGTGGGGATATTAGGAGAAGGATCTATTTGATTGTCCTTTTTCTCTAAGGTCCCATTCTATTGTACCATATTATCTACCCTAGTAGGAGAGTTTTTAAGATGTTCTTCACATTCCATGTTTAGATTTTGTAAAGTAGCTTCATCACAAGTAGGGGAGGCATCAAGAGAAGGAAAACTATAATTTTCAAATAGATTGTCCCAAATGGTAGGAGAATTAGGGAAGGGAGGAAAAAGATTCCCACAACTCTTAATAGGTGCATCTTCTAACACCAACCTATCCTCTTTGCATCGAGGATGGATATTAGGAGAAGAAAAATATTGATTGCCACATGGCTATGGAGACTAGGTTAGATGATATTTAGAAATATTTCTACATATGATCTCATCTTCTTGTTTTCTAATATCTTCCAAAGGGGGAAGAGGAGATGCACAATCAAGACTCTTAATGCTTATATCTTCTTTTACCAAGATACCTTTGTCACTAATAGGAGAGGTATTGGGAGAAGAAAAAGTATGAATGTTATGATTGTCTACACTTGCATCCTCTTGTGTTATGACATTCTTACAAATCCGGTAGGTACTAGTAGGGTATGAAACATGCTTATATCAAAGGTTTTACTTTGCTTTACTAGATTATGCCCATGAGAAAATAGAATCATACAAGCCACTTGGTATTTTAGAAACACTAAATGCTTGAAAAGAACACATGCTAACATGAGAAAGTAAATAAAGTGCAATGCAATGACTTAAATTGAAATGTTTAAATGCAATTTTCATATTTAAAACAAGGTAATTTATTGATTACACTATGCAATGATGTGAAAATGGAATGTTGTGAATGCAAATTTGAAATGAAGCAATGCATGAAATGGATTGATTTAAGCTAGTTTTAGTGAAATACATGTAACAAAAGTCAACCAAATGAAACAAATAACCAATGGAATCAAACAAAAGCTTAAAAATAAGGTTTTCAATGCTGTAGAAAGAACTTTTAGATCTATTATGGGACTAATTCTCCCAAAGTGGCGAATGAGTCCTAGTAAGTATTTTTTTCAATATTTTCAGGAATTTTCAATGGATTTTAATTCTTTCTATGTTCTATGATGTGTAACCTCAGTGCAAATGTAGTTTTCAAAGTTTTTCAATGATTTGGGATGCAAAAATGTAACCTATATGTACTTTCACTAATGCAAAATTTGAAACCCCAGAATGTCAATTAACTAATACAAACTCTAATGCAATGCTAATTCTAGGATGATAATGGACTCCAAATAAAAAGAAAAAGGTAATCTAAATGCAAGTTCACCAAAATGAATAAGATTATTTTGTCTATTCTTTCGCTTCTAGGGTTTTGGACCTAAAAGGAGAGAGACAAAAGAACACTTATTCACTCAAGAACAAATCCTTTAGATTTCAATGCAAAGGAGATTGATATTTTATGAAGGGGGAGTTCTAGGGAAAGGATAATAGCAAATGAGGGTTCACCACCAAGTGTAAATTGGAAAATGCAAGATTTTTTAAAACATAGTGTGATATACAAAATGGCCTACAAAATGACTTAGAAATGCAAATAAAAAAAAACAGAAAACTATGAAATAGAAAGCGCGCACCTAGAAATGTGTTGAAGACTAGAAACAACTTTGAAATTCTAGAAATGTTGATTGTTAAGCCTCGCGGGATTCATTTGCCATTCTAGGTGAATCAATCCTAATTCTGGAAAACTTCACTGAAGCCTGTTTTAGCCAAATGGGTATCCAAATCCACAAAAATCTCTAAAAAAAAATACAGTGGGACTCATATTCCACTAATGGTGAATGATTCCACCTTTACTTTTCTAGAAACTCAAAAGTGGAATATGTAGCTTTTAGTATGTTCTTTCTATTCCTCTAGGTGTACAGATTTGAAACCCTAATTTTTGGGGCTGTAAGTGACATTTTGTGAATTTTTTGACCTTGCAAGTAGGGAGATGAATCCAACAAGTTTGAAACCTATGATTCAATCATCTCTAAACCTTCAAAGTACCTAGATCTGAAATCACACAAAGAGAGAAAGAAAATGTTCATTGTTAGGGAATAGGGGTTTGCCTTGGTCAAACTCCTTTTAGGTAATTAAACCAAAATGATGAAATAACATAATGAAGTATAAGCATGAAGTAATGCAATTAAAAAATTGTCATGATAATGGATCTTGAATTGTTGCAATAATGGATGAAGAATCTTTCTCTTGAATGCCTTAGAAATGACCTTAAATGTTATCTTGACGACCTTATGAATACTTGAAATGCCTAACTTTTACTTGCTTGACTTGAAAACATGGATTTTTGGATGAAATAATGATTTAGAAGAATTTTTATATAGGCAAGGCACTCAAATGGCCATTATTTTGGTCTCCAAGGCCAGCATTCATCAAAATTCAAATTAGAGTTGCAATTTTCCTGCTCAATTTTGAAAAAGTCCCCAAAAGGGACATATTCACCACACTTGGAAAATGGGTCCCACCTAAGGGGAATCATCCACACAAGGTGGTGAATGATTCCCATCTTGAGTCTTCAAGATTTTGAGGTTTTAAGGTGTTTTTGTCAGGATATTAGCCAAAATATGCCTTGGGATGCAAAAATAAGGGGGCTAGGGGCCTATTATTAATAATGATATAAAGGATGATTAGGGCTAGGGACACAAAGTTAAATTTTAAAGTGTGATTAAATACACTCTACAACATTAAAATGAGGTCCACATAAAATAGAAAGGCGCAAGATCCAATGTGAGTGTGTAAAACACATTACAACACTAGATTAAGGCCAGGTTTAATTTAGAAGCCTTTCAAATTTAATGTGAAAGTTTAGATAAATATATTTTACAACATTAAATTAGGGAAGGGTTAAGTTAAATTAGCTTAAAATGGGCCCAAGGCCTAATGTGGATGTGTAAAACACCTCACAACACTAGACCAACATGACATTAAGTTCAATTTATCATTAATTATTCCTTAATCAAGCAAATCTTTTTCGACACTACAGGATCATTGCTCATGGTTTGAGATGGAGTTGAATATGGTGGTGGTGTGTATGTATTGGAAGGACTAGTGAATGGATTGCTTGCGAGAGGAGATATAAGATTAGATGCATCATAAGTATAAGGAGCACTAGTGGAAATGTTCGAGTTAGGAAGGACATTGCTACTAGTTGGTTGCATTATTGTGGTCACTTGCAGATTGGTATAGGTTGTAATTGAGGTTATGGTTGAAGAGGGAGGAGTTTGATTTCCTCCTAGGATTTGCACATTGTTTGAAGCTTGAACACCATTAGTGGTGGAAGGAAGATTTTTTCAAAAGATTTGAGCTATGTTATGCACAACTTCCAGTCCTTCATCACTTTCAATCATGTAGTGAATACTATGTATGGTAGGTATAGCAGTGTTTAAAAAAAAATTAGTACTCACACTATCTTGTAAATGAGCTAGGTCTTCATGCATTTTCATTATGTTTTCTAGAGGGATATGATCAACCATTTTTTGAACACTTGGAATAGCACTTGTAGGTAAGGTAAGCATAGCAAAAGAGGTATCAAACGTACAATCCATACATAGTGAATTATTACCAACAATAGGATTAAGAGAGCTTGATAACCCAAGATCCAAAATGAGTGTTTTATCACAGGATGCCATGGATCTCGCACATCGTCTAACCACAGTATTAGCAGTAGGACACCAAGTAGTACAACTCATGCAAGGGATAAACCATAGAAGGTGCAATGAACAAAATATCCTATGCTTACAATTACACTTGAAATGAAAAAAATTAGAATAACAACAATTCTATAAATTGGAACAAAAAATTGAAGGCAGCCAACATAAGCATAGAAAAGCAATTTCAAACCCTGAAAACTAGAAAGTCAAAGTCAACGGGGACTAAGATGCTAGTAAGGGAATCTTGGTCTTACTAGTGTGATTTTTAGGTTCCAGGGACTAGAACAGACAACAAACAATAGAGAGGGTTATAAGCAAAAAATCCTGAGAGGGACTAAGACGCCATGAATGACATTTTAGTCCTAGTAGAGGTTTTTTGTAGAAAAATAGAAAAATATATATTATCTACAGTGTTCGCAGGTTTCCTATTTAGGGAGCTAATGTTTAGGAAATAAAAAATGTGCAAATGAATGTAAGAAAAAGTAGCCAGTGACAAGAAATTGTATGCAAATGAATGCAATTTTTTTAATTTTGAATGCAATAACAATGTTTTTAAATGCAATTGAGATGATGAACAATGCACTTTTCGAGTTTTCAATGAGATAAAATGATGCAAGAAAGAAAAAATGTAACCTATATACACTTTCACTAATGTAAATATGAGAAAACCTAGATGCAATTTCACTAAATATGAGAAAGAACCATCAATTTTTGGGGGACTATGTCCTCTCTTGCTCTCTTAGGGTTTTTCACCTAAAAGGAGAGAGATAGACCCAAAAACTGAGGTCGTTCACACAAACTAATATATGTATGATGGAATTATGCCTAAATGGAATGATCTAGATGAAAAAAACTAATGATATTGATTGATTATTTATGCAATACCTAAGAAAAATGAAATGTTTGAAAACACTATGTGATATGCAAAAATGAACTAGAAACATGCACAAATGAAAACATAATTGAATGAGACTAAATATATTGCACTTGGAGATGGAATGCTAATGATGGAAGGTTCTGGAATGTGACAGAAATCACTGTTGATGACCAGTGGGACTCATTCACTGTTGATGGTGAATTAGTCTCGCTCCTGGTAACTTTTCCAGAAACGATTTTTGACTGTCGGGAACTGAATTCTAATCGAAACAAATTTTCCAGCCTAGTAGTGGGACTCATTCACCACTAATGGTGAATTGGTCCTCAAAAAATCTACAAATTCAAGAATCAACTCTGTGGGTCCAAATCTGCACTTGTCTTCTTGATGGGTTGATGGAACCAAATCTATAGAAAATAGGTTGAATGTTGTCTTCATACTTGAATTAGGGTATAGTTGACTTGAATAGATTTGATGACTTGTTGACCAATTTTCAACACCTATTTCTTTGACAAATCTTCCTACAAGACCTGTAAACACACATGCAAAGATGGGAAAAATGGTTAAGGGTTAGAGGATAGGGATTTGCCTTGGTCAAATCCCACTTTGGTAATCAAACCCTTGATAAAGAAATGAAATGAAAACAAGAAAGGAATGATGAAAAAATGACATGCAAATGTCCTAAACTCACTAAACCCTTGTAGTTGAAGTTTGAAGATATGTTAATGACTCCTCCAAGATGCTTCATAATTGATTGATTGAATGATGCAAAATGTTTGAATGCTTGAATGAATGGGTGAATTAGTGAACTTGATGAATTGGGGTTAAAATGGATGGAAAAACACTTATTTATACACACTTATGCCTGAATTACCCAAAAGTACATCATAGGCCGACACAAGGTCTTAATGAATAAAAACCCAAAGGAAATTTCAATTTTTGAATTTTGAGCCAAGAGGGACTCATTCTCCACCCATGGTGAATGGGTTCCACTTAAGGCTGTCAAGTGGGTGTCAGGAATTAAGTTTCTTTTAATGAGATTTTTTGGGTTTGTATTAAAAAATAAACTTAAATAAGGCATATAAGTGCATAAAGGGGCCAAATAAAGCATAAGAAATGTGTAATTAGTGATGAAAAGCCTAGAAAAGCATGAAAGAATGTTACAAGACTTTACAACACTTTGAAATAGGACTTGATAAATGCTAAAAATGGGATATTAAAGGTGAATTATAATAAGAAAAGTCTAGAAAAGTGTAGAAATATGTTACAACACTTCACAACACCTTCACAAGAGATCATAATTTGAATATTCAAGATCTAATGTGAATGCATAAGTTACATTGCAACATAAAATCTAAGAAAAATAAGTCAAGCATCATAGGAAAAATACCTAAATGACCATAAAAATGTCAAAGATCTATTTTTCTATGGTACATTTATCCCCCACTATTGTGAGAGGATGAACTTGCTTCAAACTCACACTAAAGTAGTCATGCATATCGAGAGGGATCCAAATGTACTTATGCTAGAAAGATGAGACAAAAATGATCAAGAGGGATGATCAATCCCTCTTGATGAATATCCGATGGAAAAGTAAACATAAGAACAAAGGAACACACCTGCGAAAGAGAGAAAGAGAAAGGAGAGGAAAAGGGAAAAGTCATATCAAGCTTCAATCGTTTGTCTAGGTAGTTGTGGATTAGATCTAGGTTGTTTGTCCAAAAAATAAAATGCATGCTCACTCTAGGTAAATGGAACTCATGGCTATTTTCCGGGTGAGAAGGCCCAAAAGGTGGGAAACATACAATTGACTAGTATGTACTCACAAACACATAGGTGGCTATGGGGAAAGTCATGCCATGGAATGAGCTTCCTGCTCAACCATATCAAAGTTATACCTCCTGGTAACTTTAATAAGGTGCCACAAAGGAAAAAAATGTTGGTTCCTACTTCATTATACAAGCAAAGCTTCGTATTCTTAGAACTCATGAACAAACAAGATGATTCCATAGGCATGTAAACTGCATTATACAAGGTGGCCATGTAAAATGCAAAAATGTAAAATGTAAAAGAAATGTTCAAATGAGTCTTGTTAAGTTCATGTGAGGTCTATAACTTAGGGAACATTGTGTCTAATGTCTCCAAGAGAGGACCAATCAAAGAATAGAATATTCACAACTTAGGGGATGCAGTGTGTCGCATCAAGCCACTAAGAGGAATATAATATGCTAAGGTAGATCACACTTATGAAGGAGATCACACCCAATGTTGTCCACAAAGTGAAAAATGCATCGTATGAAGTAACAAAGCTTCGCTAACAACCAAGAAAAAGAAAAATGAAAAATGAATAATGCCAATGTATGCCCCCACTTTAAAGGAATTGCTACACACTATTTTGTGAGCAATTACTTTAAAGTAGCGAATGAAAAATGCAAAAGGAAACAAGACCTGAGAGCCAACTTGGAAAGCCCCTATACAAAGTCACATGTTTCTGAGTAAGGTTGTGTCATGCAAATGAAAAGGAACAAACGAAGGAGGGGTTTCCCCTAAAAAGGAACACACCAAACACATAAGGGATCTATGGATTTGGGGTTAGTATGTTTGTTGCTGCAATGTTTTTATGAAAGAGCTCAGAACTGTCATCATTCTCCAAATACATAGAACTGGAATAATGACACAAAGAGAGCAAAAAAAAAGAAGTCCATTTTGGGTCAACATGGAAGAATCATTGTATGTCTCAATGCTTTACATCATCCCCAACAGGAAAACACAAGTGAAAAGAAAACAAAAAAGGTGAAAGAAAAGGAAAAAAACTTTTGGGTTCACATGAAGGAGACATTTCGGTCTCAATGCCTTGTGTCATCCCCAAAAGAAAAACACAAGAAAAGACAAAGTAAAAAGGAAAATGGACCATTTGTGTCAACATGGAAGAGACATAGGGTGTCTCAACGCTTTATGCCATCCCCAAAAAGAGAAACAAAAAACAAAAGAAAAAAAGAAGAGGTCCTTTTGGGTCAACATGGAAGAGACATAGGATGGGGTGATCCCACAATACTGGTTTACAATTTTTGGCCAAACTGGACACTAAAATATTTTTTTCTAACTAAATCTTCACTTTTGGGCAACTATAGCGGCTAAACCGTTAGGAATTTGAAGATGATGAAAACTAGTGAGTTGTGATATTTTGTCTCTAGATTCTAAATATATTTTTTTCAAAAATTTTGGAATCAAATTGCACTTCTTTTTCCATCTCCTTCGAAAACTATTTTTTTCATAAAACAACATTTTTAAGGAGTGACACTTACTGTATAACGCATAATTTTTTTTCCATGAAGGATAAAATTATAATTCTTTCAAATTTAGATTTGCAACTTTGATATCTAGTACTTCCAATTGGTTAGATAGTTTTTTATTGAATATTGTTTCCTTAATCAATTTTTGAAGTCAAACCAATTGCAATTTAGACATAGGCGGACCGTATAACACGTAACTTTTTTTGTATGTATCAAAATTCTTTTTTTTGTTGGATCAAGGACTTCAATATCTAGTGCACTCATATTTTTCAAAAAAAAATTATAATCTACTATTTTTCCACATGTGCAGAACAAAGAGCTTGATTTTTAGTGAAAATTTGATGTTTAATAAAAAAATAAAATAAATACATAATAAAACCAAAACATATTAAAATTATAGTCATTGGATAGCTCATTCTGAGGACTACCTAATTCCAATTTTTTTTGTGAAGTCTCCTCCATTTTCATCCTCAACCCGAGCTTCGAAGGGAAAAAGATTCTATTTTTTTGTGTCAAAGAGTAGGAAGGTGGGAAAAGGGGGGTTCACTCGAACCAGTGGGTCTATAATGTCCCCAATTTAGCTATATTCCCTTCAGTGACTGATAGCCTATTTCTTGAAGCCTGTAGGCTCATCAGAGGTTAAATTAGGGTTTCCTATCTCATTGGGGTTCTGAAGCATTTATGATGCCTTGTATGTTAGAGTTTCAAATGCATGTTTGGTGGGATTTTTTTGGGTTTTCAGAGAGCTTTACAATGATATAACATGCAAAGTGTGTTGAGAAAATTTTTAGAATTTAGTATTTTTAGTAAATTCTATTTCTGGCAATGCCATCTTAGGTAGTAGCATCAGTAATCAACTCATTTTTCATTTCAGGCAGTGCAAATTGGAGCATATTTGGCTTTCAACATTTTGAGGCTCATTTTTGGGTAAAATGATTTATTCTAAGTCATTAATGTTATAATTTCTTATTGGTCCCCTTGGCCTAGTATTAATGACTTAAAGTTATTTTAAAAGGCGGCCTTTGAGGGTGGACGCCTCATTGAGAGATTATTTAAATATTTCTAAAGTAAATATTTCTCCTCAAGTCTTGGATGCCTAGAAAGGTGAATATAATGTTTTAAAAATTAAAATATTTCAAAAGTGAAATGGGCGTCCCTTTTGGAGGGAAAAAAGATGGAAGTTGAAGAGCCAACAGTCACCTTCAATTCTATAAAAGCAGGCCATTGCTCATTTATTTCTCATCTTTGGAAAATTATAACAAAATGTTCTTGGATTGAATTCAAAACCCTGCTAAGGGGAAGCTTAACAATTTGACTCCATTCTTCGGGCCTGAAACTATGGTTCCCTAGATGGTGGATTGAGAGTGTGCTTCATTCAAAAGTGCACATTGAGCTTCATTGTTGGAGAATTTGATGTATTTCTAATTTTTTGAGCTTGTCGGTTCATTCATGGTTGAAGGTGATTTTTATATGCAACTCTTTGTATGATTTTATTTTGGTTATGGGTGTTGGCTCTCTTCATTTCTAGGCTGATGGTGACCAATCCTAAAGAAGATCATATTTTATTTTGAAGTGTGTGAACTTATCGAACAAAATTCCCCTTGCAAGCAAGTCGTACCTTTCAAGAGCATATTGGAATTTGTGCCAAATTAATGGTTGAGTTTTCATGCTGGTTTTTCATTGTAATTGGGGCACCAACCTTCTAGAGAGTTGTTCCAATTTGTTTCATTCAATTCAGAGGTATATTGATGAAGTTGTGAGCATTTATTTGGTTTCTAGTTTGCTAGTTGTTCATTTTCAATTTGCTAATTTTGTAATCAGATTGCTTAAAGTTCAGTTTTTGGCTTCAATTTCAGTATTTGAGAGGTTTAATACTTGAAAGATTCATCCTTCACATATTAGCATTGATTCTATCATTGTAACACTTGTAAATTGCATATTTCTTTAATTGTAAGGTTGTGAATTAGTAGTACTAATCCAACCATTGTTATTACTGCATTTACTTGTGATTTCTAATGCAAACACTATAACCCCTAAACAATTTACTACTAGTGTAGAGGAAATTACTTTGTATTTACATCTATCACCCACTATTTAATGGAGAATTCCCACTATTGAGTGGATGTCTATTGCAGCGGATGAATTAGTTTGTAGTTTCTTCCCCCCACTGAATTAGTGGTAGTGTGGAAATCTCTCATGGCTGGATCACCACCTCTTTCTATTTTCAATTGTATTTACTTCTAGTTATAATTTAGTTTCCTCTACCATATGTTAGCACCTCACCTTCTAAAGGATCTTGTGTGCACATTCCTGGCATTGATTTCTTTTAATTTGATTCCCTTTGAAATCTAATGCTAATCATTTGGTGTAGTGTTGATTGTTTGTGAAATTCTTGGGGAAAAATTGAAGGGACTTATTTCAAGTTCAAGAAAAACCTGAGGGGTTCAAGTGAACCAAGGCTCATTTGAACCCTAGTTCGAGTGAATCCGCTTTCAAAATGGGTGTTCCTTTTCTCTTTTGGCAAGAATGGTGGGGAATTTCATTAAATGGGTTCGCTCAAACCTAGGTTCTAGCGAACCCTACTTTGGTTCATTTGAACCAAATAGTTTGCTTGAACCTCGAAAACAAATTTTTTTTCCATGGGGTCAATTTTTTCAACTTTTCCTTTCTCACTCAAATTTTAAACCACTTTTGTGGGTTTACCTGACGTCTCAACACTTTGCATCATCCCCAAAAGGAAAACACAAGTGAAAAGAAAATGAAAAAGCCGAAAGAAAAGGAAAAAAGATTTTGGGTCAACATGAAGGAGACATTTCGGTCTCAATGCTTTGCATCATACCCAAAAGGAAAACATAAGAAAAAGACAAAGTAAAAAGGAAAAGGGACCATTTGGGTCAACATGGAAGAGACGCAGGGTGTCTCAACGCTTTGTGTCATCCCCAAAAGGAGAAACATAAAACAAAAGAAAAATAGAAAAAGACCTTTTGGGTCAACATGGAAGAGACATAGGGCATCTCAACACTTTGCGTCATTCCCAAAAGGAGAAACACAAAAAAAAGTGAGAAAGAAAAGTTAAAGTACGACATTTAGAAGAATAGAGGTACAAATAGAGGAAATGTACAAAGAGAGGGAGAACATCAAATGTGTAGTATAGGGGAACATGATATAATCACACCATCACACCATGGAAAAGAAAAAGCTAGTAATGCAAATGCAAGTCAACCATTAACCAAATTATTAGCTTCGCAAGCTCAAGCAGTATAAGTGGAAGATGAATAACACAATTAAGAGACAAGGATAAATGTATTACTAGGATGTAAGGCTAAAAACTTATTTCCCCCACTGAGTGTAAGGAAAGAATGAACCGAGATAAGTGATGGGAAGGATCATGCAACAATGAGAATGAAAAATTCTACAACTATTGCATGATGAGGGGAGTTGGTTTAAGGAATTATGGGATGATAGGATAACAGTCGGTGTTAGTGATGTGATACTTGTTTAGTATGTCCTTCAATGTCTAACATTCATCACTACAATGTCCAAGAACATGATGGTATTTGCAATATGGTACGTTAGAATCTTTAGGATAGATGACCAACCT
This sequence comes from Sequoia sempervirens, assembly GCA_007258455.2. Taxonomy (NCBI): domain Eukaryota; kingdom Viridiplantae; phylum Streptophyta; class Pinopsida; order Cupressales; family Cupressaceae; genus Sequoia; species Sequoia sempervirens. Next base: position 471,212,822 of record VDFB02105785.1, read on the forward strand.
ATTCGTAGGTGGTAAGAGTATAAGACCTCTGTTTAAAAGCATTTGCAGTTTTCTTTCACATTCAGGTGGTGGATGGAGAGGAAACCTTAGTTTTATCAATTTGTAAGTTCGTTTGAATTTACTAGATTCACCTTTTTCATGGATTGAAGGAGGAAGAGGACCCATTTGGATCCTAGCATCCTTGGCATTGGAATCATGTAAAGGTTGTTCATGTGGAAGGAGAACATTCAAATTAGGAGGGGAATCAAAGTTGACCCTGCCATCATCCTGAAGTCTCCAATATTCGAAAGGAGGATTTTTTTCATGAGGAGGATCCTAATATCCTAACCCTGTTGTATTTTTATCTATTGGTTTTTATTCTAAGAGTTCGTGAATGTCATGTTCGGTTGTTGTGTCAAATCCATGTTTGCTTAAGATAGTAAAACCTTTGCCATAAGTTTCTTCAAGGTTGACTGGTGTGTTTGTAACTTTGTTATCATATAATGGTTGAGGATGTGATTATGTAGAAGAAATAGGTCCACCTATTGGAGGGAACTTAGGTCCTTCATTTGTTTCAGGATGTAGGTATCCAAACATGTTAGGAGGTGAAACAGTAGGAAGGTCTTGTGACTTCATGGATGGGTAAAAGGTTGCATTGGCTTCAAAGTTGTCAAGGAAGTCATGTAAGAACTTGTTCATGCTATCATCATATTCTCCAATGATGTCAACATCACGAGGAGGATATTCATGAGGAGTTGAAGGAGCATGAGGAAGCTCAAGATCATTAGGATCAGAGCCAAAGGTACAATTTAACATGCCCACTAAGGATTTTAATGAATTTCAAAATTTATTAAAGCAAAAGGCCATTATGACAATGAATGAAAGTAAACTAAGATGCAAGAAAGAGAATAAAACCAAAAATTTGGAAAGTATGATAGAAAGTAATAGCAAAAAACTATAATGCAGAAAATGCCTGAAAATGCTATTTACAATGTACAACTGGACTGATTCACCCAGGGTGGCAAATGAGTCCAGGGATAAATTTTTTTGTGTTTTTTTAAAAAAATTAAAGTGATTTTGATGCTTTTCTGATACAAAAATAAGATGCAGGCGCAAAATTTGAGTTTTTGTAATGTTTTGAAGTGCAAAAATGAAATCTATATGAGATATTCACTAATGCAATGTTGTAAACCCTAAGATGCAAAAATAATGCAAAGGCTAATGCTATGAGTCCTATGATGTAAATGCAATACAAATCAGAAAGATGATGTTCAATATGCAGGTTCACCATAATGAACTTGTTGGTGCTCCAAATATCAACAGAATAAATGAATCCTAAAGACTTAGCCCAAGTCTTATGCTCAAACTCAAAGGTTGATTTGGCCAACTAACAAGATTCAATCAAAGACTGGGATCTTCTACACTTTTGGCTATGCAGGACCAAGGTGGGTCAACCTACACAATGCCTTAAAACTTTATTCAACCATACACACTAACATTTCTTTTTATAGAAGATAAATCCCAACAAAGACACTAAGAACACATTAAAAACCTCAAATCTAGCTAAATTCTAGGTATATCAACACTTAATCAGCAATTGGGAGGAGGCACTCAACACCAAACAACAGGGATTTAAATGATTTTGAATTTATAAATTTTTTTTGAGATGCATAAAATAAATGACAGACTAGTGCTTAATTTTGGGCCATGGATTCAAATTCATGAAAATAATTCATCAACAAACAACATTCAACCAGTGGATTCACAATTACTAATGTATAACATCAATAAATCCTCTCATATTATTAGTCAAATTCTTCTTATAATCCAACCTGCACACCACAATCATTATTATCTACTAAAAAAAATTAACCATTTCATTGAAATAGACTCATAAATAGAGAAAAAAATCTCATGAAATTGAGAAGCCAAACTCAAAGATACTTGTATTATTGAATTTGAATGACTGAAAATGTACAAATCTAGAGACAATTTGAAGATATTTCATGAATTTGGAAACACTTGGAAGACATTCATGATTTATATGCACAACCAGTTGATATCTGCTCATAAAAACTGAATTTACAGCTTACATATTCAAAATGACTTAGAAGTTAACATGTCTATCTACCCTAGCCACATACAAAACCTCATAATCCTCTTTACAAATGAGAGAAGAAGAGAATAAAAGAAGAATGGAAGTATCCCTAAGATCAATCTAATCCATAGATGTAATTTGGAGACTTCATCCACTGTTGATCACCAAACTGCAAAAGCATCTCTCATCTTTCCTCAACAAACTAAATTTTCCTCCAATTTTGGTTTTGTCTCAATTGTTTTGCAACAGAAAATAAACCCATGTGATGAAATTCCATCATTTACCAGCAGCTGCAAAATATCTTTTTCTTGCTTTCCCATAAAACATTCACATTTTCCCCCTGTTTTTATTCACCCTATATGTTTCCTTTTACCTTTATGTAAAGAAAAATATACTATTTCCACATGTACATTGAATATAAAATTCACTTTTACCTATCTCTCCATTTACATCAGCAGTAAAATATGTGACTACTCAGCAAATAAATCCACTTTTACCATGTGCAGTTGACTTTCACCATTAAAACATTTTGCCCAGAAAACTAAATATTAAATTCACTTTACCATACCTTTTGCTTTTCTGAAAAAAATTTAAATCACTGAGTAACACATTTTACTCATGTCCCTGTATTTCACCTAGCGGCATTTAAAATATTTTCCCACACAATTATGTGCACTTTCTCATGTAAATGACTTCAAATATTTCATTTGAAAAATTTAATCAGTTCTCAAGTAAAAACATTTACCAATGTATCCAATTACATTTTCACCTTATCCCTTCAATGCTAGCATACTATAGTTTTCCCTCTAATTTCAACTTTATTCATTTACCTTTTAAATAGTAAAACACCCCACCGTTGTGTCACTAGACTAGCCTTGTCAAAAAAATTCCCCTTAGAGTTTCTTTTAAACTTTCATCGGGCAAATTATTAAAATATTTTATTTTCTTTGCAAATCAAATGAGAACCTTTTAAAAACATTCTTGTGCCTTCAAATTTCATTGGGCCCCATGCCACGTATTCACATCTCGCTATTCCTGCAAGAAATAATCCCCTAGTACATTTTCAACCCGCGATCTAGCGAGGAAGGGTGGGGATTTACCCACTTCTTTCTCGGGATTCACCTTTCTTTGAAAATGTCATCAGACATTTTAAAACATTTAAATGATTTATCTTTTTACCTTCTACCTTTTAAAAGACTCGTTTATTGTTTAACCTGACGTGTGAACTTCACCCAATCAACAAAAGCTTCTCCCAGGCCCGCCACTGCCACATGGCACAATCTCGTCAGTCTCACGGGATTTAAAGGGTGTGCATCTTTATTGGATGAGCTAGTGGGCTGTGGCTTAGATTTGGCTACAATTTATTTTGAAATCTTTATCGTTTATTTCATTCTGCACCTTTTACTTCACAAATTTTCCCTAATCCTTAATGCTCGCTACTCTGCAACTTGTATTCTTTGGCCATGGTGGCAGTGAACATTCCAAAGACACCTTTGACTCATTTCACTGCGAGTAAAATATTCCTTTTTCCTAGCACAAGTCTCCTGTAGTGGTCTATGATGGTCGATAGCCTCTAATGCCTTCATTATTTACATTCCTCTAGTGCGTTAGCCACAAATAGGAAATTCAATGAGACCACATTCTTTCAACTTTCCCTTGTCTTCCATCGGCCTTCTGAAGTCTTTCAGCAGACTTTTATTTGTAACCTCCTCCCTCACTGCACATAGCTTGTTTAGAAGTTTCTAAAGCTTTATTAAAAAATTCATCTGCATATTAGTTGTAGCAATTGTGTTTCATAAGCTTTGCTATGCTCCTTTTCAATCAAGTTTTTTTGAAAATTTCTCAAACTTTTAAATAGATCTACTTTGCTTTGGTGGGTTTCCAAACCCTCATCTAGCATAGGCTTTATAGCTTCCATCATGCCTCACAAAAGATTTACTTGAAAAGTGTTAGAACACCAAATTTGCACCCGATTTGCTAAAATTTTTAAAGAAACTTAACAGATTTGCACTAGCATTGGAATACTTTAAGGTTGTGGGTAACCTGTTTGAAAGTAGACCTCCAATGATAAGGGTTGGCTTCCCCTTTTGATGCCACCTAACTACTTGATCTTCTGAGATAAGGGTAAGATTTTGCATAAACTAAACTTGATACTGAAAATAAACTAAGGTGACACACCAAAACAACCTAGACCTACTAATAGCCTTGCACATTCAAATTAATATTTCAAAGCTAACTCATGCAACTCCCTTTCTGATGCAATTCACATCAATAATTTAGAAAGAGGTTTGTAATAGTGTTTTCAAAAGGAAAAATAGTCTTCACAATCAATAACACAATGTATAACCTATAAACATACATTTTTTGTCAAATGGATGCATGAAACATGGGACAAGTTTGTAAAGGAAACGAATTTTCACAAAACAGACTGATCGACCATTAATGACACACCATAAAACATGAAGACAGAAGATAAAATGCTCGGATTTATTAAATCAAAGTGCTTATTGTATATTAGGTCTATTTGAGTTACAATGCAGCTTCATGAAAAATAACTCCAAGATAGTAAGCCATCCTACTGCTGAAAAATAAAGAACTCCCTAAAATGTTCAAAATGAACATACTTAACCAACACCCACCAAAATTCCCTCACAAGTGTTTCTACAAGATTTTGCTCTGATAAAGCAAAAAAGGCCCCAAAAGAACCTTCTAGAACTCTCCAAAATGCCTTCCACATGAAGAAAAAGTATGCCAAGCCAAAAAACACCCCAAAATTGTGACAAAAAATGCCCCCAGCTGGCCTCCCTTTCACCAAAATCAATTCAAATAGTATCTTAGACTTCCCACACTTTTGCAAGTCATCATTGGTCCTATTACAACATTTGACCACATTCCCCATCATGCAAGATGTGTGTTTTTGAAAACACATGGCATTTTAAAGCATTAAAGATAGTGATTTTGTTAAGTGATTTATAAAACATCGCTTAACCAATCCCTTTACAATTAAGCCCAAATCAAAGGGCCCCACCATTAAAATGCATTACATTTGTATTTGCAGCAACTAAAAGTGATTTTCAAATCACTTACATGATATTTCAAATATTGAAAACCAATGCAAACATATAATGTTATGGCTAAAATTTTACAAAAGTCTCCAAGGCATTGACCACCAACTCACCATATTCTGCATTTTACCCACACATGTCATATATATAGCACTTAGCCAATATGGCCGACCTCCAAGTTTCTTGGAAAGCATATTCCAATTTGCATTGCATTGGGAAAATATAAGGCATCACATAAGGGTCACATGGAAAATATTGTATTGTACACTCCATTGTTGTATGTTTGAAAAATACCTAGCAATGAGTAAAAAGAAAGGGAAAACCCCTAAGGCATAAAATGCCTAAGTGATAGCATGTAACATAGCATGAAGACTTGGCAAGTTGTTTTTAAAAAAATTGGTAAGTTTATAAGGCATAGAATGCCTAAGGAGAAACTGTTGGTGTAATTAATATTTAATTACACATTTGCATAAGTTTACTTAGGCATATTTAATTCCTAAGTTATAGGTTCTTATCCTTATCTTGTTGAGCTATCTTGTTGCTCAAGATAAGATTAGGGTTATGCATCTTTGCTTTTATAAAGCAAATCATTATCTTGTAATTATGAATTCTCGAATAATATTATGTTGCACATATTTTTGCAACCTCCCTGCTTTTTCTATTTTTCTCTTTTGTGGAAGGATATTCTGGTTTGCAAATCTAATCTTGGTTTCTAACATGGTATCAAAGCCTTGATTTGCGGCTCCTTAGATTTTAGAGAAAATCAGTGCAGAGTCTTTCAGGATTCCTAGAGGATTTCATACCTTGAGTTTGTCTCTCTATTTGGGTGCTCTTGCATGGTTTATTTTGGTGCATTTTGGAGGAAATCTAAGCTCATATTCGAGTTTAGGGCTATCGAAAAAGTCAAGATCAACTTTTGTTTCGTCTAAATCTAAAATTTTATGCCAGAGTTATGAGAGTTTGAAGATTTACCAGATCTGGGAGTTGCGAAGCTTCTGGTGTGTTTTTAGGCAGATCGGACCTCGCCATCAGATCCAGAGCGTCTGAGGGATGAAAAATGACATATAACTTGCCCTATTTCGGTGTTAGCTATTCATGAGGAAAAAAAATTTACCCAGCAGGCCATACGGCCCGCCAGGTACAGGGTACGAATTTCAGAATAAAAAAATTCAAAAAAAAATTATGCAATATATTTTCGGGCTATTAAAATTTATTTTGAGCATTTTATTTAATGGTGGCATTTAAATTTATTTGGGGTTTGAGTTTTTATAAAAATCATGGGCCTGCAACTTTTGGGTACCATTGTACCTCTATTGGTGTCGAGCCTTTTGGTCGGCCGGTCCCATCAATCTTTTTTGGCATTTTCCAGCACTGCTCCATGCCCGTTGGCTACATCCTCCGGCACCATTTCTCTCACCGGCTACTTTCCCACCGGCCCCTGCAGACTTCGTCGGCATTGTTCTCACCAGCCACTAAACTTCCCACCACTTCCTACCGCCGATGAATCCATCGGGCTCTCCACCAACCGACGGTTATCCCATCGCTAGCCTTCTTTACTCCTACCAACAGCCACTTTAAACCCCTGCGCCCCGATCACATTGCATTTGTGGGCTCATGCGCTAGGAGCTCTGCTTGCCAGTGGCAGCGCCTCTACTACCGCCACCTTATCTCCGCCCACCTACCAAATGCCTGGTGGCGGGATTTTATTTTGCATTTTTTTTCCTTGCAGTCATATGGCTCGTGATCCCACAATAATGGGTTACAATTTTTGGCCAAACTTGACATTAAAATCAGGAATTTTCACCAGACGTTCACTTTCTTACACCTATAGCAGCTAAACCATTAAGGTTTTGAAGATGAATCAAACTAGTTATTTGTTAGATATTTTGTGTAGATTCTAATTATATATTTTTTTTAAATTAAAAAATAAATTGTGAATCATTTTATGTAATTTTTAATAACTTATTTTTTCTACTAATCAACATTTTTAAAAAGTGATGTTTACTTCGGCCCACATAACTTTTTTATAGATAGGATACAATTGATTTTTAAAATACAAAATTTTCACACCAATATCTAGGGGATGGATATTTTTTCATAATTTTTTGTTACATATATTTTTTTAATTAATTTTCCAAGTCAAGCGTAATTATAATTTGGACAGAGGTGTACTTCGGCCCGCATAACTTTTTTTGTATTCATTTGAATTAACTTATTCTTTTTTGTTGGAATAAGGACATCAATACCTAGGGCACATGTATTTTTTAGAATTTTTTTTCTCTATTTTTCTATTTTTTCATATGTGTGAAATAAAGAACTTGATGTTCATTGAAAATCCTACATTCACAAGAAATAAAAAATAAATATAATAATCAAATTAAACATATTTAAAATTATACTTTTTAGGAAGCTTATAATAAGGGCTGAGGATTACAAAACATAAATTTTAAATGAATTCATTTGATCACCCAAAAGGTAAATCAGGAGTGGTTTTTATCAGCATTTTGATAGGTGTAGAGGAGACTCGATTATAGGTATGGTTTAAATCTAACAAGGTTCTATCCAAGGGGGTTTGATCTAAGGGGGTTTGATCAATCCCTCTTTAATTAAAATAATTTAAATGGAACCTTTAAAGTCATAAATCATTGTATTTTCTAAAAATATGTGATTTCAAGCAAAAATCAGGATGTCCCAAAAAGTGTAACCAATTATTGTGGCAGCACCCGCGAACTAGGGGCCAGAGTAAAAGGGGCTGAAAATTTGCCGCCATTTAGCCTATGAAGACCCTGATTTTCCCCCATACAGGCTTTTTTTTCATTTCATCATAACTTTTGATTCCGAGGGCGAATTTTTTGAAATGAGATATCGTCGGAAACATGGCGAGCCCAATTTTCTGATGGTGCAGTTTTTCCTCATAAATTTTGTTGTTTGATGGGAGTTTCTTCCAGTTGAAGTCAAATGTTCAGATTTCGCTTCAGAGGGAATATTTTTTGACTCGGTGATCCCTTTTTCGTCATTCTCGCGGCATCGGAAAGCTGACTCTGTCCTCTACACAAATCTGGCATCAATTTTTATTTTTTGTTTATGCATGTTTAGGATTCTCTCATTTTACAATCGTTGGGTTATTGTAATAAATGAACTAAGATAAAGTTCCAATCAGGGGGGTTTCTTACATAATAATCTAATTAGAGTGTAGTTTTCACTTTGATCTCCATATTCATCTTGATTTGATGGAAACTTGCATGGGTTATTTGGTTTCCTAGTTTCTTTTGGCCACATTTTTGCTATAGCTTGACACATATTGGATTCATCGGTTCACACTTCAATTGAGAGATTATGTTTCTTGAACCTCATTAGTTCAAATTCTTCTTAGTTTGAGGACCATGTTTTTATGGTTATAGTTCCAGATTCTTTTTTGGTACTCCTTCCCATGGAAGATTTTCAGTCATAGTTTGGCATCGGCATCGAGATACACGGTTTCCAGATTTTGTCATCATCTCATATATTGTTGCTTCACAGATTCCAAGGTTGTTCCAGTTTGTGAGTTTTCCAGTGTTCTGTGGCATCGAATCTGCTGTCACATTATCATGATTCCATTTTTGGTTTCAGTTGTAGGCAAAAGTATCTTTCCTTGCTTGTCGGATTATGGTTCCAGTGTTACTCCACAGTGTTCTTCTAGTGCTTCTTTGCAACAATCATCTTATTGTAGGGGGGTTTTGTCCCACTGGGTTTTCCTTCTCTACCTCATCATTGCATTTGTAAATGAGTACCTAATCAGGCCTTGTTGTCATGACTCATATTTGCATAATAATTTTGCTTCTCCCTAAGTTGCACTTATGGGGGGTGTTGGTGTAATTAATATTTAATTACATATTTGCATAAGTTTACTTAGGCATATTTAATTCCTAAGTTATAGGTTCTTATCCTTATGTTGTTGAGCTATCTTGTTGCTCAAGATAAGATTAGGGTTATGCATCTTTGCTTTATAAAAGAAAATCATTATCTTGTAATTATTAATTCTCGAATAATATTATGTTGCACATCTTTTTGCAACCTCTGCTTTTTCTATTTTTCTCTTCTGTGGAAGGATATTCTTGTTTGCAAATCTAATCTTGGTTTCTAATAGAAACATAGGTTTCAGCCCCATCATATTTCACGTGTTTTTATTTTTAAAAGCAAGGGATAAAAATCTCATCGAAATGTCAAAAGAACAGGTCAAACCCTAATGATAATGCCCAAAATGATGAAAAAACATCATCATTTTATCTTTGCATGGTTTGGAGAATGTTGCTCTGCAGCCAGGAGGGTTTGGGAAACACATGAAAAATGATGTCTTATTGGTTTTTAGTCGATTCTTGACATTTTTTGCATGAAAACGACATGGGAACACAGGTAAATGTCTTTTCTTGGCATAAATCTGCATTTTTTTGGACTTGGAGGCCATTTTTTGACTCACAGGCTACGACTATCTTGTTTTTTCTCTGATGCAAATATTTTCAAATCCACTTTCTCTATGATTTCCTTTTGTCTCAGCCACCATCAAGAATTTTTCTGAAGCTTCCAAAGGTTTTCATGGTGAAAAGGAATAAGTTGAGCTCGGGTAAGCTCCATCTGCCATATACTCTGACTTTTCTCCATTACTTTCTGCACATTTTAAAAGCTCATTCGAGCTTCAGCTAGTGTTGTAAACTCATGGGTATATGACTAGACTTTCCTTTTAGGTTTATTCTACCTTATGATTTTTTGGGTGTATAAAACCCATGCTCCATTTCTTGAAGAAAACTCAAGCTTTTATAATCTTTGCATTTTCCTGCTTCAAATGAACCCAGATGGGTTTCCATGGATTTTGTAGAGAAAACTCTCTCTTCTGTTGTGGCTATGAATATTTCATTTGGGTCTCTTGTATTTCATTGTATTTTTGCTCACGACTTGTGATGAAAAACTTTTTTCTTTTGTGCCGTGTACTGATGCAAAACACCTAGTGTTTATTCTGTGATATTGTTGAGGGCTTTGAATCTCTCCACTTCCTCCTTTTGGGTTTCATCTATTCAGCTTCATGGCCACAGGTTTATTCTTTTTTCAGGCCGTGGCTGCAAATTTTATGAGCCCCCCTTAGAAAACGGTCTTAAAGAAAACCCTCCTTTGCTTTCAAAAAAAAACAAGCAAGATTATAATATGAATGAGATTTCATAATAGTTGGTTAGTTAAACAAGAGCTATCACTATCAATTCTTCAACAAAACAATGTTTCCCTTGTGAACAAAACATGATTTGCAAAGTGATTCAATGCCATTGCACCATACAGGCTTATCTCACAGACTCCATGCATCTCTTCCTTTAATTTCTGTGAATTATGCAAAAAAAGTCTTATTTCTTATTTATTGAATGTTGATGCAAAATCCCCAATTGGGTAGGTGGTTTTTGTGAAGAAAATTGTTTTCCTTTGCAAATTTCAATTTCATTAGTATTAGAATTCCTTGCACCAATTGATGATCATTGTCCCTTTTTGTCTTCTCCTAATAGATCATGAAAACCACCACCATTTTTTGTAAAATGTAGACATGTTTACCTTGTATAGTGTTGTTGATGGTTACTTGGTTGTCTTTATGCAATGTTTCCTTGAAGACTACCTATCAATAGTGATTGATCACTTGTACTCTCACTTGTTGTCTTGCTTCATATGGAAAAGAACTGATTCTTGAACTTTAACAACTGCCATACTACCATAAAAATTGAGGCCATGTGTTGTTGCAAAATTGGTATTTATTGCTCCATATACAGTATATATTGCACTTATGCTCACAACATTCATCCATGGACTGCTCAAGCTTCCCAATGTGTTCTAATTGCCCATATGCACTTTTTTCATGTGAAGGACTATTTCCTACAAATGGAATTATGAAGGATGCACTTATTACTTTTAATCTTACAGAACAAGGATGATTATCTGCTCTCAACTATCAAAACATTCCTACAAATAGCATTGCAGGTATGTGTAAGATCAGATGGGCCAAAAAGTGGCAATATGATGGGTATGTGGCTGACGAATTTTTTTTAACCCAAAATTGATGAAATGAAAATGGTTTTTAAAGGAGATTCTCACATTTCCACCAATATAAACTATGTTTTACTTTGAATTTAATAAATAATTATTATTCATTTTCTATTTGAATTATGACTTAAGTCTTGATTGATAGGCTGATTGAAAAACATCTATAGCTTTCAAACGGTATCACATTTTTTGAATCCAAAACATGCGTCACATTCTATGCTTCACATACTATAGGATTAAAAAAAGAAAAATTGAATTTCATGGAGTTTTGATCAATTTAAGGTGGTCATACATACGATTTTTTATATTTTGGAAAAGTTCTAATAAAAAACTGCTTAATTATTTATGTGGAAAAATTATGGGTAAAAATATGCATCACATCGAGACATGAGAGTCCCATATTCTTATATTCCAAACTTATAAAAACTAATACTATTTTATTGTGGTTAGGGTGGTTAGATAGACACCTACTTCTTATTTTTCCTAAATTAAGTAATTTCCATTTTACTTGAATTTCAAATTTTCACCAAATAGATTTTATTTCTTTTAAATAAACCTAGTATTTTAGAAACTAAATTCTATTCTTACATATTCTTGAAATAATATAGATAAATTATTCAAATTTTTACGTCAAGTTGCCTAACTCTGATTTTTCTAAATTTTTTGCCACTTAAGGGCCTATTTTTTCCATGATGATCTTGCATATACCCTTTCCTTTCATGTTCTTTGACATGAATATCACTTACAACCATTGTTTAGTCTGAGATAATGCCATGCATTATACCTATCTGGATTGATCTTGAAGCTTGCTACTGCTAAGTGTCTTTGAGAGGGCTAACACCTCCCTTTCTATATTTGACTATCTTCTAGCTACCCTATAGCATGATATCATTGTGGATTGCCCATTTGATTACTGTGACTGTGCTTTTCATTCCATATGACTACCACAACATCCATTCACTTGGTAATAAAGCACACTACCCTCCTTTTGAAAGCAACTACTCATATGATAGCAGTCATATCATTGTGGTCTTCTCATGAAGTTGACCTAGGTTTTTAGGATTTCGTAACTTTCTTCCACTTGCTTATTGTATTGTGTTCTACCATGTGTGTTCCCAATTCTTTGTGACTTTATCATTGTTCATGATTTCCTTGATGGCTATTTAGACTTTTCTCAAAGTCCTGCAAATTCATTAACATTGTGACTTGGCCATAGTACAGTCCTTGAGACTGTTGGAAACCTTGATCTCACACACTGACATAAGTTGATGGCCCAGTATAGAGAGTAGAGGACCCCTGTTTCTTCTCAATTTCAAGACTTTCAAATTTGTGAATCCTTTTGTCATCAACATTTCATAAGCAATGTCCTCCTCCAATGATATTGCACACTTTAGAACTCTGCTCCTTGTCATGGTTCTTCAAGACATCTATGATTGATGTCTCTTCCAAAATATATTGACAAGGTCACATTGGATTTTGCTTATTCCTTACTACTTTTTCATTGGCTTACTAGAATCTTTAAAATTTATGCCTTGTCACCATTAACAAATACTCTGTAACAAAAATACCATTCATTTTTTAATCTCAAAATTGAACTCCTCATAGGGACTTGACTTCCCCTTTGATCATGCGCCCATGTTACCACTTGTAAACACTGTAACCTAACAATGATTTTTCTTTAAATATGGATACACATAGTTGTCTTCACAAGCACAAAATAGATTAGATGTACTCACTCTCTCTTGTGTTTATGTCATGTGACTTCTTCCTGGAAATTTTTTGTCCATGTTGCTTCATGGCATGCTTTCATTCTTGTTGTCTTGAACAACATGAGGATACATATTGTTGTCCCATCTGAATCTTCTATTTCATTCCACCACATTTGTTTCCTTTTTTCTCATGTGTGATACACAACTGTCTCCTCATTTTAACTTTATTGGACAGCCACCTGTCGCATATGTGGGTGACCTAACAGCTCACCTTCCTATGCAATGTGTGACTTCCCCATAGGGTTACAGTGAGAGGGGCTTGACAACAACCTAAAATGATTCCTCATTATTTAATAGATCCATAATTGAACTTGATGCATATTTTGAATCTGATAATGAAAGTTGATCAACTGGTGTGATTCCATATTAATTTAATGCATTGATAATAGATAAATCTTTGATCAAGTAAATTAATTTCCTCGTTTTCGTGCTTACGTTGAGTCACCCCTCAGGGGTTTTACATTTAACCCATTACGTTGTATTTGATCTCAATCAATAGTAACTACAGACTGTTCTAAATCACATGCGAAGTAAAACAATTAGAAAAATAAATGGCATAAGTTGATGTGTTTGATGACTTCATTACTTTCCTAGACATGTAGTTTGCAATACATGTTTAATGCACTTATGGATCAATTTATATACGTATAGGTATGTGTATGGGCGATTTTCAAATATTTCTATTTCTTGCCTAATATCATCGCTTTTTCATATGCGGTGAGAGTACCATGGAGTCGAGGGGATTACAAGTGGGTCAGTGGCAGCAAAGAAGCAACCCGTGAGCCAATCATTCTTAGTAAATGACTACAAAATGAAAGCTAAAAATCAAGTAACAAAAAGTTTTTGAAGTTTTTTCCTTTTGTGAATATTCTGAAGCACATGCCACATGACTTGCCTATGCTTCAACCTTTCACTTTGATGCATGTTCTTATGCTATTTTGATGCATGGAAATGGTGGTGAGATCAGTTTTATCCATTGTAAATGTCCCCCTCTGACTACACAGAGGGCTTGAACAAAGCTCCTCTATCCTTTATGCTTTGATGGATAGCGCTTGAAAGCTTTAAGACCTTATCTGTTCAAGCCAAAAGCCACAAAAATCAGCCTTATATTGGCTTAAAGAATTAGCTTAAAAGTTTCTAAATCACTTTCAACAATTTCAATTTTATGTATACTTCGGTGCGCTACCATCAAAGCATCCCATGAGACCACATTTATTTTCAAGGAGAAGTTCTTTGAACAAAATCCCACGCCCTAACCCATTCTAGTGCCAATCTCCTCCTTTGACCAAACATTTGCATTCAAGTTTATGAAGACCTTTCAACTGATTTTGATATATCTTTGTTGGCAGCGTAGACTGTCTTTGATGGCAGCCACTTTCGTCCAATTGAAATTTCTGAAGTCTTCACAAGAATATGAGGCCATGCCCCTCCATCTGGTTCACACGCCTTATATCCATTTGCATAAATTATATTTTTTTAAGAGCTTTTAAGACCTTTTCAAACAATCATTTTCTATTCCTCCACAGTGAAGGGGTGTTCTCTAAAGGCATTTGTGTGGGTGTTCTAATTTCCTCTTTGCTCTATTCCCGATGTCTTGTCAACATGCATTTGGTGTGTTCTTTATGTGTTGCACTTACCAGATAGTTTCCAATGCCTTTTTCAACATATTCATTTTATGCTTTCAGTCACCATGGCACACATTGAAGTCTTTATTTTATTTGCAACCATTCATCAGCTCCCACTAAGATGCATTTACTTGAAATCTTCTTTGGCCTCTTTCAAAAAATCATTTTATATGTTGTTCTCTTTATGCTTTGAATAGTGGCACCCATTTCTTCCTCTTGCATAGTTTGGCAATGGGAATACATTTTCTTCCTCACTAAACTTGCACTATCCATTCATAATGTGAAAAGGTTTTAAAAGATTGGCCTTTTCATTGTCATGTATTTACTCATAGTGAACCAAGATTAAAAGCATTGTAACTGTATCCCATGGTAATTCAAATTGTTGATTCAAACTACCCTAAAGCTTTCCCTACATTTATGCCTAGTGGGAACCTACTCGGAGTTGTTTAATGGTTGAAATAAACCTTGTGAAGTAATGTAGAACAAAAATTGTTGATATAGCATGCTACTTTGCAGAGCTTGACTTTTGTGTGTTATATATTTCATAGACTATAATGTTGACATCATCAACAAGAACATGTTGAGTTCCCAAGTGAACCCAGCTAAAAAAAAAAATCATTTTCGTACAAATTTACCCCTCAAACTAACTTGTCACAGCATTTGAGTGCATTTGGAGTGAAAACATTGAAATGGGTTTTCAATAAAATTCACTTTCAGACATGTTTGGAAAATGGTGAAAATGGCCAAGTAGGCTCTGGAATTGGCTTTGAAAACTGGTGAAATGACCTCTTGGAGTCATAAAAACTTGCAGGAATGTAGACATTAGTCCAGAGAATTGAATGCGATAGATGGCTCAGAGAAAGGAGTCACGAGGTGAAAGTTATCAACTATCAAAGTTGCTTATTCAAACTTTCTGCAACAAATAGTTGTTCTAAACCAATTGAAACTGATGAAATCACCTCGTAAAAATACCAAATCAACTCTTGGCCAGCTGCTAGTAGACACACTAGCTCATTTTGGAACGATGAACACATTTTCAAAAGGACTTGGCTTGAAACATCTCCCATCAAAAGTTATTAACATTCGAAGTTGGCCTCTCAGAAAGGTTTCAGTGTAAAACTGAAGAAATTCCATTTGGTTTTGATCTACTAAAAACAACAAATCAACTCATGAGACTATGAAAACTTACATGGGAAATCATCTAGGTATGGAGAGTACAAATCAACAATCATTTTGACTTGATAGTCATCTAGTTGCAAAATGCAAACTCAAATGGGAGGCTACTTTGCAGAACTTAAAATTTGCAAACAGCAAAAAAGTGACAAAACCCTCCAGCCTCACTTTTTGCAACTCTTACAAAAATCATTATGGGAAGCTAAAAATTGATATGCACATTCACATATGACACATGAGTTTTTCTGCAAAGGGATTTTGCACGAAAAATCAACAGGCTCCAAAATATGACCCTCCAAAGTAGGTCATTCAGGCAAGTTCGTCAGGTGCACTTCTAAAAGTGCAGAGGCAAAATTTTTGATATAGGCATCTCAAATTTTCAAAATTTGAGAGTGCCATCAATGGCTCCGACTAGGGATGTATGCCCCCTGTGGGCATAGCAAGATTCTAGATCTCTATGGAGTAGACCAAATTCTGAGTCCATCAGGTGTTATGAAACTGCTCCTTTATTCAACCTTTCATTTTTCAACTTCATTTGGTGACCCTGGCCACCAAATGAAAAGGGGAATTAGTATTTACCCCTATCAAACACTCGGTTCTGTGTTGTCTTCCCTAGGCCAAATCTAAGAACATTATTGTAAACCACCCACAAACTAGCTCAGTCATTGACGTGTCCCACTATATCATTCTGCTTTCCATTGTCACCAACTATTTTGTCAAACTGCAGAATGCAATCAGACATTGACTGAAAATCATCATCATTGTGACATTTTACCTTGGTCAACTTATCATCATGTTCCATTAAATGCTCACTCTCTTGGATTGAGAAATAGAAGCATTCATAGTCCATTTGATATTTGACATCATAAACTTTGATATCAAAAATAGTTTGCACATCAAAATCAGTTTGAAGATCAAATTGAAAGCTCTCATAAACAACTTGTTGTGCATCATGCAAATCATCTTTGCATATGTCAAATATAAAAGATGCATATTCTGGAGCATCCTTGTACTGATCACTGCAACATAGGCACATCTTTTGACACTTCAGTTCAGGTATATCAAAATGTACCTTGGCATCATGGAGACAGTGTTCAAATGCAGGATTAACACCCAAGGAATGAGTAAATGCACTCATCTCAGGTTTGAGAACATATTCCAATGCATTCTTTACATCATCATTCAACTCAATGTAAATTACGTCAAGAGTAGGCTCAAGCAAGTCACAATCAACAAGAACAACAGAAAGGCATATGTGTGCATTGGTATCTTCATGTGCAATATCAGTTGATATGTGTACTGACTCAAAAGTGAAGGACTCATTGCTAACTAAAAATTCCTCATTATCCATAGAACTAGGATCTTCACTTTCTTTCATATAAATGACTTTCACATGGGATAGAAACATGCTAGTGTTCACACTATGAAGATTAGGAACATCAAACAAGAGGCAATTGGGTATGTGCAGGATCATGATGGGCCAAAAAGTGGCAATATGATGGGTATGTGGCTGATGACTATTTTTTAACCCAAAATTGATGAAATGAAAAGGGTTTTTAAAGGAGATTCTCAGCTTTCTACCGATATAAATTATGTTTTACATTGAATTTAATAAGTAATTATTATTCATTTTCTATTCAAATTATGACTAAAGTCCTGATTGATAGGCTGATTGAAAAACATCTATATCTTTCAAACAATATCACATTTTTTGAATCCAAAACATGTGTCATATTCTATGCTTCACATACTATAGGATTAAAAAATAAAATTGAATTTATGTGATGTCACAATAGTGGTTTACAATTCCCGAGATGAATAATTTTAGTGAAATCACATATTTTTAGAAAATATAATGATTTAAGCCTTAAAAGTTCCATTTTAAGGATTCCATTGAAGATGGTTTGATCAAATCACCTTAGATCAAACCCCTTGATAGAACCTCACTAGTTTTAAACCATACCTATAAATGCCTCTCCTTTACACCTATCAAAATGCTGATAAAAAATCACTTTTGATTTAGCTTTTGGGGGATCAAATGAATTCATTTAAAATTTATTTGAAATTATTATGGTATTCCTCAGAACAAGCTATCCAATGAATATAATTTTAATATGTTTTGTTTTGTTATGTATTTTTTTTAAGTTTTTTTAAACATAGGTTTTTCATTGAAAATGAATTTCTTTGTTCTTCACACATGTGGAAAATAGAAGATTATCAAAAAAAATTTGAAAATATGAGTGCACCAGATATTGAAGTCCTTGATCCAACAAAAAAAATTAAATTAAATTTTGACATATACAAAAAAAGTTACGCGCTATAATGGTCGCTACTGTCTCGAATTCTAATTCGCTTGACTTTGAAACTTGATTCAGGAAATATTCAATAAAAACTATCTAACCAAGTGGAAGCACTAGATATCAGAGTTACAAATCTAAATTTGAAAGAATTAGAATTTTATCCTTCATGGAAAAAAAGTTATGCTATAACAAGGCCACTTTTAAAAATGTTGTTTTCTCAAAAATCAATTTTCGTGGGAGATGGAAAAAGAAGTGCAATTTGATTCCAAAAATTTTGAAAAATATTTTTAGAACTCCAAACAAAATTTGATGAGACTCTAGTTTGCACCATCTTCAAATTCCTCACTGGCTTAGCCGCTATAGGTGCCCGAATGTGAAGATTTAATTTAAAAATAATAATTTTAGTGTCTAGTTTGGCCAAAAATTGTAAACCACCATTATGGGATCACCTAATTTTATAATTTCATGAAGTTTTGACCAAGTTAAGGTGGCAGACATATGAGTTTTTACATTTTTAAAAAAATTGTAATAAAAAATTCATAATTAATTATTTGCTTGGAAACAAATTACAAAAAAATATGCATCACATCGGGCATGATTCTTCTACTTATATCTAAAATATTATAAAAAAATATTATCATTTTATTGTGGTTAGGGTGGTCAGACAGACACCTTATTTTTTCCCTAAAATTTAAGTACCACTGCATTGAAATTTCAAATTTTCACCAAATAGATTTTTTTTTTTCAAAACAAACCTAGTAGTTTAGAAACTAAATTAAATTTGCTACATATTCTATTTTTACATATTTTTGAGATAATATAGATAACTTATTCATTTTTTTACGTCAAGTTGCCTAACTCTGATTTTTCTAAATTATTTGCCACTTAAGGGCCTATTTTTTCCATGATGATCCTACATGTATTCCCAATTGTACTCAACTTCATACTCACTAACATGAGATTCACCATTTGTTTCATTCCTTGGATGCTCCACACGTGGATCAAGAATCTTTGTAGTATCAACAAAATCTGCAATTTTACTGTCATATGAATTAGCAAGCTTTTCAATATCACCAATGAGTAATGATATTGATTCAAGATCCATATACATGTCACAATGTGCCACTTGATTATTCTAGAATGAATCCATTATTTCATCATCATTCTCTTCATGTACCACAAACCTTTCCATCTTTGCTTCATACAAACAATCATGAAGAGAAGGGGCATAAGCACACTTATCAGCCTCTTCATCAATTTCAATATTATGTCTTGAGTCAACATAATGATCACACACATGTTTGTCTTCAAACTCTACATCACTCCCATAATGAACATGCTCCATTGATTGTAAATATAAATTACATTTGGTGTATTTACCACATGCAATTTGTTCCTTCACTTGTGGACAAGCGACATCATGAGCATCTTCATCATTGCATTCTTCAAGTGAGGAATATGCTTCCATATCATCCTCAGAAAAACAATCACAATCTTCAGAGGAGAAATCATAGAATGAATAGTTGAGGCTACAATATTAGGATCATAATCACTAGTTTGTAATGAAATATCAGCAACACATGCATTGTAAGTGTTGATCACATCATGATAGGGAGTAACACCCGACACCTCATTTACCTCTCCATCATCTGAGATGTCACAAGAGAAGCATTCTTGCACATCTACTCTGTTATCATCCCGTGTGTCTTCATCTTCCTCACCGCTACAAGAATTTGTGCATTTGTTGATTGCGAGCTGATTACAATGTTCATCCTCTGAAATATGACAATATGGATGTTCTTCTTCTGACATATTATCTTCACTTCATTGTATTGTTGTCTAATTTTCTTCAAGAGGACAACTACTATCTCCATTTTGAGAATCTTTATTTTGTGCATAACCACACTTGGCTAATTCTACAATCTTTATCCAATCAAGTACTTGATCAAAGCTATGGGGCTTCAATTCCTCTGGAAAAGTACTTAGCCTAGAATCATAAATCTTACAAAACAAATCAATGCACACAAAATCCTTAGGTTTGAAATCTGTGGGGATTTCTATCAAAGCATCCAAAAATCTCAAAAACTTGTATGGTGATTCTCCCTCTTGTCTCTTCATTTCATGCAATTCTTGCACAAAATTTTGTTGATCAACATTGCTCACATTTTGCAGACATTCAACTTGTAGCTCACTATGACATTCATACTTTGGTGACGGAGAAATCACAACAACAAGAGCATTGTCATCTTGAAAATCATTTCCATTATCTAATCCTTGAATTCTATCTACATGAGGTGTGTTAGGGTAATCAACACTTGCATCCAAATACCCTTTCATCATTGAGTACTTCAAATTGTTCTCAATGTCCATATCATCTTGATATGCCCGATGTAATGTTGCAAGCTCCTTTTCTCTCAACAAGAAACTCATCTTTTTGTCAAATGCGCAAAGATACACAACCAAGCATTCAACATCATTTAATCGCATACTTAGAACTAGAATTTCCCTGACTTCCTTTGCAAATCGAAGATTGAAAATAGGGACTGGCTCATTTTCACTTATATGGATCTCCATAAAGTTTTTCCTCGCTTCACTTGGATTTACCCTTTCACCAAATTTCTCAAAAAATGCTATCATAAACTGATTCCATGAAGCAATAGAACATGATGGTAAATATGAGAACCAATCTCTGGCATCATCCATCAAGGATTGAACAAATAGTTTCATGACAACATCCTCATGATGCACCTAGTAATCCCCCATCACATCTATGAATGTTTGTAGATGTTTAGAGGTTGATTTTGAACTTTTCCCTATGAATTTGGGCAAATACTTCCTAACATTTTTAGGAACTAAATTCGGGAAAACTTTAATACAACTAAAAACCAATTGCATGTACCTCTTAATAGAGAATCCCCTTTGAGGGGTTGGGACAACTTGTTTGCCCTGCATACCTTTACTTGCCATTTTACAGGGAAACCCTCTTGTATTCAAATTCAATCATTCTCAACTTCATACATGGTTGTCAATTACATCATTTACAAATTCAACCTTGACTCTAAAACATAGATTGAATATTTATGCCTTAAAACTTTCTCAGAGGCATAATTCAAAATAAACATACTTCTCAAATCATATTACACATTACATTTTAGAAGTATGAAAACAACTACTATTGTTCCCTTTCTTAATGCAAATTCATCTAATAGGGAACCAAAATTATTTCCTAAGATGTTCAAATATGGCTTTCATACATCATTTCTTGAAAACCAAGAATAAGGAATACCTAGAAATGTTGCAGCTGCTACAAGTTGTTCTTCTGATTGGAAATATTTACAGATCTAGAATTGTATTCACCTCTTCAACAGGTTCTTCTAACAGAGTCACCACCTCTCTTTGTAGAGGACCAAACTTCAAGCATTATGAAGTTCTTTTACATGTAAAATTATTTTGAGTTCCTTTCACCAATAGAGCACCATATCATAAAATAATCAAGTTCACTGCAACAATCTCTCCAGGCATAAAATCCTTCAATATTTGAACTAAATTCAGAATGGCAAACAATAATATGACTTTGTAACTAAGCAGTCTGCACTTGGAGATTTACATTTATCCCCAGCAGAGTCGCAATTCTATTGGTGCTCTAAATATCAACAGAATCAATGAATCCTAAAGACTTAGGCAAGGTCTTATGCTCAGACTCAAAGGTTGATTTGGCCAACTAACAAGATTCAGTCAAAGACTGAGATCTTCTACACTTCTAGCTCTGCAGGACCAAGGTGGGTCAACCTACACAATTCCTTAAAAACTTAATTCAACCATACACACTGACATTTCTTTTTATAGAAGATAAATCCCAAAAAAGACACTAAGAAAGCATTAACAACCTCAAATTTGGCTAAATTCTAGGGATATCAACACTTAATCAGTAATTGGGAGGTAGGACGAGTCAACACCAAAGAACAATGATTTAAATGATTTTGAATTTATAAAAGGTTTCAGAGATGCATAAACTGAATGATAGACTAGTGCTTAATTCTGGGCAATGGAGTCAAATTCATGAAAAGAATTCATCAGCAAACAACCTTTAGCCAGTGGATTCACAATTACTAATGTATTACATCAGTAAATCCTCTCATATTATTAGTCAAATTCTTCTTATAAATCCAACCTGCACACCACAATCATAATTATCTGCTCAAAACATTTAACCATTTCATTGAAATAGACTCATAAACAGATAAAAAAATCTCATGAAATTAGAAGCCAAACTCAAAGATACTTGTATTATTGAATTTGAATGACTAAAAATGTACAAATCTAGAGATAATTTGAAGATATTTCATGAATGTGGAAACACTTGGAAGACATTCATGACTTATATGCACAACCAGCTGATATCTGCTCATAAAATTTGAATTTACAGCTTACAGACTCAAAATGACTCAGAGCTTAACATGTCTATCTACCCCAACCCCATACAAAACCTCATAATCCTCTTTACAAATGAGAGAAGAAGAGAATAAAAGAAGATTGGAAGCAACCCTAAGATTAATTTGATCCATAGATGTAATCTAGAGACTTCATCCATAGTTGATCACCAAATGGAAAGCATCTCTCATCTCTCCTCAACAAACTGAATTTTCCTCCAATTCTGGTTTTGCCTTAGTTGTTTTGCAACAGAAAATAAACCCATATGATGAAATTCTATCATTTACCAGTAGCTACAAAATATCTCTATCTTGCTTGCCCATAAAACATTCACATTTTCCTACTCTTTTTATGCACCCTATATTTTTCCTTTTACCTTTATGTAAAGCAAAATATATTATTTCCACATGTACAATGAATATAAAATTCACTTTTACCTTTCTCTCCATTTACATCAACAATAAAATATGTGACTGCTCAACAAATAAATCCACCTTGCTCGTGTGCAATTGACTTTAACCGTACCCTTTTCTTTTCTGAAAAAAATTTAAATCATTGAGTAACACATTTTACTCATGTCCCTATATATTTCACCCAGCAACATTTAAAATATTTTCCCACACAATTTGTGCACTTTCTCATGTAAATGACTTCAAATATTTCATTTGAAAAAATTAATCACTTCTCAGTAAAAACATTTACCAATGCATCCAATTACGTTTTCACCTTATACCTTCAATGCCAGCATACTAGAGTCTTCCCTCTGATTTCAACTTTATTCATTTACCTTTTAAATAGTAAAACACCCCACCATTGTGTCACTAGGCCCACCTCATCAAAAAATTTCCCCTTAAAGTTTCTTTTAAACTTTCATTAGTCAAATTATTAAAATATTTGCTTTTCTTTGCAAATCAAATGAGAACCTTTTAAAAACATTCTCATTCCTTCAAATTTCACTAGGCCCCATGCCACACGTTCACATCTCGCTATTCCCACAAGAAATAATCCCCTTTGCATTTTTAAACATGCGAGCTAGCGGGGGTGGGATTTACCCTCTTCATTCTCAGGATTCACCTTTCTTTGAAAGTGTCATCGAATATTTTAAAACATTTAAATGATTTATCTTTTTACCTTCTGACTTTTAAAAGACTCATTTAATGTTTAACCTAACACGTGAACTTCACCTGATCAACAAAAGCTTCTCCCGAGCCCGCCACTGACACGTGGCACAATCTCGCTAGTCTCGTGTGATTTAAAAGGTGTGTATCTTTATTGGGCGAGCTGGCAGGCTGTGGCTCAGATTTGGCTGCAGATTATTTTGCAATCTCTGCCGTTGATTTCATTCTGCACCTTTTACTTCACAATTTTTCCCTAAACCTTAATGCTCGCTACTATGCAACTTGTATTCTTTGGCCATGGCAGCAGTAAACATTCTAGAGACACCTTTGACTCATTTCACTCCGAGTAAAAACTTCCTTTGTCTTAGCACGAGTCTCCTGTAGTGGTGTATGATGGTCGATAGCCTCTGATGCCTTCATTATTTACATTCCTCCAGTGTGTTAGCCACAAATACAACATTCAATGAGACCACATTCTTTCAACTTTCCCCGGTCTTTCAACAAACCTTTATTTCTAACCTCTTCCCTCTCTGCACATAGCTTGTTTGGAAGTTTCTAAAGCTTTATTAACAAATCCATCTGCGTATTAGCTGCAGCAATGGCATTCCATAAGTTTTGCTATGCTCCTTTTCAATCACGTTTGTTTGAAAATTTCTCGGACTTTTAAATAGATCTACTTTGCTTTGGTGGGTATCCAAACCCTCATCTGGCGCAAGCTTTATAGCTTCCATCATGCCTCACAAAACATTTACTTGAAAAGTTTTTGAAGTTTTTTTCTTTTGTGAATATTTTGAAGCACATGGCGCGTGCCTTGCCTTTGCTTCCACCTTTCGCTTTGATGCATGTTCTTATGTTGTTTTGGTGCATGACAATGGCGGTGAGATGAGTTTTATCCATTGTAAATGTCCCCCTCTGACTACACAAAGGGCTTGAACAAAGCTCCTCTATCCTTTGTGCTTTGATGGATAGCGCTTGAAAGCTTTAAGACCTTATATGTTCAAGCCAAAAGCCACAAAACTTAGCCTTATATCGGCTTAAAGCATTAGCTTAAAAGTTTCTAAATCACTTTCAACAATTTCAATTTTATGTATACTTTGGTGCGCTGCCATCAAAGCATCCCATGTGAGCACATTTATTTTCAAGGAGAAGTTCTTTGAACAAAATCCCATGCCCTAACCCATGCTGGCGCCAATCTCCTCCTTTGACCAAACATTTGCATTCAAGTTTATGAAAACCCTTCAACTAATTTTTATATTTCTCTGTTGGCAGCGTAGACTATGTTTGATGGCGGCCACTTTCATCCAATTGAAATTTCTGAAATCTTCACAAAAATGTGAGGCCGCGCCCCTCCATCTAGTTCACACGCCTTGTATCCATTTGCATTAAATATTACATTTGTTTGAGAGTTTTTTAGACCTTTTCAAACAATCATTTTCTATTCCTCCACAGTGAAGGGGCGTTCTCCAAACGCATTTGTGTGGGTGTTGTAATTTCCTCTTTGCTCTATTCCTGATGTCTTCCCAACATTCATTTGGTGCGTTCTTTGTGCGCTGCACTTACCAGAGAGTTTCCAACGCCTTTTTCAACATATTCATTTTATGCTTTCAGTCACTGTGGCACACATTGAAGTCTTTATTTTATTTGCAGCCATTCATCAGCTCCCACTAAGATGTATTTACTTGAAAGTTTCTTTGGCCTCTTTCAACAAATCATCCGATATGTTGTCCTCTTTATGCTTTGAACAGTGGCACCCATTTCTTCCTCTTGCATAGTTTGGTAATGGGAATACATTTTCTTCCTCACTAAACCTCCACTATACATTCATAATGTGAAAAGGTTTTAAAAGATTGGCCTTTTCATTGTCATGTATTTACTCATAGTGAAGCAAGATTAAAAGCATTGTAATTGTATCCCATGGTAATTCAGATTGCTGATTCAAACTACCTTGAAACTTTCCCTACATTTATGCCGGGTGGGCACCTACTCAGAGTTTTTCAATGGTTGAAATAAACCTTGTGAAGTAATGAAGAACAACAATTGTTGATATAGCATGCTACTTTGCAGAGCCCGACTTTTGTGTGTTATATATTTCATAGACTATAATGTTCACATGATCAACAACAACATGTCAGGTTCCCAAGTAGACCCAGCTAAAAAAAAAATTGTTTTCGTACAACTTCACCCCTTAAACTAACTTGTCACAGCATCTGAGTGCATCTAGAGTGAAAATATTGAAATGGGTTTTCATTAAAATTCACTTTCAGACATGTTTGGAAAATGGTGAAAATGGCCAAGTAGGCTCTGGTATTGGCTTTGAAAGTTGGTAAAATGACCTGGAGCCATAAAAACTTGCAAGCATGTAGACATTAGTCTAGAGAATTGAATGCAATAGATGGCTCAGAGAAAGGATTCACGAAGTGAAAGTTATCAATTGTCAAAGTTGCTTACTCGAACTTTCTGCAACAAACAGTTGTTCTAAACCAATTGAAACTGATGAAATCACCTCGTTGTAAAAATACCAAATCAACTCTTGACCAACTGCCACTAGACATACTAGCTCATTTTGGAACAGTGAACACCTGTGCAAAAGGGTTTGGCTTGAAACATCTCCCATCAAAAGTTATTAACACTCGAATTTGGCCTCTCAAAAAGGTTTCAGTGTAAAACTGAAGAAATTTCATTTGGTTTTAATCTACTAAAAATAGCAAATCAACTCGTGAGACTCTAAAAACTGATATGTGAACTCATCTAGGTATGAAGAGTATAAATCAACAATCGTTTCGATTTGACAGTCATCTGGTTACAAAATGTAAACTCAAACGGGAGGCTACTTTGCAGAACTAAAAGTTTCCAAACAGCAGAAAAGTGACAAAACCCTCCAGCTTCACTTTTTGCAACTCTGGCAAAAATCATCATGGGAAGCTGAAAAATGACATGCACATTCACATATGACACATGAGTGTGTCTGCAAAGGGATTTTGCACGAAAATCAACAGGCTCCAAACTATGACCCTTCAAAGTAGGTCATTGATACAAGTTCATCAAGTGCACTTGTGAAAGTGTAGAGGCAAAATTTTTGATATAGGCATCTCAAATTTGAAAAAATTGAGAGTGCCATTAGAACTGTCAATTTTTGGGGGACTATGTACTCTCTTACTCTCTTAGCGTTTTTCACCTAAAAGGAGAGAGATAGACCCAAAAACTGAGGTGATTCACTGAAAATAATGTATGTATGATGGAATTATGCCTAAATGAAATGATCTAGATGCATCAAACTAATGAAATTGATTGAGTATTTATGCAAAACCTAAGAAAAATGAAATATTTGAAAACACAGTGTGATATGCAGAAATAAACTAGAAACATGCACAAATGAAAACATAATTAAATGAGATTGAATAGAGTGCACTTGGAGATGGAATGTTGATGCTGAAAGGTTCATTGATGACCAGTGGGACTCATTCACCACTGATGATGAATCAGTCCTGCTTCTAGTAAACTTTGCTAGAACTAGTTTCTAACTATCAGAATTGAATTATGATGAAAACAGATTTTCTAGCTTGGCAGTGGGACTCATTCGCCACTAATGGTGAATCATTCTTCTTGCAAAAATATGCAAATTCAGGAGTCAGCTCTGTGGGTCCATATTTGCACTTGTCTTCTTGTCGAGTTAATGGAACCAAATCTACAGAAAAACGGGTTGAATGTTGTCTCCAAGCTTGAATTAGGGTTTAGTTGACTTGAATAGCTTTGATGACTTGTTGACCACTTTTCAACACCTATTTCTTTGACAAATCTTCCTACAATACTTGCAAAAACACATGCAAAAAGGGGGAAATGGTTAAAGGTTAGAGTATAGGGATTTGCCTTGGTCAAATCCCACGTTGGTAATCAAACCCTTGATAAAGAAATGAAATGAAAACAAGAAAGGAATGATGAAAAAAAACATGAAAATGTGCTAAACTCACCAAACCGTTGTTGTTGAAGTCTGAAGATATGTCAATGACTGCTCCAAGATGCTTCATAATTGCTTGATTGAATGATGCAAAATGCTTAAATGCTTGAATGAATGGAAAAATTAGTGAACTTGATGAATGGGGGTTAAAATGGATGGAAAAACACTTATTTATACACAATTATGCCCTAATTACCCAAAAATACAACATCACAGGCTGACATAAGGTCTTAATGAATAAAAACCCAAAGAAAATTTGAATTTATTTTGAATTTTGAGCCAAGAGGGACTCATTCGCCACCCATGGAAAATGGGTCCCACTTAAGGCTTGCAAGTGGGTGTTAGGAATTAAGTTTCTTTTAATGAGGTTTTTCAGGTTTGTATTAAAAAATACACTTAAATAAGGCCTATAAGTGCATAAACTAGGCAAATAAAGCATAATGGAGGTTTAATTAGTGATGACAAGCCTAGAAAAGCTTGAAAGTATGTTACAAGACTTTAAAACTCTTTGAAATGGGACTTGATAAGGGATACAAAGTGAATATTTAGATGAATTATAATAAGAAGAGTCTAGAAAAGTGTAGAAATGTGTTACAACACATCACAACACCTTCACAAGACATCATAATTTGAATATTCCAGACCTAATGTGAATGCATAAGTTACATTGCAACATCAAATCTAAGCATTGAAATAAGTCAAGCATCACAGGAAAAAGACCTAAATGACCATGAAAATGTCAAAGATCCATTTTTCTATGGTACAGAGAAACCCTAGATGCACTTTCACTAATGCAAGATGCGATGCAATGATTAATGCAACCTAGATCTAGGAATTTAATGGAATCCAAATTAGAAAATGAATCCTCCAAAATTGTTAGGTTCACCAAAGTGAACAATAGGTGGAATGGGTGCTTTATAACCTAGGTCATAGAACACCACTTTTCTCCTATTGTCATTCAAAGAATATCTTAGGAATACTAATTGGATTGACTATCAACCTCAAAGGTGAGTCAATTCTCAACAAGGAAGACCTAGGAAGGGGGTTCTTTAAGCTTTGAGGGGTTCACCACCAAGAAAAAGCTTGGAAAATACAAGTATTCAACTCATAAAACCTAGTAATGCAAGCTAAATGTAGGATACAAATGCTGAAATTATGCAATAGCAAGTTAGGATGTTTGTACCTGGGAAGTCTGGTAATGTAATGAGGATTCCGAAAATGAAAAGAAGTTGTCAAAATGTGCTATGGAGGACTAAGAATCCCTTACTATTGTCTTAGTCTCACTACTATTTTTTGGGGAAAATGCAGAATCCTTGGATGTTGGAACTGGATCTGAAAGAATCTTTGCAAAATACCTTCAGGAGGACTAAGACTCCCTAGGTGGCAACTTGTTCCCATCTAGAATTTCTAGAATCTCCAAATGTGGTCTTAAGGCTCAGTGTATGCACTTCCTTCTTCCCAGATCTCAGGTTCTAAATCTTTTGGATTTGGTTTGTAGGTGAGTTTTCGTGAAGATGAGAACTTTGCAATGCAACTAAGTTGTAACTTTGTAACTTTGCACTTAAAATGATCTTCAAGTCTTGAACCTAAATCTGCAAACACAAATATGTAAGAGAGGAAAAACTTGTTGATTGTAAGTAAATGGGTGTTTGCCTTGGTCAAACACCTTATTGGTAATTAAACCTTGGAATGAAATAGAATAATGGAGGGAAATGATGAATGAACAAAGTGCTATGTCACAACTCACCAAACCCTTTTTATGAAATCTACAAACTTGTGTGAGGTGGCTCGCTTGGATGTAGATCTTGAAATTCTTGAATGCTTGATAGATCTTGACTTGAATTGCTTGCTTGAATCAAAACCCTACATCATAAATGTTAGCTAAAAAACAAACATGATGCAAGAAGATATTTTATAAGATGCTTGAATCTTGATCATGGATCCAAATGCTTGATGAACTACACTTGAATTCTCTTGTGAAATTAATTATGCTATAAGGAATTCTCTCACAAAAGACTTGATTCTTGGATATGAAAATGAGTGAAAAGAACCTTGTATTTACACTTATCCATGATTAATATCTTGAAATTACGCCACAACAAGCTGGCATTTGAATTCATTAATTAAGCTAAATCCCACCAAGATTTCAAATTAAATCCCAAAAACATCTTGAGGGGCATTAAGACACCCTAGGTGGCATCTTAGTCCCAAGGCATGAAACTCGTGGCACATACTCCAAAAAGGGGCCCATTTAAGGTTCCTTTGGAATTAGGGTCGCAAGACCTCTGGGTGACAAAGACACCCTAGGTGGCATCTTAGTCCTAACCCAAAAATCAGGGACACTCAGCCATAATCATTAAATTATCATTTATCCATTGATGTTTGTTAGGATTAGTGAGAAAAAGATATAGTTTATTAGGCTTGTGGATGCAAAATAGGACCAATTAAGACATAAATATGGATAAATAAAGCAAGGTGGGCCCAAAAAGGTGTGAAAATGAAAGGGTATGTATTTTCCTACACTACAAGAGCTTGTTGGAAAACCCTATGCCAAATAATATGTTCCCAGAAAATCTGACTCATGACAAGGGGTTTCCCCCAAAATAAAGCCACATAATTAACAAAACAAAGATAGCACATGAGGAATCCATAGATTTGATGTCAGTATATATGAGAGATAATATAATATGATAATTCTTTGAATCAAGATCATTCTTCAAATACTTGTGGAATTATGAACACAAGGGAGGAACAACACATTAACATAAACATACGTGCATTTGTGTCAACATGGAAGAGACTTAAATATATCAAAACTTTGCATCATTCCCAAAAGGAAATAGAAGAAAAAAAATGTTCACAACATAAAGAAAAATGAAGATACAAATAGATGAATTTCATAATAGATTCACTTTCTCTATATCCTTGTGTGAACAAGAACAACAAGGGTCATCCAAACAAAACTAAAAATCAAAAATACACATCAAGCAACGCATTATGGGGAGATCTCATTACACACAATAAAACACACAAAGACACAAGAGGGTACAACACATGCAAGTCAATCCATAGAAAATCCTCTCCATCCCAATGTTGCTCATCATAAATGGAAGGCAGATAATAAGCTAATGGAACTACAAATGTTGTACAAGGAGAAGTACTAGATTCAACACATAGTGGATCACTCCTATTAGGATGATCATCATAGTTGTCCAATATAGATTCATTAATTTTACAAACATAAGAGATAATTCATTATGATATTATTTTTGTTTCTCTATCTTATCTTTTGAACCACTATCATAATGTATCACAATAGGTTGCATGTTAGTACTATTAGCATGATTATGAGAACTAACATCCATATTTGTAAAAAATGATTTTTTCATTCTTTGTCTTGACTAGAATAAATAATGTTTGGCTTCATGGTTTGGTGAAGATAGTGTGGAGGAGTCAGGAAATGATAAGGATGAATAGTTGGGAGGTATTTCATTGGAATTTGGGTGGATAGATGGGTGATCATTAACTAAAGGTTTGTGCTCTTCAACAAGCTGATGAACAAAGGCTTCACATCTTTATTTATGTTCCTTTTCACTTCTATTTCATATTGAATGAGTTTGAGCTTCTGAATGATGAATTGAGGCATTTCCCAAAATTAGTCCCACTTCTTCCTTTGTAGAAGGAATTGAAGCAAGTATTGGAATTTGAGAAACCATGGGATTCTTAGTTTTTTGCGTAAAAACTTATTATTTTCTTAGGAGGCACAAAATTAATCCTTGAAGGCTTTGATAAATGGTTGTCTCGTGGTCCTTTATAGGATATTAGAGTAGGAACCATGGCATATATGCCAGAGGGTCAAGAAAGAATACTTAGTTTGGGCCAAGGCTCATTCATTGCTTGTGAAGTAGGAGGAATAATCATCATAGCCACTAGAGACAAAGGAGCTTCCTAGAAAATATTACTAAGGGATAATTTGACTACACACAGTTTAGCTTTAAAATTTTTATATGATGCAAATAAATGATCTTCACAAGATTTAATGGGTTGGGCTAGTTGATGACAAAAGTATTCTAGTAAAAAATTCCATAAGAGGCCACAAGCTTAAATCCACTAAGGTAAATGGTATGTACATATTCTCTTCAAATGGGAAATTTAAACCATTTATGAATAACCAATGGGACTACATTCATGGAACTTAGCCATGGATAACCTAACTTCACATGGAATTTATTCACTATTAATATTATGCTACATAAAATATCCAATATTTTAGGTCCAAATTTTACTGGAAGAGTAATAGAACCAATTGTAGGGCGAATAGAACCATGATGAAACTTTAATAGTGCTTTCAATTGTTCATAATTATCTTTATAAAGTTCATGCACATACAAGAATTCTTTAGTAATCACATTCACAACACACATTGGATCAATGAGTAATCCCTTTGTGGGTTTATCATTGATTCTACCATTGATATATAGAGGAACGTCGAGTGCATCTATAAAAGAATCAATATGTGTGAAAGAAATATTAGGAAAAATATTTTATTTGACCCTTACAAGGATGAGCATCAATCATGTTTATCTCATTAAACATGTCATCATCCACTTCTTAATTATAACTTGGTTGGACAAAACTAGTTGAATGACGTAGTAATGGGTTTATAAATACTAGTAAAATTTGATTAGGTGGTGAAACCTATTTATTTATTTTGTCATTTAAACCATCCAACATGATGATATTAGACTCAATTAGGCATTTCACCTGGTTCTTAAAATTCATACATCTTTCTATATCATGTCCAAGTGTATGATTATATTAGTAAAAATATTTTGCATTGAGATTTGGTGCTAACACTTTGGTTATCAATTGGTCTACTTGGAGGAAGTTGAATCATATTTTTATTTAATATATACAACATAATATCATGGAGGGAATCATGTAATTGTGAAAATTATCTATCACTTGGTCTAAATTGATATGTTTTTGTAGATGTAGTAGTAAATTCTATTTGGATGTTATTAGATGATTGAGAATTATTCATCTTTATATAAATTTCTTATTTTATTTCTTAAATGATTGATAATTTTTTTGAGGTATGGCTTCAGATTGACCATTAGGAGCCGATGAAGGTGTACCTTTATATTAGATAATTGATATCTGATAGTCACGAAGAGCTATAGATAAATGTGTAAATGAGGGATATTTCATTAACAAGATCCTATTTATAATGTTTGGTTAAAATTTCCCAATGAAAACCCTTTGAATATCAATATCTAGTAGAGAATATGAGATTTGTGAATAAAGGGCATGGTATCATCTTATGAAATTAGTCACCTTCTCTTTAGGTCTTTGTTTATAATGAACTAAATATTTGAATGTAACTTCAGTTCCAAATTTTTCTTGAAAGTGTTGAATGGATTTATTAACTAGTTGTTAAAGGACACTATCGAATTATTTTGCAACAAACATAACTAATTTAAGGCCATGTCTTTCAAAAATTGCAAAAAAAACTTAGCAAAAAGAGAATATTCAAAAAGGAAATCACTACATAAGGTGGTGAAAGTTGATACATGATCAGTGGAATATCATTTTCCAACATACTTCTCAAAGTGATGTATCCCAATGTTTCATGGTGTGGGTGTCTTTAGGATAGAAAATGACAATAGACCACATGTAAGGTATGCTAGAGGATTAACATTGGATTGACCTTGGTTCATGTTTGACATTTGTTATTGTAATGAAGGTATGTTATGAAAGAGTTGGTTTATCAAAGGATAATTCAATGACATGTTTTGAGAATGTGTTGAATATGGCAGACTATTATGGTTGACTGAAAATTTATTATTTTTTATGTTTATAACAAGTGAAAGATAGGGAGGCATTGTAGGTGATTGAAAAAAGCTATAAGTCTTCCCATAAGAAATCCCTAAACTTGATTTTAGACCATTACTATACTATTTGGTTGATGCTATGGGGTGATCCCACAATAGTGGTTTACAATTTTTGGCAAACTGGACACTGAAATTATTATTTTTAACTAAATCTTCACATTCGGGAGCCTATAGCAACTAAACCGTGAAGAATTTGAAGATAATGCAAACTAGAGTCTCATCACATTTTGTCTGTAGATTCTAAAGATATTTTTTTCAAAATTTTTGGAATTAGACTGCACTTCTTTTTCCATCTCCCATGAAAATTGGTTTTTTTCATAAAACAACATTTTAAAAAAGTGATGCACACCGTATAACGCATAATTTTTTTTCCATGAAAGATAAAATTATAATTCTTTCGGATTTAGATTCATAACTTTGATATCTACTACTTCCACTTAGTTAGACATTTTTTTATTGAATAATTTTTTTTAATCAAGCTTCGAAGTCAAACCAATTACAATTCAGACATAAGCGACCGTTATAACGTATAAATTTTTTGTATATATCAAAATTCAATTTTATTTTTGTTGGATCAAGGATTTCAATATCTAGTGCACTCATATTTTTCAATTTTTTTTATAATGCTATTTTTCCACATGTGGAATAAAGACCTTTTTTTTCAATGAAAAACCTATGTTTAATAAAACTAAAAAAAAAATACATAATAAAACCAAAACATATTAAAATTATATTCGTTGGATAGCTCATTTCGAGGAATACCTGATTCCAATTGGGTTTGTGAAGATTCCTCCATTTTCATCCTCAACCCGAGCTCAGTGCCAAATTTTAGGTTTTGTGTCTCAGGGAGGGATGGATTTTTAGGGTTTGCGAACCCATAGGGTTGAGTGAACCCCTAGGGTTCATGAACCATGGTTCTCGAACCTCTTCAAGGGGTTCGCTCAACCCTTTCATATGCATTTGTTTGTTTTGGCGAAACAAGTTTAAAGGTTATGATTTAAATTTTTCCTAAAATTAGTTAAACAAGGGTAGTTACACCCTAGACCAAAGATGCAAATTTTGATTAAATTCAGGTTTTGGAAATCACCTACAATGTTTGGGGATCTTAGGTTGTAGAGATTTAGGTCTCGAAATAGAAAAAACTATTAGAAATGCACAAAACCCTAGTTTCTTTATGTGAATTATAATCATGCATGAACTATTATGTTTCTTAAAGTAATGTAAAGTTATAAAAAGATAATTTGTAGAATTCAAAACATAGTAATTTTGATTGAATTTTTCTCAAAAATGTAGAAATATGGGGAACTTTTTGATATTTTGAAATGAACACCAATATGTAGTTCTTTATTTTTTCAATGCTTTTCACTAGAATATGCATGTATAAATGATAAACTAAAGAAACCTAATATTTCAATTAGATTCCAATATGAATAACTTATGGTTTCAAAAGATTTGTAAATATAACAAGCATTAGACTCACCAAAATGTGATGAAATGGGAATTGATATAGGGTCTAAATCAAACTCTCTCATACATCACAATGGAAAGCAATAAAAAATGATCACAAACACATAGTTGGATACTAACCTCAATGGAAAATCTATAATGGTGGATCAAGGTTTTGGTTATTTTGTGGGGGAATGATTGATGTTGATTGATTGATTGTAAATTAACTTGATTTCATAATGCGAATGTGTA
Source organism: Sequoia sempervirens (assembly GCA_007258455.2). NCBI lineage: Eukaryota > Viridiplantae > Streptophyta > Pinopsida > Cupressales > Cupressaceae > Sequoia > Sequoia sempervirens. The sequence goes on from VDFB02105785.1 coordinate 471,247,978, forward strand.
ACTAGATTAACTATGAAGATGCAACAAACTATTATTATTTCAAATAAGTATAGAACTATAACAAAGAAAATAATGATAGAAAATCAAAGTGTAGAGATAGAGGAAATTGGCATATAAATTTGAGCTGAAAATGGGTGGAAAAGGGTGCTTTCGCCCTAGACCTAGAAATGGAAACCTCAAGAATAAAAATTCAAATCTTATATTGGCATAGTCTATTGGTTCTTCATTTCTAAACTTAGCTTCAGAACTTCATCTTTCGATGATTACTTTTACTTTCCCTAATTTGTTGACATAGAAGGCTTGAATGTTTGATCTTGAAATTTGGTCTTCAATCCTTTTTCAAAACCACTTTAGATCTATCACCTACAAATACAAGAAGAGAGAAATGGTTGTGTTGTATAGGTGTTTTCCTAACTTGAACCTCGTTTTGGTGTTTCCACCTCTACAAAAATATGATCTGATGTAAAGAGTGCTTGCCCTCAGTTAGGTAGAGATAAAATGGATAAAAGGAATGATAAATTCACAAATGTTGCAACTTACCACATAAACCTACTTTCCTTAATGGACTAAAGTCACTATACTCATCTCATTGAAAGAGGATTTGTTGTTTGATTTGAGGTCCTACAAGTGTTAGTACTCACAAAACAAATGAACATAAAACATGAAAAAACTTACATGAAAACTCTTCTCTTGACAAAATTTTATGATGCCCAATTGGTCAATTAATTCACTATATTTTCCATTAGGATTTCAAATGGTGAACAAGACTTGTATTTATATGCATTAATTCATTTTCCCATAAAATTAATTATAAAAAACCAAAAATATTAAATAATAATTCTTGATTTCATTTTGATTTTTTGATGATGATCATAAAATGAGTAATTTGAGAGAATAAGTAGGCACAATTGCATAGGAGGGAGGTAAACTTAGTTTCAAGTTGTCAATGGTGACAATTTATGATGCTACATGAAGTGTATATGATAGAAATATGTTCACATCATCATATGTATCCCATTTGGTTTTGAGAGTCATTTCATGGGCTTCCAAGAAATATCACATTATTTTTATTTCCATAGCTAAAGCTAAATATGTAGCAACAATAAGAGCAGCATGTCAAGAAATTTGGGTGAGAAGAGTATTAAGAGACTTAAGGCATGAACAGAAAGAAGCAACTAAAATCTATTATGACATCAATTGTACAATAGCACTATCCAAAATCTCGGTTTTTGATTAGAGAAATAAACACATTGATGCAAGGTATCATTTCATTAGGAAGATAATCAATGATAGAGAGATTGTTTTGCAAAATTCCAGGTCTTAAGAATAGTATACAAATATCTTCACCAAACCATTGAGAAAATAAAGTTTTTTCATTAAACATAGAGTTTGGGTATCATGGATGTTAGTAGTTTTGATTAAAAGGGAGTGTTGGAATTTAATCCTAACTACCCACCTTCATTTACTCCTTTGTCCCTTTCATCCTTAATGTCTTCAACTTGTCTTCTCCATAACTCAAGTGTGTGAACTTGCTCAATTTCATACAAATTTTCTTTCTCATTATCTATATTAAGAGAACTTCTAATATGAATTAAATGCAAATCTCCTTTACTAGATAGTCCCATGTAGTAGCATCTAATTATAGTTAATCTTTTATTTTTCCTCCTCCTTGTTGAGCATATACATTGAATTTAGGTATTCTTTTGTATTTAATGTTGTAAGAAAGAGAGAAAATGCATATATTGTTGTAGCAACTATCTGAACATCCAAAGAACAAAGGAGTTTTATTTTCATGTTATTTTCTCAAAAAAGGAAATAGAGCAACAACTCCATGAATGCAATCAAATTTGTATTTTTGAATTATATGAAATATAAATTATATTTTTATTCTATCTCTATTTCTATCTTTTTTACTTATTTCTTTTTGTTTGTATTTCCTTTCTCTCCTCTACCCCTACCTTCTAGAGGCTTGAGATTTGTGAGAAAAGGAGTTATATATGGATTTTTACCAAATTTTTCTAACATCCCCCCAATGCTAGCCTACTCTTGAAGTGGACCATGGTTTTGAGGTTTAACAGTGACATAGACATATCCTCAGCAATAATTGATCTCCACAATACAAAATAATGGAGTAAATGTACTTGAAGGAATGTTAATAGGATTTTGAGATACCTTAGAGGAGACATAAAATTCTAGTAATGCATAGACTTCATGAAGACTTCGAAGCATAAATGAGTGGAACTGGTGGGAGTCACTTGAACCATACATCATTTCAGACATTTGAGCCCAATTGGGAAAAATCCCAATAAACATGGAACCTCTACAACTTGCAAAGGTTAAAGGCTTGTGTGAGGAAACCAAATGAAAAAATAATTCCACCTTCCAATGTTTTATAATCAGGCTAGTTTTCATGACTTGAAGATGCTCTTACCTTGCTTCTTTCAACCTACATGTCTCAATAAATTGTTCCCATCACCTACAAATTGCAATTTCTTGAAATTTTATAAATCCTTTCCAAAAAAATCCATTTTGCGTCTATCTTGCAATCATAAACATCCATAAGATCACATTTCATAGTGGTATCATGCCAAAATAAATTTGAGTGACTTGTTTATGCTCCCTCATTTTACATACATGTCTACTAGAGCTTTTGCATCCACAACATTGCACAAGTTTATCTATTATTTATGCTTAGATAGATGTCCATACCTAGTTCCAAAACATCGAGGATGTTGGAAAATGTAGTAGAGTTTAGCTTTCCACCTACTAATTGTTATTATGTGGTAGTTTTATTAAAATGTTTTCAATAAATCCATTTTGTACATGTCAAACTATGTTTACGGTCCTTGAGACCATTTTGTTGAGAAATTTCTTTGAAATGCCTTAGAAACTCATCAAGAACACCATTTTGTCCATATAATCGTCCCATTCTTTGAGCACATTTCATTTTTTTATTTTATCAAAAAAATTTATATACTTTGTGCATGTTTTTTCTTTCAAATATTTTATATTTTCATATATATATATATATATCAACATGATCTATTATTGCTTCCTCATTTTGTATACACACACACACACATAGAAGTCAATAGATCAACACGATCTATCTATGCTTCCTCATTTTGTATACAATCTTCAAAGCACTTGCTTATCTTGTGTGTGTTATGGTCACATAATTTGTAGGTCAAGGAGCCTAATCACCCAGATACATTGCACACTTCACTAGAGACTACCGGGTCTGTTAATTTTATTTTTATTTGCAGAGGAAAATAATAAAAACATATGAGAAGGAAATGAAGGTTGTGTCGATGCTACTAGTATTGCAAACGAATTATGGGTTATACAAATGTGAGATGTGACAATACTATGACCTTAGATACCCTTTATCTAGTTTAAAACAAGGGCCTTAGGATAGATGGGATTTTTGTGCAAATTTTTAAAAATGTGGGACAAGTGAAACCTATGGGATATATCCACATTAGGATCAAAAATCCATAATGACCCAAAGAGATTGAAACTTTCACAATTTGCAAATGGAGGGTAAATTCCATCCTCCCTAACTTAAAATGATTTAATAATTTATGTGCAAAGGTTAATTAATAATTGATGTGAAATGGTATCATGGAGTGCATGTCACATCCCCATTAGTTGCCTCCACTATGGATGTTGGAAGGTAAAGAAATAATGAAAAAGTAAAGAAAGTAACATACTTAATCTTAAATTTAAAGAGGCATCGGCTGCAATATGCGTTTATTGGTGGGAAAATTTAATTAGATAGATAGAGAGGTGGAGCAAACATGTGACCATTTATTCATGTAATATTAAAAGGGCACTATCTATGGAGGTGACAAAATGCACCACATAAATCCATGCCCAAATCTATATCCGTTAGAAGACTTCTCCCTATATTTTGCAAAGATTAAATTTCGCGGCTTGTCAATCATTATCGTACCCATGGATGTCAACAGTACAAAAGAATATTAAAATTAATGAGATGGGTAACAGAACGCATGCAAACGACAACCATTCAGTTTTAAAAAAATGTCGCTTAAATATATATTTTAATTTTTTAGGTAAATTTAAAGAAAACAAAGTAATTTTTAAATAATTTTGAATTAAAATAAAATAACAAAAATAAAAATAAATAAATAAATAATATATAGAGAGAGAGATATACTATTTACTAGTATATAAATAAAAAATATTATTATATGTAATTTTTTAATGTAAATTTAATAAATTATATTATATGAAAATTTATATATAATAATATTCTTTAATTCTATATTATTATTTTATATTATTATATTATTATATAATAAATATAAGTATATACTATATATTTTATTATATGTTAATTAAAATGCATTATATTATCATTATTATAATAATATTAGATAGAAAATTTACATATAATAATATTTTTTAGTCATATATTATTAATTTATATTATTAAATTTTAATATGTTAATAATACAATATAATTATAAATATTATATGATGTAAATTTTCTATGTAAATTTAATATATAATATTACATTATATGCTTTTTTATTTATATAAGATAATATTATATAATAAAATGCACATTATTAATTTATATTATATGTTATTATCTTATATAATTAAAAGGAATTATAATATCATTATTATAATATACGTAGTATATTATATTTTATAATTATATATATAAAATCATTTATGTTATGTTATTTATTTAAATTTAAACTATTTTATATTAATTACTTTGCTTTTACTTTAAATTTACTTAAAAATTATTTACTAGTATGTAAATAAAGATTATTATTATATGTAAATTTTTCTATGTAAATTTTATAAATAGTATTATATGAATATTTACATATAATAATATTCTTTATTTATCTATTGTTAATTTATATTATATAATTAAAATGCATTATAGTATCATTATTATAATAGTAATATACATAGTATATTATATTTTATAATTATATAAATATAAATGTAAATAGTATATATATATATAAATTATATTAATAAATATTAATAATCAATTATGTTATGTTTTTGATAAAAGGGTAAAACGGGTTTTCCAGGGACCCGAAACCATAAAGTTTACAAAAAAGAAGAGAGAACACAAAAGTCCCACCAAAAAAGACCAGTTGTCCGAGAAAAGATCAGCAACAACTACACGAGACATGCCAGAAAGGAAAAACCAAAAAGAACAGCCTAGAAAACACAAAAACCCTAGCCATTAACTCAGAGTCTTGAGGACAGACTCCGTATCTGCCTCCAAATTCTGCATATCATTAACTCCCTTTTTAAAAATTTGAATCATCTTCGAAGTAGGAGGGACCTTGCACTTCAAATTGGCTGTGGTTCTTTTGGAGATGCCCGCATCCGTTTCTTGGCTTTTGTCCTTTGTTTCCTCCAGATCCACCACCAGAGACCCCTGCTGGGCTTTGTTTAACTTTTCTGTCATCGCGTTGATGATAATGGCATTGTTTCTTGCCATTCAGTTGTTTTGCTCAGCAACAGTTTTAATGGTATTCCTTATATTCTCAACCTTGGACTCAATATTTCTGTTGTTGTGACCATGAACCCCACTATCCACATCTTTCTTCTCAATCTCTACAATCTTAGCACCCAACTCTTCAATCTTGCTTTGAAGGGCCCAATTTTTTATTTTCAACTCATTAATTTTGATGAAAGTCCATTCCAAGAGTTTGAAGTGGGACTCATAGTTGGTTTTGGCAAGGTTCAGAACATCCCGAGAGGGCTCCTTTCCAAAATTAGGGCAAGTTTTCTCAGGGTTAGGAATAAACGGGGAGTCATCTTTAGCAAGTTTATCCGGTAGAGGTTCAGTGCAAAACTCAGTTTTGTTGGCATCAGACTCCTCCGAATCAGAGGATTCTTCGGAGTAGGAAACAAGACATTTGGCCTAGGGTTTCTTATCAAGAGGACTGTTCTTAAGGGAAGGGCTATCAGGCTTAAGCTCAGTACGGGCTTTACCAGAGATGGGGGGTGATCCCATAATAGTGGTTTACAATTTTTGGCCAAATTGGACACTGAAATTTTTATTTTTAACTAAATCTTCACATTCAGACACCTATAGCGGCTAAACCGTGAGGAATTTGAAGATGATGCAAACTAGAGTCTCATCACATTTTGTCTATAAATTCTAAAAATATTTTTTTCAAAATTTTTGGAATCAAATTGCACTTCTTTTTCCATCTCCCACAAAAATTGGTTTTTTTTTTAAAATAGCATTTTTAAAAAGTGAAGCACACCATATAACGCATAACTTTTTTTATTGAATTTAGATTTGTAACTCCGATATCTAGTGCTTGCACTTGGTTAGATAGTTTTTTATTGAATATTTTTTCTTTAATCAAGTTTCGAAGTCAAACCAATGACAATTCAGACATAGCGCGACCGTATAACGCGTAACTTTTTTGTATATATCGAAATTCAATTTATTTTTTTTGTTGGATCAAGGACTTCAATATCTGGTGCACTCATATTTTTCAAATTTTTTTTTTGATAATCTGCTATTTTTCCACATGTGCAGAATAGAGACCTTCATTTTCGACGAAAACCTATGTTTAATAAAACTAAAAAAACAAATACATAATAAAACCAAAACATATTAAAATTATATTCATTGGATAGCTTGTTTCAAGGACTACCTGACTCCAATTGGGTTTGTGAAGATTCCCCCACTTTCATCCTCAACCTGAGCATCAAAGCGTAAAAAAATAGGTTTTTTGTGTGAACAAAGTCAAAAATTAGGGAAAAGGGGGGTTCGCTAGAACTAGTGGGGTTCTAGCGAACCCCCAAGGGTTCTAGCGAACCAACGTTCATTCGAACCCCCTCAATATGCATTTTCCCTTTTGTTTTTTAGGCGGGAAATGTGGGCCCCGTGATTGATGGGTTCAGTCGAACCCTAGTTCGGTCAAACCCCTTTATGGTTCGGTCGAACTTGTAGGTTCATTGGAACCCCTAAAACCAATTTTTTTGCCATGGGGCCATTTTTTCTTAGTTTTCCTTCCTCCATCAAATTGTAAACCACTATTGTGGCTTCACCCTGGGAGTAGGGCTTTTGTTCCTAGAAGGGCCAGCGTGCAAGCAAAGGACATTTCTAGCCGGACTAGAGTTAGGCAGATACTCCGAGCCACTGGGCTCAGTGTCGTCACTCTCAGAATTAGGGATAGTTTCCAGAATAGCGGGGCAAGCAAATTTTGGACATGTTCAACAATCAACCTTATTAACCCAGTGTGCAGGATGGGGAATCTTTTAGGGTTTTTCTTATTATCCTCTAAGCTTTTATTCAAGGAACATAAAAGATAATAGGGGAGAGAGACCCTAACCTTGTATCGAAAGTGGTTGAGAAGAGCAAAATGGTAGCCATAAACTCTGGTGAAACACCCATCCACCATAATGTACTCCATGATGACTCGCAAAACCTTTCTCCAAATGGACTTTATGGTGTCTGCATCGAAGTAGTTGTTAGCAATTTTAACAAGACTTAGCCTTTATTTGTCCTTTTTGGGAAATTTGATCACAGCTTCATCAGAAAAAGCCCTGTCCCTGAAGAACTTCTTCCCATCAGTAGATAAGCCCGTAACATCAACGATTAAACTTTCACTGAGCTCCACATTCTTGCCAAACGGGGTCAAATTCCCATTGTTCCAATTTTTGACAAAGAGGTCTGTATCCTCCTAGTTAGAGCCATGGAGTTTCTTTAGGAAAGGAATCAGCCCTCCACTTTTAACCTTTTTCCAAGCCTTGGCATTTTTCATGTGTGTTTCGTAGCTGTCCGACTTAATTCGCTTTCTGTCTCCACCCATTTCAGCCGACACAGTGGAGTGGACCCAAGTGATATTTTTACTAAAATTGGGCCCGCCAGATCTAACCCACAAAGCGTGCAGAGATTTCTTGCAAATTAAGCCACTGAGCTCAGTCCCATACAATCTAATGATTGTGATGTGAAAGGTCCAACCTATCCTCATTAAAGGGATAACACGTCACTTTTCCATGTGATTTATCATAATTTAATAGGGCACAGACATTAGAGTTAAGATCACTCATATTAAGCCAGGTGCGCACATCTTTACTCCTAACTCATTCATTAGCAAAAAAATCCGCAACAGCATTGGCTTCTCTATAAGCATGTGAAATTTTAACTATATCAAATTTTGCCAAAGTCAAAATGGCATCCTCGACCCACGATTTAATGGTCCATGAGGGGGGAGACTTACTACAAAGGCAGTCAATTATGTTTTTGGAATCTCCTTCAAGCCACAGATTTTTAATGTTAATACTTTGGGCTAAATTTATGATGTGAAAAGCTCCAGTAGCCTCCACCAGGTGATTGGTTTGGGAACCAAGAGGAGAGGTCGTCGCACCATTGAAATTGCTAAAGGAATCCCTTATGACTCCACCATAGCTCAGCGCCCCCGAATTACCTTTAGCCGCACCATCAAAGTTAGCTTTGATCCAACCATTTGGTAGAAAAGACCAGCAAACCCCCTCTCTGTCCTTCTTGGCTTTCATCGCGGTGCTAGGCAATTCAAGACTTATGTTCCAATCCTTAGCAACAGTAATGTCATAGGACAAATGCACAGTCTTCATGGACATGCTATCCTTCTAAACCAAAGCATTGAAATTTTCCTTAAAAAATCTAACTATTTTATCAAAAGCAATATCCACGGAGGTTTCTTTATCTCTATAAATTCTATTGTTGCATTCTTTCTAGAGGCCCCAAGCCACGTGAGGGAAGGATAAATCCCAAAAAAATCCTGAGCATGGGATTTCTGGTCGGGGCTTTCCATTGAGTGAAGAAGTCTTCAATGGACGAAGGGAAAACCCAAGGAAGGTGCCATAACCTGATAATTTTTTCCCAAATAGAAGCAGCAAAAGAGGAATGAAGGAATAAATGACGCACAGACTCGGCCTCCATCTTACAAAGAAAACATCTATTAGGAATTTGAAATCCGCGTTTACATAGGTTATCAATCGTGAGCACCTTGTTTTGGAGAAGGATCCAAAAAAGATATTGATTTTAGGTATCAAGTGTTTGAACCAAGCTTTAGACCAGAAAGGAATCAATTATGTTATGTTATGTTATTTATTTTAATTTTAATTACTTTGTTTTCACTTTAAATTCACTTAAAATTATGTACTACTATGTAAATAAAAGATATTATTATATGTAAATTTTTCTATGTAAATTTTATAAATAGTATTATATGAAAATTTACATATAATAATATTCTTTATTTTTATATTTTTAATTATATTATATAATTAAAATGCATTATCATAATAATATACATAATATATTATATTTTATAATTATATAAATATAAATTTATATATATATATATATATATATATATATTATAATAATAAATATTAATATCAAATATTTTATTTATTTATTTATTTAACTTTAAATTTACATATAATAATATTTTTTATTTACATACTAGTAAATAGTATATATATAAAAATTATAATAATAAATATTAATAATCAATTATATTATTTATTTATTTATATTTTAATTATTTTAGTTCCGTTACCCATTCCTTTAATTTTAGTTCTGACATCCACGGGTACGATGTTGATTGACAAGCCGCGAAATTTAATCTTTGCAAAATATACGGAGAAGTCTTCTGACGGATACGGATTTGGACACAGATTTATGTGGTGCATTTTGTCACTTCCATAGACAGTGCCACTGTAGAACGCCTCTCGCGTAAGAACGCCACTCGACGTAAAAAGATTAAACTTATGAACTTGGTCTAGCTAACCCACACAATATAACTAGAGGACGCTAAATGGAAATGGAGGTCCGAAATGGAGTAGATGCTTCTGCTCCTCTTTCCACTCTTTCCCGAAGTTTCCATGCTGTGACTTGGTACTTGTCACAGATACGTAGTCAACCGACTAATTGACTGACTCAAATCAACCGACTAATTGACTGACTCAAAACTTGTCTGTATGAGGTGAATGTAGCAGCACACGGCACGGCATAGACTTACAAGGTAGCCCGCGTTTTTTGAGGGCTCTCCTAATAAAATTCTACATAAAGTCTATGCCGTACCATCAATTTGTCGCTTCAGTTGTAACCCATCTGTGTCAAGCCTCGAGTCACCGGACTGTAAACAGCCTGTGGACCCCAGCTTAATAATTAGGTTCTAGTGACTCGGTGGTTCGTATTATGTTTCTTTCTAAACTTGCAATTTTTTCTCATGAATATTTGGTTGGAATGTACAAAATACCACTTAGTGAACTGTCGAGAAATAGAGTGGAAAGAGGACACGAAGCATCTACCCCGTTTCCATTTCCGTTTAGCGTATGCGTAACGATCGTTCCTTCTCTACTTATATATTGCGGGTGATAGTAAGACCAAATCGCTGCATCCATTATCATGAAGTTCAAAAGTCTAACCTTGTTAGTTATCACAGCAATTTTTAGATTATTCGTTCCCTGCACGCCCTCAAATACAAATGGTAAGTTGTAGGTAGTTTGTTTTCATCCAATACTACTATTACTGAAGAAAAAGGTCTGCAATTTTTTAACATGGTTCTCCTTTCTGTGCAGGATTTCTGAGCATTAACTGTGGCGCTACTAAAAATTGGACGGACAACGTGGGCATAGAGTGGGTTACCGATTCTTCTTTCATCAAAACAAGAAACGCTTCGACTATGCCTTCATTGGGTTCTACTGATTGGGCCTACCAGTACCAGTCCGTGGCCTATTTTACAAATCTGGATGTAAATAAATATTGTTACTTGATTCCCGTGACTCCTGGTACACTCTACCTGGTAAGGCCTCGGTTTTCTTACGGAGGATTTGATGGTCTTCGTTTGGCAAGCGTCTTTGATTTATTTGTAGAGGGAACCAAGTGGGCCAAAGTTGACTTAAGGAATTTGCCAAAGAATTCCGTCCGTCATCACGAGGTCATCTTGTCTGCCAAAGGCAACCGTCTGAGTTTATGTCTAGCAAGAAACGCAGAGACAGAAGATGACAATTATGTTTTCATTTCTACCATTGAGTTGAGGCCGCTTGAGTATCCAATGTATAACTCAACTGATTTTAACAACGCTGCTTTAGTTAAGCTCACTCGCAGGGATTATGGCAATTATAATGATTCAAAGTAAGTTTACTAATAATTTTGTTTTAGCGTGACCTTGAAATCTGCTTTCTATATTTCCAAAGATTCTAATCAAGTCGTAATTTGGTGATATAGCTATCCCAGTGACCCATTTGACCGCATTTGGAAGCAATTTACGATGTCGTCAACAACCATTATCAGAACGGATTCCTCTTTAGGTAGCGGCTTATGGAACAAACCACCTGCTTCTGTCTTACAGACTGCCATTACATCGAAAGTAGGTGAAGACCTAATAATTTCAGACCAGCTTAGTTCTGCCCTTGACAACGTCTCTTGTTATTTTGCTCTTTACTTCTGCAACATCAACCAGACAAGTCTTGCCTCGAATCGCACCTTCCAAGTGTTCATTAGTGATGTTCAAGTAACAGGCTTGCTAGACTTCACTTCATTTGGGCAATGCTTGACTATACATAAGATATTACCATTTGATAAAATTGACACTATAAACATAAAATTGCGTCCTGGAAAAGGATCAGACATGGGGCCATTCATAAATGCAGCTGAAGCATATCAAAAAGTAGACATCAACAATATGACACACGCCGGAGACGGTAAGTTTCTCTATCTCATGTTCAAAGAGCTTATCAAAAAGGCATGTCTGCACTTAAGTAAAATAGAAGACTTTTTGGTGAGCCACTAGTGATCTATCAATATGTACGCATAGAAAAAACAAATATATTGTTCAGTTGATTTTGGAAGACAAGGTACTGTGTTGTTCCTTAGATTACCTAGCCATGTTTTTGAGTTAACATGGCATGATTTGTACCTAGTTATGAAAACTCTAGTTATAATTCATTGCAATTCACGGGCTATTAAACTATTTCTATACAATTTGAATGACGCAGTTCTTGCTATTCGGAAAATAGCAAGTACACTGAATGTTCCAGATGATTGGACTGGGGGAGATCCATGTTTGCCAGCAGATTATCTATTAACTGGCATTAAATGCAATGACGATAGCCCCCCACGAGTTATTGTTGTGTAAATCTCTTTCCTTACAACTCTTAGTAGTTCATTTCGTTACATTTCAACCCTAAATCTGTGACTAAGTGGTAGTACACAAAATGTTTAACTATTTTCAGAAATCTAACAAACATGGGTCTCGCTGGCAACATCCCTTCAAGTTTTGCCAACTTAACAGCACTAACTGATTTGGTAAGATCTCCGAAACCTTCACTTGCCTTGTAGAATTCCATTATTTGTTTTAGAATTCCTTTAAGTATTAAGGGTGATTGCTCATTTTCAATTATTTGTTTTAGCTGTTAGGAAGCAATAATCTGACAGGTTCTATTCCGGACCTCAGCTCATTGAAGAACCTTACAATACTGTAAGAGATCCATCACTCTTGGAGACATTATTTTTATGTATATGAAAGACAGATAAAATGTACGTTTTGTGAATATTAACCATTAACCTTCTTTTTTGGTATATTGAAGGCAATTACAAAACAATCAACTGACAGGAGATATTCCAAGCTCATTAGAGAAGCTTACCCTATTGAAAGAACTGTACGTTTACTTTAACTTTTATCTTTTCTGAAAACATTTTATTTATGGTTCATTTTCTCTTTAAAAGAACAAAATAATATAATAGATTGTTCCGTTCAATTAATATAACCTTTATTCTTACCTGTAATTAATTAGCAGCTTTTCTACTGTTAAGATTTTTGCAGAACAATAAATTGAATGGACCAGTCCCACCTGGTTTGATTAAATCTGGTCTAGATTTTCGGTACGAGAACATGGACTTTCTTGTTTAATTTCTTTTCAAGGGATCTCATTGTCATCTTTTAATTTAAAATGAGAAATGCAGAAAGATTTTAGGGAAAATAAATGCTATCTTTGACGTTTTTATTTTCCCTTTACCATGCAGATTTTCTTCTCAAAGCAATATTTCTCCTCAAGGTAGTTTCCATTTAGCTCCTGAAAGTAATTTTCCAGGGGGCAGTAAACATCACAAAGCGAAAAGTTGGATTATAGGATTTTCTATTGGTTGTTCAGTTCTATTGATGGTTGTGGGTTTTATAATTGTATGGATATACAAACATAGACAACAATCACGTATCACAAATGGCCCTATCATGCACCCTCAACCTTCATGCACAGGTGTTTCTCAAATTCCTACAAAATGTAAAAAGATCGTTCAAAACCAACAAATATTTATTTAACAGTTTGTTTATTGTCAGGAAACTTTGTTCTAAAACTTTTTGTAAACAGATGAAGATGGTCCAAATGAATATCATAAATTGGCGATAGAATACACTGAGGAAGATATTAAAGCCGCTACAAATAATTATTCCACAATAATTGGCAAGGGAGGATTTGGATCTGTATTTTATGGCAGACTTTCTGGACATGATGTTGCAGTCAAAATACTTTCATCAGATTCAAGCCAAGGGAAACAAGAATTTCGAAATGAGGTTTTCCTTTTTCAACAAATATTGAACGTTTCATAAAATTGTTTTCAAATTTTAATTTACAAAAGAATCTCAGCCTAAATTCCATATTTAACATATGCTACTTGTGTTTTTCTTGGCTCTAGGTGACCCTCCTTTCAAGGATATACCATAAGAATCTTGTAAATCTTGTCGGGTATTGCAGACAATCCATAGTAGCCTTAGTATACGAATATATGCACTGTGGAACACTGAAGGAACATTTACATGGTATTTGTTTATTTTATTTTATCGAAAAATAGAATTAAATGTATATGAATTTTGGTTTTAAAAGGCTTGGTATTATATTTACAGGGAAAGCTAAACTGGAGAAACCACTTGATTGGCAAACTAGACTTACATTTCTCTCCAAGCAGCCGAAGGTATTTTTTCCTAACAAGACCAATTAGTTGCAATCGTGAAATAATTTTCTATAATACATATTACAACTCTTTTCCATGCTTTTCAGGTTTATTATACCTACATCAAGGTTGTAGTCCTCCAATAATACACAGAGATATAAAGTGCACTAATATACTGTTGGATAGAAAAATGAATGCCAAGGTTGCTGATTTTGGTCTATCAAAGTTATTAGAAAACTCTGAGAGTTTTACAACAACAAATGTGAAGGGAACCATTGGCTATGTTGATCCTGAGTATTTTCCTACTTCTCCAATTCTTTTATTTATTTTAATTCAACAATTAACCAGTTTAATGTTAATGTCAGGTTTCGGATACTGTTTTAAAATTTGGAATTTGATGCAGATATTTTGGAACAAGAATGTTAAACGAGAAGAGTGATGTTTATAGTTTTGGTGTAGTTTTGTTGGAGATTATTTCTGGAATATCACCCAACGATGGAATAGTCCAAACGGTAATTCTATTAAATTTATAATCTTTTTGACAATTTCATTACTAAGAAATGCATAGTTCTTATCTTCTATATTTTACAGGCTAAAAACTTAATTTCATGTGGAAGACTAGAAGACCTCATCGATGCTTCATTAGATGGGCAATACAGTTTAACGTCTGCTTGGAAAGTTGCAGAAATTGCCTTTAATTGTTTGGAAGCAAGACCAATAAATAGACCCAAAATGAGTATAATTGTAAAAGAGCTAGAGGAAGCAGTGGCGCTTGTCTCTGAGGATGGAAATAATCTTGGACACGCTCAGAGCAAATTATTCAATTCAAGTGAAATGCCCAAACCTAGGTAGTTAAAAATTATGTCTTTATCTTCATATGGTGAAAGGAGCGTGAACTCTAGTCTCCACTTTTTAAGATTTTCGGAGTGATATTTTGTATATTAAATGGTTGTGGTTCGCCTATGAGCGTGACATTGAAAAATTTGAAGAGTGGTTTGTTTTACCCTCTTACCTAGTTATTTATTTCTTCCAAATTATCTATCTTTACATTTCAGGAAAACAGTTATAAAACAGTTATGGATTGAAGTTGAGTGACATTTTTAGTTGATTATTATTTATTTGTAAGGGGAAAATAGGTTTTCCGTGGGCTAAATATTATTAAACATCAATTTATTTAAAGGTGTAAAATATTTGTTGGTTCTCGGAAAATTCACCATCAGTAATTCATCGATGGAAAATTCACCATCAACAATTCATTGTGGGAAAATAATAGAATGGATGGGGGAAGTGATATCAAACAAAAGTATAATTATGTTATAAATAGTAATAATTAAAAGAAAAATATTTAGCTTTGTTATCAAAGAATGTTTATTGTTTGTTGAAGATTGTAAAATTCTTATGGCTTAGAATATGGAAATGCTTTGAATGGTCATGTGTGAATTAGAACTCGAGGATTCCTTTTTACTGTATGTTAGATCAACTCCATAATTCTAGATCTAATTTGTAGTTATGAACTCACTCTATATTTACAAACTTGATCTTGGATGCTTTGAGGCTTCATTGCTATTAATTCTTAGGAAAACAAATGTACAGACAATGATATTTTCACTATTTTACTCTTCAGCTTTTTTCAAGTTTACAATATTTTTTACATCTTCATAAATAGGGAGCTTTAGATATGCACATGAATTCTAGAATGATTACTAGGTCATTCACATGCACTATAGGATCTGATTGTGATAATATATGCCAGATTTCATGCTTGATTCGGCTGGAGATACAAATTATTCTTCCATTATGGGATTATAGATGCAATTGGAAGGGGATTTGTTGGTATTGGGGATGATACTTTCAATGGTGTTTTGTGTGTACCCCATTTTTCAAACAATCTTCTTTTTGTTTATCATATTACCCACGTAGTAGAGAAGACTACGAAATTCACACCTAATTTAATTATCATTTGAGACTTGGAGAGTGGAGAGATAACATCAAGTGGGATGGTTGATCATGCATCTCTATTATACACCTTTTCAGACATTGCACTTGATGATGGTTCTAATCCTTTGGTTGTTGATCACACTCCTAGTATGAAATTTAATTTTAAAGAGAATTTTAGTTACTTGAACTTGGGTATTCTCACATCTAATCCAATTCTTCAACCTTGAATTCCTTTTTCTCCTCCTCCTCCTACTTGTTTCAAGATCAACATTATAGTGATGCAAGAGGTTCACATTGGTCTTCTTAATCCAATTCTTTGAGATGAATATTTGATAGACATTATAGGTTTATTTGTAAAATCCCATATTTCAAATTTGGGAGACATTATTCATCAAACTCATATTCTCTTTGATGAAACTGATTCTTCTTTAATTGTTGTGATGGAAATTTTTAAAACCTCTTGTTCATTATCCGGATGATCATTCATCGTAGTTTCACATAAGTTTGGAGACTTTTGAGCATTATTTGGAGGAGGCATCCTTATATTTAGAGGAGACATGTTCATCTTTGGATAATATTCTATATTTATCTCTATTAGTATTAGAATTAGGAGATCTACGAGATAGAAGACAAGCACATGAACAATGCAATAATGTATTAGTTGAGTTGAAAATAAAGAGCTCAAACCCCCAATGTAAAGCATCGGGATGAGCAACCACATGCCACAAGAATAGGAAAACATTTCATGGATTGAGGAGAGGACTACTCATTCTGTAGTGGTGGTGAGTTGCTCTCCTCTATGCAAGGGAGAGGTGTCGAGATGAATTGGACACCTCTCAAGTCACCTCAACAACCTTGAAACCTCATGGGAAATGAGTCAAGGGTCAACTCCAACACCTAACTAGGCTTAAGTTAGCCTAACTAGAGTAGAACACACTAACAATCACCCCTTAAGCATAGCTTAGGTGGGTATGTAGAAATGTGTCTTGGCTACAAGCCATGTTAGGTACCTATGTACAAAATTTTCTCATAAGGTGGAGTAAAGGAGAAAACCCATGTGGGAAAAAACTCCTCTCCAAAAAGAGAAACAAAATGCATGAAAAAAGTGAAGAAGAAGGACTTATATCATGACCCCCCTAAGACAACTTCTGTCATATGTGTACAATAAATTTCCCCAAAATAGGAGATACAAAGAGAGACTTGGAAGCCCCCCATAAGATATGTTGTGCGCATAGATGCTCAATGAAGTATGCTGAAGAGAATCCATGAATGTTGAACCACATTTATCCCCTTAGGAAGAAGGTGAACCACTGAAGTGTGCAAGTAATCTTACCATTTCTAATAGGAACATATAAAAAGAAGTATAAAGGTCTTTGAATTATGCACAAGATCCAAAGACGTAGATGATGCCCATAATGTCTTCGTAGAATGCTCAATGATCTCCAAGCCAAAGCTGATATGTGATGAAGATTCAAGAATAGGGACAACAAGGATCATAGATATATGGTGATAACTAGAACTATAAGAATTTGATACTGTCACTATCGAAGCTGAAGTAGGCAAGGCATGAGCAAGAATATCTAAAGAAGACAAGGTTGATGCAACTTCAATGAAGCTGACATTGAAAAGAAGACGAATGTCCTCAATAGTGTCACCCAAATCAACTAGATAGGATTCTATGAAAAGACATGAAATTTTGGGTAGATATACATCCCAAAGTGGGGGATGTGGAAAGATGGTAGTAGTAGGCTATTTTACAATCTTACAAACAGTGAAAAGATAGTGTGAGAGAAATGAGGACAAAATTCATCCCCATGTTGAGTGCTCCCACAATATGTACACTTGATTATGCAACAAGTAGACATGGTCTTTATGATGTGCAAAGATCAAATACAAAAATGCAATAGTACAATGATGCCTCCGCTCCCCCCTGAAAAACATTGAAACAAAGACCCCCATAGATTTTTGACTATGACAAAATGTAAAAAGTCACCCCCCTTAAATTACAAACTCTTGTGGTTGATCAAAACCACTATGTTAATGTGAATATTTTAAGTAAACCATGAAAGTTAAATAACCACAAGTGGCTAATACAGAAGTTTGATTTCTTGATAAATGAAAGAAAGGGAAAAAATAGGCATTAGAGCTTTTGACTTGATCATAGAGGGTAATAGCTTTGTGTGGCTGCAATGGAAGCTTTACGCCAAGGAAAGCTTCAAAAAATCATGCTAGAGGCAAATCACACCTCCAATCAACAAATCACATGACCCAGATCATGGCTCCAAACAAGAAAATCACACCTTCAGATCAAAATCGAGGCCTTCTCTTTCAAAAAAGCATCTTCAATAAACTGCAATTTTTAGGCACCTTGGTTTATAGCCCCTACAACCTCCATGCAACAGTTCGTGCCAATGAATCATGAGAGATCCACCTGGGCAAATCGCCCCTTTAGCTATCGCACCTCCTACACAGGAAAATCTACCTCGAATGCAACAGTTCGGCCTAAAATGGATGATTCACGGCCTTCATGTGGTGCGCAACCCTCTCCACAGCAGATCATGCCTCTTATGGCTAATCTCGCGGGTTTGTAGCTTGGATCGACCCCCAAAACAGAGGCGTCTCCTGTGAGCAGCAAAAACAATCTAGATCGCCCTTTCCAAGGGCGCAAGTCATGTGAGGTCGAGGCCTCCAAAACCACAACCTCTGTGTAGAATCCAAGTTCAACGTTGGTCTACACAAACTCCCACGTGGCCTACTCAAGTCCAGACCCGGTCAAGGATTTCACCACACAAATTGGAATCCCTCTTTGATGAGGTAGGCAGTGTAGGAAGAACTCCAGATCTATCAGTTGCAAGAGCTGGTGGAGGGCGCAGATAAATGGTGCGTGAGGGCTTCAAATCGCCCCTTTTGCCTTATGATCTCTACCACAAACTTGGGCGCAGGCCTACACCAAGTCCGTCGATCTGCAAAGAAGAGAATGGGCTTTAACAGACGAAGAGTAGCCTCCAATCTCTTCCAACACAACAACAAAGAGATTAATGTCACACCACAGATTCAAAAGCCAACGGGTGGGGTCGATATTCCCTTCTGTCGTGAGTGGACAGGTTGACTGCAAGCGATGCTTCAGAAACATCTAACCATCTTCCTGTATTGAAAATACTGCAATAACAGGAAAAAAACTAAATACAACAAATTCATTTGATCTATGGCTTGCACTATCTCCACCTAAAGCTCTGATATCATATTAGAATTAAGAGATCTAGGAGATAGAAGACAAGCACATGAACAATGCATAATGTATTAGCTGAGTTGAAAGTAAAGAGCTCAAAGCCCCAATATAAAGCATGAGGATGAGCAACCACATGCCACAAGAATAGGTACACATGTCATGGATTGAGGTGAGGACTCCTCATCCTCTAGTGGTGGTGAGCTGCTTTCCTCTATGCAAGGTAGAGGTGTCAAGAGGGATTGGACACCTCTGAAGTCACCTCAACAACCTTGACACCTCATCAGGAATGAGTCAAGGGTCAACTCCAACACCTAAATAGGTTTAAGTTATCCTAACTAGAGTATAATACACTAACAACTAGATTTTAGATTGTCACCTTCATTAGTGAGTCCTAGAACTTGTGATTTGGTTGTCGTACCCTTCAACATTGACATGCTTCAATATATGAACAGTTTTTAGAGACTTCATACATTTTTCACTTTCTTTCTCCATTTTCATTTCATCAAAGGGAAGACATTCTAAATACATGTTTGGTTTTTTTTCTTCCTAATGGGAGGAACATTGTTCGACAATCATGAACCATCTTCTACATCCAATTTTGAGCATCAACCGTTGGCATTGTTGACTACTTGGGGGAAGACTATATAGTCTCTCTTCCTCTCTCTAAATTTTAGAAGGAACTTTTTTAATAATGGGGTTTCTTTCTTGTGTGTGGAAATTTTTTCGGAAATACTTATTATTTCTACATATATTATAAATATTTCTTAAGTTATATTAGACATGGTTAATATGAGGACATGTGGTATAATACATTAGTTACATGAATCGCACGCCCTCTTTTGAATTTATTTTCTACCTCTTATAACCATTTGTTTTTATTTACTTTGGTAGGTGTAATTCCATGAAATCTATCATTTACCAATTAGGTAAATATCCTACCTATTTGGGAAGTTGGGAGTTATTACTCCTCTTGGACATATTTTCTCTTATTTTTCTATATAGACAACACTCACATCTCCCCTTGGCTAGCTCATGAGTGCTAGTTTAGTGCTAAGGGGGTATTTTATTCATCTCTGGATTTCTAATTTTACTTTCCTTCAATCATTTTATTTTTTGGTGATTTCACAACCAAATCTAATAGACAACCATTAATGTATAGGTTGATGATACATGTTTTAGAAGGGTTCATGTTGGTGTAAAAATATCATTTAATATTAAGGGTGTGGCTCCATGTTAGACCTAGCTATGGAAATAAAGGAGATAGCTTTATCTATGTTTAATGAGATAGTTAGGGTTTCAAACCCTAAGAGACCCCTCACCATTACTCTTTTAGGAAAATTAGAGTTCATAGGGAACACATCTATGTGTCCCAAGCACATTGTTCCACACATAATCATAATTTAATGGGAAGAAATGTTCAATAAGTATGTGCAATCCTCATACCAATCTTGAGATGGAGGCCATTGTTGTATATGGATGTCATTATTGGGCTATTTAAATAATGAAATTTTAAGTATATGGGGTAAAAGTATAAAGTCGTTTCACATTATTGGCCAACTAAATGGTTTGAAGTTAAATGGGTTCACCTGAAACTACATGGCATATATATGGCACATATATACTTTTGAGGATTTTTGCCTGAAACTATAAAATAAGAGTTCTCTCATTAAAATTTTGGAATACGACTAAATTTATGTGTAGTTTTTTATGAGAAAGTGTTTTGGTTGAAAATGTTTCAAAGAGAAACTCTTTAAACTGAATCTATCTATCTCGTGCGATATATGACAACTTATCCCCTATTTTGGGGAAATCTTGTAAAATCTCAACTGTACTTTGAATTTCTTCAACTAGGTGTAATTTGATGACAATTTAAAAATACCCTTTTGTGAAGCTTAGAGTCTAGAATCCTTTTATATATATATATATTTTTTTTTATTAATTTTATTATGTTTTTTTTATGATTTACTATAATTAAGTTCTTATAATAAAACAATAGGCTAATTAGAAATTAAAAAATATGTATTAAATCATATTCAAAAGTTTTTAAAAAATATATGACACAATAGAGAAGAAAATCGTATCCAAAAGGGTAATAGATTTTTTAATGTTAAAAAAATAGACAAAGTTGATGTCCCATGAAAACAATGATGTTCTAGAGAAGTTTCACTTTACAACGTTATTACATAAAAAATATATTCATCAATTTTTATTTTTTCCATGCACTAGATATTGAAGTAAGGTATTTAGGAAAAAAATGTTTGCTCTTTTTTTGAGATGTTCCATCAACATCACTTTTTAAAAAAAAAAATTAACAATTTTAAATTTTAAAAAAATAATATATCATTTCCAATTTCTAATTTTTAAGAAAATCACCAGTATAAACTTCATCAAGAGTTCTACATTTCATTAGTTTACATCATTTTGAAACTCAAAAAATAAATACCACTTTTATGTGCTGGAAGTTGATTTTTTTATTTGTGTTGGTCATTTCCTTTATAAAAGTGACATAGGTTTGTATTTTTACCCTACTACTAGGTCATTAATGTTGCTATGTAAACATTAATATAACATGTAGGGTTTTACAAGTTTCTACTTTTAAATATCTAAACATAAATTTTAAATAGCCAAAATATTTTCCTTAATATTTATCTTGGGCCATTACACTAGTATCAAAGTTGCTAATTTGAAGTAATATTTATAGATGAATTTAATTAATATTTTCAAAAATATTTCCTAGGTACATTTGAATGATGAATGAAAATTAATGAATCATGAGTAATCAATTAAAATTTATTGAAGAAGAATGCTTAGATGGATGTGATAAATGATGGATAATGAATTCTGAATTAGTGAATATGAACATAGAGATGAACACATGCTGATATAATTAATTACCGAATATGATTGTGGATGTGAGCATGATGAATGGTGAATGGTGAATGGTAAATGGTGAATGGTGAATGCTGAATGCTGAATGAAGAATGATTATTGAGGAATGATGAATTGTTGAAAATGAATGTGGAGGTGGGTGTGATGAATACTAAATGTTGAATGATGAATGTAGGCTTATTAATTAGGAATTGGAAAATATGAATGTAGAGATGGACATGATGAATGAAAGTAATGAATTGTAAATTGATGGAGATGAATTTGGAGGTGAGCTTGGTGAATGGTTAATGATGAATAATAAATTATGAAAATTGATGACAATGAATGTGGAGATTCATATGATGAATAATGAAGGATAAAATTATGAATGGGAGAAATTCAAAACTCAATTAATATTCTTTCTACATATCACGATTCAAATAATAAATAGCTAGGAATGATGTATTTTTTCTAAAAAATTTCATTTTTTTAAACCTAAATCATAAATTAAAAACTCAATGTACATCCCAAATTGAAGTTGCCACATGAAAATCTAAAACCTTAGAAACCATTAGATTATAAAAACTTTTTAAACTATATAAGTTATAATCATTTAAATTATCTTTTCATCTCCTAGAGGAGTCCCTTATTGCTAGATAATGTATCACTGCCACCTTTTGATATACCTATATATTTGGTTTGTATGATAAACCACATAATAAATTAGAGTAGCACCAAAAGAAATAATACTTAAAGGACTTAGATCCATTTGAAGCCTATGCAATGGATTTTAATCTATTCTTACTTTACTAGACCCTTTTATAAAAGGTATAACTTAGGTTAAAAGTACAAAGTTGTGTCACACTTTCAACCAACTTATCAACACAAGTGAATTTAGGAATTAAACAATTTTGATCAAATATATGTTCTAGTTAGATTCATTCTAGCTAAGTTAGATATAGGCCACACCATTTCCCACTAGAATTGTCCACTTAATACATATGTAGCTTGTGGCCAATTTACCAAAAAAAAAAAATATTATTTAAAAATATATATATTTCAACAACTCTTCCTTAATGTAAACTAGCATTTGAATGCACAGGCATTTGACGATCAGCTGAGAGGGATCTACTGCAAATCGCTAACAAGTGGGAAGCAATGAAAAAAGTTTTATAGAGAAAGTCAGAAAAAGGAAAGCATGTTAATAATTGAATATGGAATAAGAGGAGGTGAATGAGGATAAGATTTTTTTAATATGAAGCAATTAATCATGAATAATTTTAATTACAATAATTCTTTTAAAGTGATTTTAATTAATTACATTTGGTAAATTAAATACAATTTAATTTTTCAAATAATTAGTTTTTGTAGTAATAATAAGTTCTCTCCAAACTTTAAAGTATGATATAATTTTGTGTATTTTAGTTTAATAGTTGGCAGGCCTAGATGCACATGTATATTTAACATTTTTCTCTAGGTTAATCAATCAATTGATTAATTATTATTTAATTTTCTTAAGATAAGGAAATGCATTCGAAGACTAAGAACCATTTGCATAAAAGAGGAAATTCATGTTTGATATGCTTTTCTATGTTAATCAGTAAATTAGTTGATTATTATTTAATTATCTTTAAATAATGCAGTCCACGAGAGATTAAGAACTATTTGCATATGCAGGAAATTGATCTTTGGATTTATACATCAATATTTCTTAGTTTGAAATTGATTATGAAAATAATCTTAGGAGAATGATTTTTTAATAAAATTTTTCTTAATAAATTAGCTGTCGAATATTAAATAGAATTTAAATTTTTAAATAATTAGTTTTGTTACTAATAATCATTTTTGTCAAAAATGTAAGCTATCATATAATTATATATGTATTATATTGTAATCGTTGTTTTTGATAAAGGAAAAAATGGGTTTTACAGGGACTCGAAACCACAAAGTTTACAACATAAAAAAGGAAAGGACAATAAAGTGCAATGAAAAAAATAGGTTGCAATTAAAGAAAAATCTAGTAAAAAACAACAGCTATCCAGAAAAGCCAAGAAGGACAACCAAAGATCCAGCTGAAGCATAGACTAAAAAACCAGCAGTAACTAATCCAGAGTCTTCAGAACAATTTCAGTCTCGACCTCCAGATCCTGCATTTCTTAGACACCCTTCTTGAAAGTTTGAATCATTTGTGGCATGGGGGGTGCCTTTCTTTTCAGATTAGCCTCGATTCTCTTTGAAATTCCTATATCCTCTTCCTGGTTTTTATCTTTCATCTCTTCCAGATCAACAACCAAGGACCCCTATTGACCTTTATCCAGTTTTTCAGTCATAACATTGATAATGATAGCGTTATGTCTTGCCATTCTATTATTCTATTCAATAATTATCTTCACAACATTTTTTATTTTTTCCAAATCCATTTCTATCCTTTTGTCCTTCCCTGTGTTGACCTGGATCTCTTAACTAGTCATGTTCTCATTACGCTCATCCTCCTTCTTACATAACATGAAAACCTTAGCTCCTAGTTCTTCCAATTTACTTTGGAGGGCCCAATTTTTTATTTTTAGATCATTAATTTCATGAAAGACCCATTTTGACATTCTGAAATGGTCCCCAACATTATTCCTCGATATCCCTAGAAAATCAGCGGAAGGTTCCCTATCAGGATTGTGGCAACTTTTAACAAGGTTAGAGGCTTCAGAGGGCCCAGTTCTAACATCTTTTTCCGTCGATGGAACATAAGGGGAAGAATTATTATTTGTGCCAGAATCCATAGAGTCAAGAGAATCTTCAGAATATGAAACAAGGTTTTTATCAGGGAGATTTTTCTAGCACCTTTGGCTTTGGGATTAGCACATCCATGCTCAGAAGTAGGGAAGACTTTAACAAGCTGGGGATTATGGATTTGGATTTTCATGCTAGTTTGGACAGAGGGTGGTTCTAGGACCATCGTTACTGGGCTCAAATTAAGTGTATTCCCTGAACTACTAGGTTCAGTATCATCTTCCTTAGACACCGAAGAGGCATCCAAGTTAGCAAGGGCTGATAGATTTTGAAAGTGTTCAAAAATTAATCTTATCAGACCAATATGTAATATTAGATATCTTTTAGGGTTTTTCTTGTGGTCTTCCATGCTCTTTCTTAAGGAACAGTGTAAATAGTAGGGAGAGAAACCATTACCTTATAGCAAAAATGATTGAGCAAGGAAAAATGATAGCCTTAGACCCTTGTGAACCGACCATCCAGGGTAATATACTCCATGATGATGTGAAGAACTTTCCTCTAGAGAGCTTTAATGGTGTCGGCCTCAAAGTAACTGTTGGAGACTTTCACCAGTTTCAATTTTTCCTTATCTTTCTTCAAAAATATGACCACCCCTTCATCAGAGAAATTCTTGTCCCAGAAAAATTTGTGTCCTTCAGTGGACATACCAGTCACTTCAGCAATGATATTTTTGTTGAGCTTAACTTTCCTACCAAAAAGGGTTATTTCCCCATTGTCCCAATTCTTCTCAAAAAGCTCTGTAGCTTCCTAATTAGACCCATGGAGTTTTTCCAAAAAAGGGAGTAAACCCCCACTTATAACTTTGTTCCACACTTTAGTATTTCTTGTGTGCATCTTGAAGTTGTCCATCTCAAATCTTTTTCTTTATCCTCCAATTTTAGCAAGCATAGTGATGAACATAGAAATGAAATCTTGATTCGAAATGGTCCCGCCAAACCTATGAGCCCACAAAGCATACCAAGCTAGCTTAGAAGGCAAGCTACTTAGCTCAGCCCCATGCAATCTAATGATAATGATGTACTTACCCCATTCCATCATTATGATTGAAGTGACACCCATCTTTCCCATGCGATACATCATAGTTCAATAAGGCTCGGGCATCAACACCTAAATCACTAATATTCAACCATGTGCACTGACCTTTACTTTTAACCCCTTCATTCGTAGAAAAGTCCGCCACAGCATTGGCTTCTCTATGGGCATGGGAAATCTTTATATTATCAAATTTAGCTAAGGTTGAAATAGCATCATCAATCCAAGACTTTATAGTCCACAAGAGGGGGGACCTACCTAGAAGACAGTCAATAATATTTTTTGAGTCCCCTTCAAGCTAGAGGTTTTTAAAATTCAGACTATGAGCCAAGTTTATTATATGAAAAGCTCCAACAGCCTCAACTAAGTGATTGGTTTGTGAACCAAGGGGAGTAGCAATCACACCTAGAAAATTTCCAAAAGAATCCCTTATAACTCCACTGCATCCTGTCACACCAAGATTGCCTTTAGCCACCCCATCAAAGTTGGCTTTGATCCAACTGTTATTCAAAAAATTCTAGCAGACTCCCTCCTTGTTCTTCTTAGCATGTTTAGGAGCACATGAAATATCATGACTAATATTCCAATCCTTAGCAATCGTTAGATCATAGGAAGAACACACCACTTTCTCCAAATTACAATCCTACTTGGGGATTGTATTGAAATTTTCTTTCACTAATCTGAATATCTTATCAAACACTATGATCTTCGAAGATTCCTTATCTCTGTAGGTTCTATTATTTCGTTCTTTCCATAGACCCCAAGCAACACGAGGGAAGGAAAAATCCTGCAGCTTCCTTAGTGCTAGGTTGTGATTAGGAGATTTCCATTGGATGAAAAAGTCTTCAATTGATGAGGGGAACACCCAAGATAAATGCCAGTAACAAAGGATTTTTTTCCAAATTGAGGCAACAAAAGGGCAGTGACCAAACAAATGACAAACTAACTTTGCCTCCATCTTGCAGAGATAACATCTATTTGGTATTTGAAAACCTCTCTTACAAAGATTATCAACTGTGAGCACTTTGTTTTGAAGTAGGATCTAGAAGAAGATGTTGACTTTGGGAACAAGGTGTTTGATCCAAGCATTCGACCAAAAAGGGGGCGGAACCAAGGCTGAAGATAGTCTGGTAAAAGCCGATGAAACAGAGTAGTTACTCGAGGGTTCATCTTTCCAAACAAGATAGTCTTCTGTCTGATCATGGAAAAGTTTGACAGCCAATAGGGAGGATTGAACAAGAGCAAGAACCTGACTAACAAGACCCAGATCCACCCAATTTCCATTCCTCCAATAATATTTAGCATACAACCCAAATAGAGCTTTGCAAGTCTTACCCCACCCAAAAATAGGTTCAGTTTGGGCAAGGGGCTCCTTGAACAACCATCTATCATCCCAAAATCTTGTTTGGTTTCCACTCCTAACTTGCCATCCCACTCCTATATCAACCACTTTTCTACCAACAATCAAGTTATTCCAACAGGTTGAGCCTCTAGGTAGAAGATGGGAATCTCTCATGATTATAAGAGATCTATTGTTCTCCAAATATTTTCTTGTCAAGATTTTAGTCCATTCCCTCGAGGATGAAAAATAGTCTCCAAATTTGTTTAGCAAGAAGAATCTTGTTAACCATCTTGATTTTTCTTAGGCCTAAACCACTGGCCTTTTTAGGTCTACACACTAGATCCCACCCTATTAAAGGCAACCTTTTTCTTTCTTCAACACCTGACCAAAGAAATATTTTTTGAATCTTTTCAATAGCATCCGCAAACTTGGAAAGGATTTTAAAAAGGCTTAAAGCATAAATCAGAAGATTCTTAAGAGTAGCTTTGAGGAGTTGTAATTTACTGGCTTGACTTAGAAAAGCTCTTTTCCATCTAGCAAGTTTCTTGCTAAACCTTTCAATGAATGAAATCCAAAAGGACTATGGGGTTTTAAGGCTTAAAGGTAAACCTAGATAGGCGGGAGGTAAAGACTCCATCCTGCAACCTAGGATTCTAGCAATTTTATTATGTCTGTGTTTAGGAGTATTAAAGAAGAAGAGAGAGATTTTTTGTTTGTTAATCAACTAGCCAAATGCCCTCCCATACACATCCAACATATTTTTCAAAGTCTTTCCCTCTAAAAGATGCACATCTATATTTGATATTTTTGTCTAGTTGATGAATCAATTGATTGATTATGATTTAATTATTGTAAGGTAGATATGAATACTAATACATGAAAAACTTGAAGTTGTGGATTAAATAACATAAATTCCAAATTTTGTCATCTCACAAGGCAGCCAAAATAGTTGATATCATTATATTAGAACAATGAATATGCTCAACTGAAATATGAGAAAACACCTACCATTTTGTGTGTGTTGAGTGGGGCACGATGAGGAAACCACAAAGCCAATAAACTCCATGGTCATTGTGGAGATGCTCGAGCAAGCCATGACAAATAACATGGTATTTTATCATGTATCACGAAAAATAAAATCAATGTACACAACACTATATATTTATGAATGTAATATGTAGGAACCGTGATATAGGAAAAGAACGGGAGAAGGATTTTTTAGAGAAACATTTATAGTAATATGAATCAAATAAAAAGTTATTAGTAATTCCCATAAGTACTAGAAATGAATAAAAAAAATTGCTTATGTGGTCCTAGATGATTTATTCCTTTCATGACTCGATAATTTTGTAAGTAAAAGCAATATTATCCATGTGGTTTTATTGAATTAAAAGGTATGCCTTATTTTGTGGGAAAACAATGATTTATTTGACTTCCAAAAAGATGTTGTACTCAACCCATTGGAATAAAAAAGGAAGCATTAAAAGTAACTAAGTATATGTGTAAAATGATCGAAGACAATGGCAAAGTAAAAATAATTAATGGTATTTAATGTTGGTCGATTGAATCTATTTATTGAGATGCCAACATTATATAGTTCGGAGCAGCGAAGTTTTTTTTGTGGAGAACCCATGCTGAAGCAAATTTATACGTAGCATTGAATTGAAATAATCACCACGTGGAAAATCTGACATGTACACACCAAAGCACTTTTGGCCTATACGGTTTGTAGTAAAAAATGTTATAAAACCCATGGAAAATACCATAACTTATAATTTCTTGGCGAACGTCATGAATTTGAAAGACATGGAAAATTCCATGGATTTTATAACATTTTCCTGCATCCATACCTTGTAGGAAAAAAACATTGCTTTTGGTTCTTCACCTCCAACATTTTAAACAAAATATGTGGTATGCAAATATCTATCCAATGAACAACATATTTGATGATTATAATTATGCAGATTTCCACCTACAAAAGGAAGATGGACATTAGCAAAGAATAGTTTCATGTTTTTGAATCACATAGCATGTCATTGAGTACAGTTAATTGCCTACGTGAAAAGTTATATTCTTGGCAGAATCACATTTCATTGCAAAAAAAAGTAAGAGAAATAGTTAATATTGTAGACATGCAAAATTAACATTTTGCATTTGATCAGGTTAATTCATCAACTAAACTAGGTTGTACATTAGGTCCATTCGCTGATTAATCAGGTTCGCCTTCATCCATTCATCAGGTAATATCATCTCCTAAGGTCATTCATTCAAAATTAAATAAACATTATCATCAACCTTTTAATCAAATAAATCAAACATCCATTTAATTAAATCCAAATGCATTTTCCATCCTTTTCTGATTTAAATA
Organism: Sequoia sempervirens; assembly: GCA_007258455.2. Classification (NCBI taxonomy): domain Eukaryota; kingdom Viridiplantae; phylum Streptophyta; class Pinopsida; order Cupressales; family Cupressaceae; genus Sequoia; species Sequoia sempervirens. Next base: position 471,277,505 of record VDFB02105785.1, read on the forward strand.
AATCAAGTATTTAAATCAAATAAGTCAAATCATCATTAGGCTAATCTAATCCTAATTAAATTAACCTAATCATCCACTTGCACAAATAAATCAATTTATTGATTTATTAAAATCCCTATTTTCTTTCAACATGGCATCTTGGAAGAATATTCCCCACTCATGCATTTTCAGAATATTAAATTCTGACATTTTCCCCACTCAGAATTTAAAATTCTAACTTATCCTCCACCCATGCATTTTCAAAATATTAAATTCTAACATGTTCCCCACTCAGAATTTAAAATTCTGACTTATCCTCCACCCATGCATTTTTAGAATATTAAATTCTGACATGTTCCCCACTAAGAATTTAAAATTCTGAAAGCCTTACATGTTCCCCACTCATAATTTAAAATTCTGACTTATCCTCCACCCATGCATTTTCAGAATATTAAATTCTGACATGTTCCCCACTCAGAATTTAAAATTTTGAAAGCCTTACATGTCCCCCCACTTAACAATTTTAAATTCTTGGCACATTGACCAAAATGTGCTCACTCCTCAACCAATCAGAGGTTGACAAGTGGCCTCATCTCATTGGCCAATCTCTCATCAAGAAAATCTATAAATTGAAGCTTAATTCTCCATAATTTTAGCTACAATTTGAATGCAAGGTTACTCTCTTGTATTGGGAAATAATCTTGCTCTCTTCATCCTATTTGCATTTGCATCATCTTGGCTTCTTAGCAAGGATTGGGAAAGGGTCACTAGCACATGTGACACCAATCCACTATGGAATAGGTAATTGTAGTTGTTTTTCATAATGTTTTTTAGTCTTCTCTTGTCATGTATTGCATTTGGAAGCATCTACTAGGTATTTCATAGGAGTTATTTTGATAGATTTGTAAAATACTAACCCATGTTTGAGATGTTAGCATTTGTAGATTTAAAAATATGCTCACATACTGGCTCTAGAAGGAGGGCCTGATTTGCATTCTTGTTTGTTTGCACCATATCTTTCATGAATCTGCATGATTGAAGTTGTTTTCGTGAAGTTGTTTCTCCACTTGATTCATACGTGTGCATTCTTGCAGTGTTCTGTGGATTTGTAGTTGACTTACAACTTATAATTATTTAGCTGATTGCATTTCTGGTCTCAGTTTCACATACAAGCATCATTGTTGGCTGATTACATTTCATTAGCTAGAAGGCTCCTTGATTAGCATTTAGGGTCATTGATTCTATACATTCCAATTAGAATACTTTGAAAGTTCCTTTTTATGATGTTGGAGTTAAATTAATCTTAGTCGAAATAGCTGCATTTGAATTACAAATCCATTTAGTATGTATCCTGCAAATATTGTATTCCAAGAGACCACATTTCCATGTGGTATTCTGTCAAATAGTGTATGTGTCTTATTTCATCCCTTTGAAGTCATCTGTCGAGCATTATGTCAAAACAGTGTACATTTTTTTTTTTAACTGCGCATTTGTTTTTGAAAGGAGGATGCTAGTCAAAGGGTTGTTGGGCGTATAATCTACTTCATTCATCTATTCATTTGCATTGTTATCTTTTTACGCATATCCTGCAATCAACACGTTTCATAAAAGACATCACTTTAAGGCTCAAAGTTGTGGGTAAGAGCTGCAATTCTGCCTACCAACTGCATTTAGATTGAAAGTTTATAAAATCCATTCGCTTAGAGATTTTTTGTACCTACATCATTGGCACATCTTGTTTACGCATTCATTTAGATTTCTGCGTAGTATTAAATACCCCACTTCTTTCCATCTATCTGTGTAATGTATTTTCTTCATTTTATCATTGCAAGTAATGTTCCTCTCACAATAATCAAATGCTAAAAATTTGTATTGCATTTTCTACCATAAGTAACTACTTTCTTAAATTTTGATTTTGGTCGTGGGAACCAATACAGACTAAGATTTTTTCCTGGATAAAATGCATGATAGGAGCTCTTGTGCTATTTACTGTCTGCTTTCGATGAACAGTTAGCAAGTTCATTCCAATCTTTAGGCTATTTTGGCTCCAATGATAATGATGTCCTTAATGATCATTATGAACATGTAGTTTTCTATACAGGGATATCTTACGCAACGTTTTTGAACATCTTATTTAAAATACATTTGTATAATTTTGCGAGTAGATCAAACGTTGACTTTCAACTGCTTGATGAATGTTCATGCACATATTTGGAGTGGCTACAAACAAGAGAAAGCGTGGAGTTGGTAAATGTTGTCCTGCTGTTGGATAAGTAGTTTCCATTTCTCTGCACTCTGCGTCATTAGTAGTCTCCATGAAATGAACCTTGTTTTGTTTTGAAATAGAATTTTACTCCCTTGGTTTGATTTTCTTGTGGCATTCAAGTGATTTGACACTACTAAAATCACATTAATATGACACTAAGTATGGCCTATGGATTTCAAAGAAGAGAAACACACTGCAAAAGTTAATGGATTCTGCTGACAAATTTGCTATCCATTTATCTTTGTTTATTACTATCTTTCATATGAACTAGCTTGCATTTATGTCACTCTTAACTTTTGTCTTTCCTTTTTTTTTGTGCATTGATGTAACATTGAAGGAATTATTTATATTATATATCCAAAGAACAACCTATAATAATGTTGTCTGTGCAGTCAGGGAAGGGTAGAAAGACCTCACTAAAGGCTGCAGAAGAGGAGTTATGAAGGCGTAACATGAGATTATGATAGTTTGTGAAATATTTATGGTAGAGAGGGAATTAAGCGAAAGGGCAATGACAAGCAACTGAAGCTAATGCAAATGAAGTGTTTGTTATTTAAGATGCCTTTGATATCGAATTACTGTACTGCCAATAAGGTTCCAAAATAAGGCCTCAACTTTTGGACCACGTTAGCCTCAGCATCTCCTTCTCCTGTGACCACGCTATCAAGCCTTTTTGTCTCTTTTTCCAGTCATCTATTTCTATGAACGTCTATGTTTTCTATTTACACATCTTGCCATTAGTTTCATTGTACATTTGTCCTTGCCATGCCTGTAGTAGAAACACCCCACAGAAGTAAGGATGTGACATACAAACCCAAGTGACCTGCTCGGAAGCTCTAAATATATTCAACAAAGGCAAGTGGGTGTGACAAGCCCCTTAAAACTGACATTGGCCATCTACTAGCCTGCTTGTCAGAAAAAGCTATGATTTCATATTGAATGGTCAACAAAATAGCCTGGATAATTAAATGAGACCTTAGAAGTGTCAAGGTGGAATAGATATTCATTTGTCGGTGATTTATCTCTTCGCATAGATGTTTGATGGTACGATTAGTAGGAATGGAATTTATGAAGCTTTAATGTGGTATGTTTTTATGTTTTATATATCTTATATATATTGAACCTATATTAAGTAGGTTCATATATATTTTGTTATCTTAAAAGCTACCTCATTAAATAACAAAATTAAGAGGAAAATTTGTTCTTGTTTGGTCTTAACAAAAAGGATAGATTAAAGGGTTTAATAAAGACAAGATAAGTCTTTTCTTTTGCAAATCGCATACTTTGGAATAAAGACTTTCCTTAAATTTATTAGAATCAAGATCCTTTATTAATGATTCATTATGTGAAATCATTCAAGTTGATTGGGTGACTTGGTCTCACATTGTTGTCTTTTCCATCTTATAGGTACAAAAAAATAAATGAAGGAAAAGTGAAATGAAAAGGTATAAAGGTACAACAAACAACAAAGGTACAAAAGCAAGCAAAGGTACAAAGGTGAAAGTCAAGCGAAGAAACAAAAGCAAGATTGGAGTTAAGGAATTGGGCATCGAACATGAGATCCACAAAGCATTTTTCAATGCTTGGAGCTTTCGTTTTATGCTTTAATTCATTGTTTTAGATTAACTCACTTGTTTTTGGGTTTTATAAATGAACAAAAGCTTTCAATTTTCAAAGGGCTTAAAATGAATCTTAGGACAAACTCACTAGATTTTGTTTGAGGTTAAGAATTGAACAATCAAAACTCACACTTCATCTTGGTGCTTAAAGTGAACTCACAATTGCTTTGGAAGGATAAAATGAATGTGTGTTTGCTTTGTTTTGTGGTTACTTACTTAAACTAAAGTCATTGAAAAGGACGTATGCGCTTCTCTCGTGCTTCCAAGAGATCTTGAGAATCAAAAGGCCTTTTTGGGGATTTTGGTGTAAGATAAAATGATCACCTCCACACTTCGATTTGGGCTTAAAATTGAACAACATATTGTGCGAGTGTGATTAAACATACTGCATGTGTTCTCCCTTTGTTTCTAAACAAAGGTTGATCGAACTATGAGTGTGTTTTTTCGCTATTGTTTATCCTAGAGGGCCTACCTTGGGGAAAAAGTACTCACCCAAGGGAACGACTCAACCGGTAACACTCTAAAGCCAAGAGTATTTCCAGCTGGGATATAAATGTGGGTATTGGAAGAAACACCAGTATCACGTGGTTGATTCTGACAAGATGGATCCGAAAGGGGAATCTTGCCGTATGGGTCAACCTCCACTAACGGAAAGTCCTTACTAGAACCCATGTGCTAGAATTTTCCAAAATCCTTAATCTAATTGTTGGTGCAAGAACGGTCGTTCTGAAGCCACCCCACACTTTTACAGTCTTTAGTAAAAATGGAAAACATGCCATGGGAATTTCATGGGTGTTGATGCTTGGCTGCCCTGTATAAGTGAGTGTCGTGGAGGGGAGCCAGTGGGGTCAAGCATCTAACCATTCGCTAAAGATAAGCGTAGCTAGACTTGTCCAAGTGGGGATTCAACAAATATTGTCTTACACATCCATAGGGTTCATACTTGTCTTGGTTTGAAAACACAGTGCTTTATTTGAAAACATTTGCAAAATAAACATTCAACATGATTTTTGAAATTTCAAACCCTTTAGGAGGCAAATATCATTGACCAAATTATTGTGTTGTTGCTTGCCCTTTGGATTACATCCTTAGAGGTTCCTAAGCACTTGAATTTGCATCTCAATTTTCTTACTAAAGTTAAACAATAGGTAATCTTTGCCTTAAATTCATCAAAGTTTTGCATAATATACCTTGTGAAATGAGATGAAGTTGAGACATTGAACATTCAGTTTGAAAAATAATCAAGAGTGTGTTTGTGGTAAAAAGAATCCATTAAGCAAAGGTTAAAGACAATTGGACCCCACACATGTGTCTCCAATGATTTCATGCAAAATCAAGATCAAGAAATTGAAGGTGAGAGCCCTTAGTTTGATAGCCCATCAAGAACGTCTTTCCATGTTATACGAAGTTAGACAAAGACTTATTTTTAACTTTTACAAGAAAGCTTCAAGGAACAATCTTGGTTTGTACTCATTCTATTATTGCCAAAACCCAAATCTTTTCAGAAAGTTTGAACATCTTATTTAGAGAAAAGCTTGTTCTTCAATACCTAGGTCTAGGCAAACAAAGTGTCTATTTTAGGTTCATCTTAGGATCAAATCAAATCAAAATATTTTCATCCATCCTTCAAAACATCAAAACGAATACCATCTCATAATCACCTTTTGAAAATCTTGGAACCATCCTAAATACTAGGCTTTTTTGGACAAAATCAAAATCATCAAAATCTTTGAGACAGAGTCCTTGACAACATGATCAAAATCACCTTTTCCTAGGTATGTGTAGATGCATCCTTTTGCATATGCTTAGACAAAGAGTTATCAAAACCATCTCGTTTAGCTTAGTATATGAAGATGAATCCTTCGTCATATGCTTAGTCAAACTATCATCTTGTTTGGATAAGTGTGGGTAGATGCATCCTTCTCCTTGCACATATTCAAATTATCATCATTTGAGAAAATTCTCCCTTAGATAATTATCCAAACATCTTAGGATCTATTTCCTCAAAATCTAAATCCAAATCAAACTCAAGGACAAAATCCCAAAACCAAAAACAAGTCAAAATCAGCAAGTCCTAAAAGCCTAGTCCCTCATTCAAGATTTATCAGAAGCCAAAAACATTCATATCATCCATCCCTAACATCATCATCATATCATCACCTTTGATCCTTAAAGCATCCTTAAAATTTTCTACTTTGGTGCATAAAATAAAGATCAATCCAAAGGAGTCAAAAAATTTATCTCCCATTCTTGAAAATTGATCCTTGTTTTATGGTTCAAACTAGATCTCAATACAAAAAGAGCATGGAAACCAACAAAGAAACACTAGCTTCAAGTGATTTGAGTCAAACTACTCCAGAAATGAATCTTATTGGGCCCAGAACGCTCACGGTCAACCTTTCCACAACATCAGAAAATCCGCAAGAGGAAGACCAAGGAGAGGACCTCACTTTTGGAATGTCTCGCGAAGAAATGATGGAAATGCTCCAAAATCTAGACAACCATAGAATCATCAACATCATGATGAGACTTAACCCTTCGTTGTACATGCTTGAACTAGCAAAACAGGGGGCCAAGTTGCCTTCCGATTTTGACATGAGCACTATAGTAGAGACATCTGTTTCACCAATCTCATCTACCATTCCCATCTCATCCACATCTCCATCCCAAAACATCACCCAAAACATCCCGCAAATCACAATATCGTTTGCTCCAACACAACCCAATGTCGACAAGGGAAACACATTCCTTAATGCTCTTCAATCACATCCCCTTGTTAATAATCAAAACTTGGATGCAAGCACCACCTTGGAACAAAACGTACTCAACCACCCATTACAAAAGAATGTTCCTATCACTTTCTGCCGTGATCCATCATCATCCTCTTTTCTTGCAACACCACAAAAACATCTTCTCAAAAATTCACAAGAAGAGGGAGATATGTTCGGACCAGGGGGCATATTCGACACCACGCAACAACTAACACCCCTTACATTTCCACCTATCCCACCACTACCATTATCATCCATACCACTCCTTGGTTTAGGGCTTCCCCCTCTACCAAGCATCAATCAAAACAATATCCCAACCATCAATCAAAGCATTACACCGAACGCCCAAATTTTTTCATTAATATTGCAACAACAAATGATAAATATGCAAGGAATAGCAACATCATTAAACACTCTCACATCATCACAAAGCATGGTCTCCCAAGGGCCAATCACATCAACGACACCACTTACTACACCAAAATCACCATCCACTAATCAAATAACTAACACAACATCACCATTCACCACCACCACGAATGCCATTCCAAATCCACCACCTCCCCCACCACCACCAACATTCACCACATCAAACCAATACGATGCAACATTGCAAGATGACTTCCAAAGAGGATACCAACAAGTCCAAAAACAAAAAGCTGTACACAGAGCTTCTCAGTAAGCCGCTCAAGCGCAAAAAACACAACAAGCACAAGCGTTATTGCAACAACAACAAGTTGCTCAAGCATTGCAAGCATAAAAAATCGCTCAAGCGCAACTCCTATTACAACAACAAGCAGCACAAGTGCAAGCTCAAGTGCAAGCTGAAGTGCAAGCTCAAGCGTAAGTGAAAGCTCAATATCAAGCACATCAAGTGCAAGCGCAAGCACAACTTCTTGCACAAGCAACACAATTGCAAGCATACCAACAAGCGTTAAAGTAATATCAGGAACAACAAGAACATTAGAACTGGCAGCCCAACAACAAGCATTGTGGGAACAACAACAAGCACAACAACAAGCGTTGTTGGAACAACAACAAGCGCAACAACAAGCACAAACCTTAGCGCAGCATCAGCAAGATCAACAACAAGCATTATTCATACAAAAGTAGGTGGAAGCCTACCTCGCTCGCTAGAACATATCAATACCATCAAACAACGCACCAACCAACCCATCCATTCAAACAATGATTCAAACACCCCAAAACACCTTCATCCCACCCCTTGATACACAAAATGATGTAACGACACAACTCAGGTTGCTCTCACAACAAGTGCTCAACCTTCAATCAGGGCGAACAACCACAACATCAAGCAACTTGTGTCCCTATCCATTTGATAGGAGCTTAGAAATGAAACCATTCCCTAAGGGGTTTGAAATCCCTAAATTTGACAAATATCGAGGGATGGGAAACCCTGAAGATCACATCAGGGAATTCCAGGTTCATTGCATGGAGGTCGCATATGACGACACGTATCTGATGTGGCTATTCCCTAGGAGCTTGGTAGGCCACGCTATAGAATGGTTCTCTCGCTTACCCTCTGGCATCAGAACATTCCAGGAAATCAGGGATGCATTCATTACAAACTACGCATGTAACATCACAATGGATGTCAGTCTTGAAGAACTATACGCTCTAAAACAAGGAAAGAATGAATCTTTTGCTTCATTCCTTCAACAATGGCGATCCAAACCCAATCGGAGCAAGTGGACCATGCCAGAAGAACAACAAGTGCACCATCATAGCCAACCTTGAAGGTCACTTGTAATTTCATCTCAAGGTTCAAGGAATCACCACATATGATCAATTGATCCCCAAAGCGCTTAACATTGATAGAGCCCTTGTGACTCAACCTGTGGAATCAACATCATATCATGAGAAGAAAAACAACCACCCATCATCCAAGTATAACGATAAACCTCACACATGGGAAAGGAACAAGAACGTTACTAATGATGGTGTCGTAGATGCCAAGGTGGTCATTAGTGGTCCACGCCAAAACATGCCCATACCACAAATCCAAAATCAACACCAAAACACCCATCACACAACATATCAACCCAATAACAATCCTACTATCAATAACCTCAATGGTCAAAGAGGACCACCCCAATGCAAGAGTTACCCAAAATGAAAATACACTACATTGGGGGAACCACTTGAAGACATCATGAAAAAGCTCATCGATGAAAAACTCATTGAAGCACCTACATTTGAAAATTACCAAGAACCTTACGTCAAACCCCCTTGGTACAATGAAAATAAACTCTGTGAATTTCATAAGATCAAAGGTCACACCACAAACAATTGTATGAGACTTAAAAATATCATTCAAGATCTCATTGACAAAATAATGATCAATGTGGAACAACCTATAGGCAATCAGGATCTTAAAATCTACACGAATCCGATGCCAAATCATGGAAACAAGGGGAATAGCAACAACAAAGATAAAGGAAACGACAGTGTAAATCATGTATACGAAATAATTGTTGCCTCCCTAAATGAAGACAGCATGGTCATCACCATCAAGGGCACCCATGCCGAAGATTGTGGAGTCACCACAAGAGGCGGGAAAGTCACCATTGTAGGCTCATCCCAACCAACCAAAATTCTGTCATCTAGATCTGCTCCTAATGGTTACAGTGTAGTAGATCAGCTCAAGAGAACACCAACACACATCTCCATTATGGAGTTGTTAAAAATCTCATCAGCACATAAGAAGATCCTTGAGCAAGCATTAGCCTCATCCATTGTCCCCGCAGATCTTGGTGCAGACCAATTCCAAGCTATGGTAAGAAATATCATTACACCCAATCTTCTTACATTCTCTGACCAGGATTTCCCCACCCAACCATCTCATAACCATGCACTTCACCTAGAAGCTATTGTGAACAAGAGCAAAATCAAAAGGGTCTTGGTGGATGGAGGTGCAGGTTTGAACATCTGTTCTCTTAGCCTCATCAAGCAGTTGAAGATAGCAAAGGATTCCATTGACAAAGGTAAAGGCATCATGATCAGAGCATATGATGACCAAGAAAGAGTGTCTCAGGGCATGATTAAACTCCCCATTCAAGTAGGGCCTACCATCATGGAAACCACTTGTTAGGTCTTGGATCTCGACTTGCCATATAATATCCTCCTCAGACGCCCATGGATCCATGCAATGAAAGCTGTAGCATTAACCTTCCACCAATGTGTGAAATTCACACCTAATGGACAAGAGGTTACCGTCCATGGAGATCCCGAACTATTTTCATATTGCAAAAATCTTGAGGCCAAGTACTACAAAATCCCTCAAGTGCCAAAGAATGATGAGGGCCCATCTAAATCATACATTGACCCCGCCACCCTTGCATCCACCTCTGTGACAAAGACACCCACCATTCCTACCATCTCTGACATCAAGCTCATTATACAGGAGGATGGTTGTGGAAGTTATAGGATCCCTAACAATGCATTTGTGATAGGAGAGTTACCACAATCTCCCCGGTCATGAGGACGCCCACCACAAAATAAAGCTTCCACATTGTGAGCCTCTCCTAAAGATTATCCTGAATTCACAAGCTGGGGAGATCTCGGCCAAGAGGACATGGAGACAAATCTGTCGCATATGCTATACCAAGATGAGAGACCAACAGTTAATTTACCAATGGATGAAAGAAGCAAAGGTTTCCAAATCATGCTTGCAATGGGTTACAACAAAAATCAACGATTGGGACAAAATGACAATGGCCTTATAATACCTATCATGCCAGAGACATGACCGATAACAAATCTTGGCCTTGGATGTACCCCTCCGACCATAACCATACGTGGCCGAAGTCCTCTGGTTAGAGCTACCAATGCTTCTCCTCAACCAGTGCTAATACAAGTACACTCACCAATAGGCACAGGTGGTAACACACATAACTTCATAACTGAGCCCTATATTAGTAGCGATGACGAAGATATCATATCCACTCTCCCTAGGTTATTCGCAGATACCACTCTGTGTATGATTAGTACCCTCTCCTTCGAATCTGATCATCAAAACCACAAGTTCTGTTTAGTGTACCCTCAACTGATTGACTATGACCAACAAGGACCACCAGTTCTCGATACATTCAAAAATGATGAGGCCCTCTTAGAATTCATGGGATTGAGGGATAACATTCCGGATGGGGATCATAAGGTAGGGTTTATAATGGAATTAGACACACAGGCTTATTACAGGGAAACGATTGAATCCTTTAGTCACAAAAGTGAGAAACTAAGAATCATATCCAAGTCCTTGAGTGAAAACCACACTGTGGCACTCTCTGACAAGAAAATAGTAAAAAGAAAGGATGCATCTAATGTTGAAAACCTCTCTGAGACACCTGAGGATGAAGGATTCAATCTTCCTTTAAGGGCTATCCATCAGGAGAAATCAACAGTTTTGGCCAAAACATGCAATCCTGTCAACCTAGGAACAAAAGAGACTCTGCATATCACATTTTATGTGGAATCACTATTGTCAGAAGAGCAAGAACTCCTAGCAGCGTTCCTAAGGGAGAGGAAAATAAACTTCGCATGGAGTTATGCTGACATGCCAGGGCTAGACCCAAAGACTGTAGTCCATCACTTAGCGGTGTATCTAGATGCAAAACCTATCAGACAAAAACTCCAAAAAATGCATCCTCAAATTTCCTTGTTGGTCAAAATGGAGCTCAAAAAGTTGCTAGATGCAAGATTTATCCAACCAATTGATTACCCAGAATGGGTGTCCAATTTGGTACCTGTTTCAAAACCTGGCGGAGCCATCATAATCTATACAGATTTCAGAGATTTGAACAAAGCATGTCCCAAGGATGACTTTCCACTTCCCAATATTGATATGATAGTGGACATGACACCAGGGCGTGAGATGTTATCATTAATGGACGGATTCTCAGGATACAACTAGATTATGATAGCAAAAGAAGACCAACATAAGACAACTTTTACTTGTCTGTGGGGGACCTACTGTTGGATTCACAAAACAGTCGAAGACTATGTTGACGACATCCTAGCTAAGTCAAGAAAGAGAAAAGATCATATAGCAACCCTAAGTGCTATCTTTGACAGATTAGAGGAATACAAAGTCAGACTAAATCCCAAGAAATGCGTCTTCGATGTATAATCAGGAAAATTTCTAGGATACATAGTCTCCATGAGGGGTATAGAGGTGGATCCTGCAAAAGTAAAAGCAATCCTTGAGATGGAAGCACCAAAGACATTGAAACAACTAAGAGGTCTCCAAGGTAGGCTCCAATCCATTAGAAGGTTCATAGCACAACTAGCAGATAAGCAGAACCCATATTCTCACCTACTCCACAAGGGAGTAGCATACAAATGGGATGATAAATGTGAACAAGCATTCAAAAAAATCAAGGAATATCTACTGACATTGCCGGTGTTAATGCCACCTATCCCAAAGAAGCCATTGATCCTATATGTGTCAGCAACAGCAGCAGCCCTTGGAGCTCTCTTGGCCCAGCATGATGAAAACAGAATGAAGAGGGATATCTACTATATCAATAGGAAAATGGTTGGTCATGAGCTAAACTATTCATTTATTGAGAAAGCATGTCTCACAGTAGTGTTCGCATCTCAAAAATTTAGACACTACATATTGGCACACAAGATAAAACTCATTGCCAAAATTGATCCCCTCAAGTATCTACTATCAAAGGCAATGCTCACTGGCAGAATGGAAAAATGGGTAATGATATTATCAGAATATGACATCGATTATGTGGAGAGGAAAGCAATCAAGGGGCAGGTCATCACAGATCAACTAGCAAAAGCACCTATTTATGCTGAGAAACCCCTTGTCTCAGAATTTCTAGATGAGTCCACCTTTAACCTCAACATAGCTAATCATTGGAAACTATACTTCGATGGTTCATATATACAACATGGATTGGGAGCTGGTGTCTTCTTCATCACCCCACAAGGGGATTGCATACCAAGGTCATACAAATTGGCATTTCCTTGCACCAATAACATCGTGGAATATGAGGCTCTGACTATAGGTCTCAGAATAGCAGTACAATGGAACATTATAGCTCTCAAAGTGTATGGAGACTCTCAGTTGATCATAAGTCAAATCAATAATGAATATCAGAACAAGGATGATAAGCTCACTCCATACAAGAAATTGGTGGAGACTCTCAAGGAATATTTTATAGAAATAACATTTGAGCAAATTCCTAGAGCGAATAACAGAGCAGTAGACACCATGGCAACAATTGGGTCCCTACTGGATATCCCCAACAATGTTCCAAAATATGAATTCCTGATCAAGCAACTTCTCATGCCCACATTTGAGGTACCGGAATTAGAATTTGTGTGCAAAATCATTGGTCCTAATGATCCTTGGTACCATGACATTTACACGTATCTTCATATAGGAGTCATACCCGCTGACCTACATTCAAACCTAAAATGAACCTTTGTCAAAAAGGCATCTAGATTTGTCATCCTAGGAGATACCTTGTACCATAGAAGCATAGAAGGTACCTTACTACACTGTTTAAACATTGAGGAGGCATTAATCGTTCTAACCGAAGTTCATAACGGTATTTGTGGTTCACAATCGAGTGGAATGACCATCACCAAGAAACTGCTGAGGATGGGGTATTATTGGCCCACAATGGAAAGAGAAGCACATGATCATGCTAAAAAATGTCTACAATGTCAAAAACATGGGGACCTCATCAATGCTCCAGCTCAAGAGCTTCATTCTATTGTCACACCATGGCCTTTCTCGCAGTGGGGACTCGATCTCATTGGGAAAATCACACCCACCTCATCCAATGGCCACAAATTTATCATAACTGCAACTGAGTACTTTACAAAGTGGGTGGAAGCCATACCCATGACGTATATCATTGGAAAAATAATTTGAAAGTTCATTATAAACTACCTCATATGCCGCTATGGTGTTCCACAAGCCATTATCTCAGATAATGGGACACCATTCAAAAATTAGGATGTCTACGACTTATGCGAAAAGTTCAAAATCCAACATCGCTTCTCCACCTCGTACTTCCCCAAGCCAATGGCCAAGCAAAAGCTACAAACAAAACTATTCTCAAAATCCTTAAGAAAACAGTTAACGACGCAGGTTGTGACTGGTATCTATAGTAAATCCCACCCTTTGGGCCTATCGAACAAGCATCCGCACACCCACCGGCGCCACCCCATTCTCCTTGGTCTACGGATCAGAAGCGGTACTCCCAATCAAGATCAAGCTCCCATCCCTCAGGATATCACTGCAAAACCTCATCATAGATGAAGAATATAGAGTATCAAGACTAAATGAGTTGGAGCTACTGGACGAGAGATGAATAGATACTTTAAATCATTTGCAAGTCTATTAGAATCGACTCAAACAAAGCTACAACAAGAAAATCAGAAGTAGGAATTTCCAAGTTGGAGAACTGGTCTTAAAAGAAAATCAAAAGAATGTCCCAAACCCAAGCAGCAAAGGCAAGTTCGAACCTAATTGGTTAGGACCTTTCATCATCACAGCAAGTTATAAATCAGGGGCATATCAGTTATCAACACCTGAAGGGGAACCTTTGCAGGATCCCATGAATAGCTCCCATCTCAAAAAAATTTATGCCTAAATATTTTCAAGGTATAGAACCAAAAAAAAAAATCCAGAAAAATTAGAAAATGTCCTAAAAAAGGGTTACTTTGGCGAAAACCTGGCAAACAGGCGTCTTGGTGAAAACAATTTTTTAAAAACCAAAATCAAAAATCAAAAAATGATCAAAAATAGTAAAAAGAAAATTTGTCCTCTAGTGAAAACCACTTTGGTGGCACTTTGGGCAAGTACCTCGGTGAAAACCTGGAAAATAGGCGCATTGCGTAAATAAGAACTTCCCATCCACCAGGATCTTTGCGGTTTGTTTGACATCATCCATCCATTTTGCTTCCATCAATCATCACATTCAGGTCTTCATCCATCACTCATCCACTAGCATTTGCACCATAGCTTGGTCTTGTTTTCATATCGTGATCCCTCCTAGCACTACCCGACCCATCCTCAAGGTTAGTTTGTCTTGCCTTTATCGAAGTAGTCTATTGCATCACGCTAGGGGAATTTTCTCATTGGATCGGATTCGTGTATATAAAGGTCCTCAAAACATCAGAAAATCCAAAAACCTCAAAACATTAGTAAATCCAAAAACATTCAAAACATCAGTCAAAAGATCAAAACCAGAGTCGTCTAGTCAAACTACATTGTCTCTGAGCTTGAACGTTGAAAGGTTGATCTTTGATCATCCCCCGAGACATTTAGGTCAGTCCTTTAGGAGTCTATCATAATAAGCTGACATTTCATCATGCATATCATCATCTATAAATCAGTCAAGTCGTCAGTCTGAACTACGTGGTCTCTGCATGTATAACGTAGGAAAGGCTAATCTGTTGATCAGCCCCCGAGGCCCCTAGGATAGGTCTTTAGGTTAGTCTCTTGGTCAAAATCTCAAAAAATCCCAAAAACATTCATCAAAAATCAAAACATTTGAAAATCTCAAAAAATACCAAAAATAACAACATCAAAACATTGCAAAACTCCAAAAAAATCCAAATATTTGAAAAAATCCATCTGCCTCATCTCGCTTGCACCCACAATAACACCGTCCATAATAAATTGGTCGTCATCCTCAATTTTTGGTGAAACAGTTAGAAACAAGTCTAGCAGATTAAATGTGAAAACTCAAAAGTGTCAAGTCTCAAGTGTAAATCAGTATGTAAACAAGTTGGTCAATTCTTTGTGTCGATAGTCCATCATCCAAACAGTCCCATATCAATGATCTGATAACATCATGTCCTAGGATGTATCCTTCCTACAAGGGGGCATTATTTATCAGAAAGAACATTTTGGATAAATGAAATGACGTGACACCATCCACTGACATGTCCTAGGATGTATCCTTCCTACAATGGGCATTATCTCTTGGCAATAGTTTCGGTCCTTATCCTTAAAAACACATTCCCTTATGGTTAGCAGTATTGAAGAACATCAGCTTGTTTGTGTGCTTTGTCTTTTGACTTATCTCATTGTGCCCACTCCAAAGACCTCTCGATGATATCCAAATGAAGGATTTAGAGAGATAGGAATGGGGCAACGATCATTATCCTTTTGTCTACTATGCTTGGTTTTCGTATGTCAGGTGTGAATAAGAATACTCCTATCTATTTGTTGAGTCAAAGTCCATCACAGTAAGTACAACATCATCCTGGTCCTTTATACCTTGATGCATCGTACTTAGGCGTGTTATCAAAAATAAAGTAAGTCACCCTTTTAAAATCCCAATCCTTGATAAGCACATCATCCATCTATCATCATCATTTATCGTCATCATTTATTATCATCATTTCTCATCATCATCTCTCATAATGTTGGTTTGTCGAATCCTCTTGTCATCATCTAATTTCTTCATTTTTCGCACTAACATCACAACATGAATAGTTAATTATCATCACCAATACATCCATCATGCATCCATCATGCATTCATATCATCATCATTAATATAGATCTATTAGTCTAAGCATTTCTTAAATCATCATAGTTGCATAAATCATACATTTGCATAATCACATCGTCTCATCATCATAATATAGATTTGTTAGTCTAAGCATCACATTGCATAATCATTGCATATCACATCATCCATCTCATCCATCACCACATCATATCATTATTTAAGTTCTTTAAGACAATATAGATTTTTTATTCTAAGCATCTTAAAATCATCTCATTTGCATCATCATCCATAACCATCCATTTTGAATCTCTTTATCGCGAGATCGACCCTCAAATCGAATCTTTTCACTCGATCTCTCGAGGGGGAAATGTACCAGTATACTTTCTACTGGGGCATTCAAAAAATCAGAAAGTTTTTCAATTTTGATCACAGAAAGTTTATTCTTTGAACCAACGCAACAAGTACATTGCTTCAAAGAGGGGCAAAATGTAGACATGCAAAATTAACATTTTTCATTTGATCGGGTTAATTCATCAACTAAACTAGGTTGTACATTAGGTCCATTCGCCGATTAATCAGGTTTGCCTTCATCCATTCATCAGGTAATATCATCTCCTAAGGTAATTCATTCAAAATTAAATAAACATTATCATCAACCTTTTAATCAAATAAATCAAACATCCATTTAATTAAATCCAAATGCATTTTCCATCCTTTTCTAATTTAAATAAATCAAGTATTTAAATCAAATAAGTCAAATCATCATTAGGCTAATATAATCCTGATTAAATTAACCTAATCATCCACTTGCACTAATAAATCAATTTATTGATTTATTAAAATCCCTATTTTCTTTCAACATGGCATCTTGGAAGAATATTCCCCACTCATGCATTTTCAGAATATTAAATTCTGACATGTTCCCCACTCATAATTTAAAATTCTAACTTATCCTCCACCCATGCATTTTCAGAATATTAAATTCTGACATGTTCCCCACTCAAAATTTAAAATTCTGAAAGTCTTACATGTTCCCCACTCAGAATTTAAAATTCTAACTTATCCTCCACCCATGCATTTTCAGAATATTAAATTCTGACATGTTCCCCACTCAAAATTTAAAATTATGAAAGCCTTACATATCCTCCCATTTAACAATTTTAAATTCTTGGCACATTGACCAAAATGTGCTCACTCCTCAACCAATCAGAGGTTGACAAGTGGCCTCATCTCATTGGCCAATCTCTCATCAAGAAAATCTATAAATTGAAGCTTAATTCTCCATAATTTCAGCTACAATTTGAATGCAAGGTTACTCTCTTGAATTGGGAAATAATCTTGCTCTCTTCATCCTATTTGCATTTGCATCATCTTGGCTTCTTAGCAAGGATTGGGAAAGGGTCACTAGCACATGTGACACCAATCCACTATGGAATAGGTAATTATAGTTGTTTTTCATAATGTTTTTTAGTCTTCTCTTGTCATGTATTGCATTTGGAAGCATCTACTAGGTATTTCATAGGAGTTATTTTGATAGATTTGTAAAATACTAACCCATATTTGAGATGTTAGCTTTTGCAGATTTAAAAAGATGCTTACAAATAATATTTACAGTTGGTTAATGAAATCTATTTATTGATAATAGGGTATGTGCAGGATCATGATGAGCCAAAAAGTGGCAATATGTAACTTATATGATGGCCCATGTGGCTAGCAACTTTTTCTTTACCCAAAATTGATGAAATGAAAAGAATTTTTAAAGGAGATTCTCAACTTTCCAACAATATAAATTATTCTTTACTTTGAATTTAATAAATAATTATTATTCATTTTCTATTTGAATTATGACTAAAGTCCTGATTGATATGATGGTTGAAAAAAATCTATAGCTTTCAAACGGTATCACATTTTTTGAATCTGAAACTTGCGTCACATTCTATAATTCGCATACTATAGGATTAAAAAAAATAAAATTGAGTTTTATGAATTTTTGACCAAGTTAAGGTGGTTAGACATACGAGCTTTTATATTTTTAAAATTTTGTAATAAATAAATCATAATTAATTATTTACTTGGAAAAAAATTACAAAAAAATATGCATCACATCAGGACATGAGTCCTCTACTTATGTCTAAAATCTTATAAACAAATATTATCATTAAATTATTGTGGTTAGGGTGGTCAAACAGACACCTACTTCTTTATTTTTGAAATAATATAGATAACTTATTCAAATTTTTATGTGAAGTTGCCTAACTTTGACTTTTTTGAATTTTTTGCCACTTAAGGGCCTGTTTTTTCCATGATGATCCTACATATACCCAATAGGAAAGTTTTGTACTTACATGTGATGTTGGTGGTGTTGAACAAGAGTGAGCAGCATAGGATCAACTTGTTGGAGTAGGAAATAATATGAAATAGACAATTTACAATACAGTAATTCCCTTGTATGCCTATTGCTTATGTGCAACATTATAAAGCAAAAGATATAGATATAGAATAAAACAGGTTAGCATTGTTTGTTGTAAATAAAAAAAAGAGATAAAATAAGAGATTTTGAATACATGGGATACTGGAAAACAATTGTGTATAAGCAATGTACTGAAAATGTTGAAAAGAGAGTTGTGGAAACAATGACAAATACAATGAATAGAATACAACATGTTTTTTTGATGGGCAAGTGTGTGTGAGAATTTTTGTCTCTATGTATATAAGTAGCAACAAATATGCGATGATAGAATCCAAAAGAACTAAACCCACGCTCATTTTCCTCCATATCATATTGGCATCATGAGGCCTCATGGGCTCTAGCCAAACCCCTGAGCAAAAAGGAAAGTAAGGTCCATGGAAAATTTCAAGGACTCTTTGGATATATCACACAAAAACAAAAACAAAGAAATTCTAAAACAACTATTGGAATAGCACTTATGAATCACAAGTAACTTGACATACACAATGCACAATAGACTAATTTGCTTCAATGTGTATTGTATTCATGCAACATTAGAAAGGGAAAAATATAAATATAGAATAAAATAGGTTAGCATTGTTTTTCCATGTATATAAGCGGTATGTGCAGGATCATCATGAAGAAAATAGGCCTTTAAGTGGCAATGAAAATTTAGAAAAATTAGAATTATGCAACTTGATGTAAAAATTTGAATAAGTTACCTATATTATTTCAAAAATATGTAAGAATAGAATATGTGGTAAATTGAATGTAGTTTCTAAACTACTAGGTTTATTTTCCTTAAAAAATAGTCTATTTGGTGAAAACTTGAAATTTCACTGCAGTAGTAATTAAATTTCAAGGAAAAAATAAGTAGGTGTCTGTCTGTCCACCCTAACCATAATAAAATCATAATATTTTTTTATAAGATTTTAGATATAAGTAGAGGACTCATGTGTGGATGTGATGCATATTTTTTTAAAAAAAATTCAAAGTAAATAATTAATTATGATTTTTTTATTACAACTTTTAAAAAATATAAAAACTCATATGTCTGACCACCTTAACTTGGTCAAAACTTCATGAAATTCATTTTTTCTAGTTTTAATCCTATAGTATGCAAAGCATGGAATGTGATGCATGTTTTGGATTCCAAAAATGTGATACCATTTGAAAGCTATAGATGTTTTTCAATCAGCCTATCAATCAGGAATTTAGTCATAATTCAAATAAAAATTAATAATGATTATTTATTAAATTCAAAGCAAAACATAATTTATATTGGTGGAAAGCTGAGAATATCCTTTAGAAACCCTTTTCATTTCATAAATTTTGGGTTAAAAAAAAGTCTTCAGCCACATATCCTACAAATACCCATCGTATTGCCACTTTTTAGCCCATCATGATCCTGCATATACCCTCCCACTCTCTCCCGCTCTCTTGCACTCTCTTGCACTCTCTCATTCTCTCCCACACTCTCCCTCCCTCTCTCCAACTCTCTCCCAATCTACACCACCCTCTCTCCGACTCTCCCACTCTCTCCCACTCTCTCCAACTCTCTCCCACTCTATCTAACCCTCTCCCATCCTATCCCACTCTCTCCCTCTCTCTCCAACTCTCTCCCACTCTATCTCACCCTCTCCAACCCTCTCCCACTCTCTCCTCTCTCTCCAACTCTCTTGCACTTCCCATTCTCTCCCACTCTCTCCAACTCTCTTACAATCTCCCATTCTCTAATATTGTCTCCCACTCTCCTACTCTCTCCCTCTCTCTCCAACTCTCTTTCACTCTCCGCTTCTCTCCAACTCTCTTTCTCCCTCTCTCCCACTCTCTCCAACTCTCTCCCACCCTCTCCCACTCTCTCCCTCTCTCTCCAACTCTCTTGCACTCTCCCATTCTCTACCACTCTCTCCCTCTCTCTCCAACTCTCTTGTACTCTCCCATTCTCTCCAACTCTCAACAACTCCATATCACCCTCTCCCACTCTCTCCCACTCTCTACCACTCTCTCCCTCTCTCTCCAACTCTTGCACTCTCCCATTCTCTCCCATTCTCTCCCTCCCTCTCTCCCACTCTCTCCAACTCTCTCCCATTTTATCCCACCCTCTCCCACTCTCTCCAACTCTCCCACCCTTTCCCACTCTCTCCCACTCTCTCCCACCCTTTCTCCCTCCGGTCCCACTCTCTCTTCCACTTGCTCTCCCTCTCTCCCACTCTCTCCAACTCTCTCCCACTCTCTCCAACTCTCTCCCACTCTCTCCCACCCTCTCTCCCTCTCCCTCTCTCCCACTCTCTCACCTCCTCTCTCCCACTCTCCCAAAATCTATCCCACTCTATCTCACCCTCTCCCACCCTCTCCCACCCTCTCCCCAGTCTCCCCTCTCTCCAACTCTCTTGAACTCTCCCATTCTCTTCCACTCTCTCCCTCCCTCTCCCATTCTCTCCAACTCTCTCCCACTCTATCTCGCCCTATCCCACCCTCCCGCACTCTCTCCCACTCTCTTCCACTCTCTCCCTCTCTCCAACCTCTTGTACTCTCCCATTCTCTCCCACTCTTTCCCTCCCTCTCTCTCACTCTCTCCAACTCTCTCCCACTCTATCCCACCCTCTCCCGCCATCTCCCACTCTCCTCCCCCCTCTCCCACCCTATCTCACCCTCTGCCACCCTCTGCCACTCTTTCCCACTCTCTCCCTCTCTCTCCAACTCTCTTGCACTCTCCCATTTTCTCCCACTCTCTCCAAATCTCTTGCACTCTCCCATTCTCTCCCACTCTCTCCCTCTCTCTCAAACTCTCTTGCACTCTCCCATTCTCTCAAACTCTCTCCCTCCCTCTCTCCCACTCTCTCCAACTCTCTCCCACTCTCTCCCACCCTCTCCCTCCATCTCTCCCACTCTATCCCCCTCTCCCAACCTCTTTGACCCTATTCCACCCTCTCCCACTCTCTCACACACTCACTCCATCTATCTCTCCCCTATACCCATAACCATGAAACACTAAACCCTTATAACCCTCTACCATAAACCCTTAACCCTTAAACCCTCTACCATATACCCTAAACCCTTAACCCTTAAACCCTCTACCATATACCCTAAACCCTCAACCCTTAAACCCTCTACCATATACCCTAAACCCTTAACCCTTAAACCCTCTACCATCTACCACTAACCCTTAGGTCTATGTGTACACAAATCAGATATCCGATTCGTAGAACTAAAATCATACTGTTACAAAACATTCTAATTTTTTTTCAAATGAATCTAATATCAAATTATAATGGATATCAGATTTGTGGGCCATAGAAAAGCCCCATGTGGGTCATTTTTTGCATTCCAACAGACCCTACTTTCTGCTTGCAGGCGACACACACGCGGTTTCAGACAGGAAGAGAAAAAGATCGACATTTTGAAGCATCTTCTACTCAAATTTGTTATAAGCAATGATTTTTTAGCATCTTTTATGAGGTATAATGTGGAGTAGTAGTCGTCAGAAAAAAAACATAAGAGAAAGCTTACAAAAGAACAAATTGAAGTATATAGACAAAGAGATATAGAAGGTCATAGGAAGAGAAGACAAGGTATGTTAAATATTAGTGAACCTAACCCCTATGGTTTTTCAAGTGAAGAGGAAATTGAAGATGTTCAAGGTGAAAATGTTGGAATTGAATATGTTGAACAAGATATTCAAATTAGGAATAAAATTATTGAAATTGATAATGAAAATGTTCAAGGTGAAAATGTTGGATTTGAAGATGTTGAACATGATATTGAAATTGGGAATGAAAATATTGAAATATATAATGAAAATGTTCAAGGTGAAAATGTTGGATTTGAAGATGTTGAACATGATATTGAAATTGGGAATGAAATTATTCAAATTGATATTGAAAATATTGAAGGTGAAAATGTTGGAAATGAAGATTTTTGAACTTAATATTGAAGCAAGTGTAAATTATGTTTCACTAGATTACATGAGAAATGAAGAACCTTGTGTGGAAGAAATACATATTCCAAATTCAAGACCTTCAAGAACCCCTAAATGGTTACTTGAATTTGATGAGAAAATTATAAACAATTTTGAAGGAAAGAGGTCAACACGAACTATTCGGTTGTGGGCTAGAAGAATTTTCAACCAATATTTTAGTGATAAGACATTGACCAAGCAATGAAAAAATTTTGTACAATTTCTAAAGATGCAAAATATGAGACCTTTGCTAGCCAAATTGAATATTCGTGTGAACAAGAAGACCAAAAAAATTCTATTATTGTCAAAAATATTTTTAATGCTCTCAAGTCTATTGGAAAAAATAACAAGGAAAAGGATAAGAGAGTTGCTCGAAGAGTCATTACAACTGCCCTAGTAAGCCATCAATTGAAAAAGGCTTGCTTTATGAGACAAACTTGTATTGATTTTGACATAAATCGTAAAACTTTGGATAGAGCACTTGCAAGAAGAGAAAGAATAGATGATCTTCTTCAAAATGATACATGGGATTTTTTCGGGAGGCTTCCACGTGTTGATAAGAAGCTAACCGATAATGTAAAGTAGATAATTCAACAATCTTGGCATGATAACTCTAGAGTATCACCCAATGCAAAGGATGTTTTAAAGTTAAGAATTGGCAATCGAGACCATACACCACATCCTAAACATTTCTTGGAATCAAGCCAAACAATGTTGTTCAAAAAATTTATTGAAATACATAAAAGTATGGAAATCTCTCAAAGGAATTTTGAGGGTTTGAAGCCATTTTATTGTGTGCCTCTTAAGATTCGTAATACTTGTTGTTGCAAATACCATGTGGAGTTTTCAATGTACATGAGCTATTATGCTATATCCATTCTAATTTGCATACTAATGAAATGTTGTAGGAGTGTGGTGCAATGCATCTTCCAAAATCATCAAGGGACTTGCTAGATCTATTTTTATGTTCTAGAGATGATGGTTGCTTTTTCTATAGAAATGATTGTTTAAATGCAAAGTGCTCACAATGTGGTGGCTTGTCAAAGTTTGTTCAATGTTTTCATGAGAGTTCTGAAAATGAATTTGGAAAGAATCTTGTTTTGAAAAAGAGATATGAAATAGTCAAATATACTTTGCAAAGTGGAGGTGAAGGTTCTAGATGTGAGTTGGTTACAAAAGAATGCAATGTTGTTGATTTTATTTCAGATTTTAAGGAAAATATTTTCTACAAGTATGCAAGGCATAGTCATAGGTCTCAGTGGTTGGATCAATAATTTAGGATGTGTAAGAACTCTTTTCCGATTGGTAATATTATATCAGTAGTTGATTTTGTAGAAAACTACACATTGCAACCACAAAACGAGGTACAATCTTAGTATTACAATTCCATTCAAATTGCCTATTTTTGTCCACACAATGTTTAGAAATGCACCTGATAGTACAAAGGAGGATCGAAAGATAATCAGAGAGTATCATTTTTATATGAGTGATGATAGATCTCACTCATCCGAGTATGTCCAACATTGTTTCAACAATTTTTTTGAGTTCTTGTAAGAGCATGATATAGCACTGGGTCAACATCTAATTTGGTTAGATAATTGCATAGGTCAATTCGAGAATGCTCGTATGTTTTATTGGTTGAGTAGAATCCATGTAGAGAGGGGCCTACCTCATATTTGGAGTTTTATTGAAGCTAGACATGGGAAAGGGGAGCATGATGGAGCAGGTGCATGCATAAAGAGAGCTCTAATTAAGGAGAAATTGAGTATTTTAGGAGAAAAAATTAGTGATGTACGTTCTATTGTTGATTGTTGTAGTTCAGCATTGTCACGGGGAGAGACACTTGATTCAATAGTGAGCAGATTCTTTTGGTTCGTTGACAAGGGTACAGTGGGAGGCAGATTGGGTAGTCATACAATCAAATATTCTTCAAAGATGCATTCATTTCGAAGCTTAGATGTAGGCACATGGACCATTTGGACACAAGAGTTGGCTTTTTTTTGTGAAAGTTGTATTTAGTGGGAGTGGGATCAATACGAGTCAAGTGAGTGGCTAGATACAAGGGTACCATAGTATCTAAATCCTTTATCTCAAACAATATCCATGAAAAATGACACAATGGAAATTTTAGTTGATTATGACTTGCTTTCAAATCTACTACAGCTAGGACATATTTTTACAGTTGTTGCACGATAGGGGAATGAAGAGAGATTAGACTATTGGTTGGCTCGATGTGTGTGGGTAAAGTATAAGCTAACACAACCAATGGAAGATGATGATGGTTTCGTGTATCCTACAAGTTCAGTTGTGGTTGCAGGAACTTGGTTGTGAACATACATGATTAGAAATAATAGCATACCTACATTTGAAGACTATGAGAAACAAAAAACCATTCTAATGTATTTGCACCTTGTTATAGCAACAAATGTTAAGTTGTTGAAGCATCATGCTAGACCAAAGACAAAAAAATTGTGGACAGTTAGTAATGTTGATCATGAAGCAATATTGGATACTCTTAAGCAAAGAGATGACCCTTTAGGCACACTTGAATAGCATTTTCAAGAATGGAAGGTACAATGCTTATGTTCATTATGATTAAGTTCATTAGTGTTCTTTATTTAATAATGATATTTTATATACTATTGCAATGTAGGTGTCTTTAATAGTAATATTTTGTATGCACTTTTGCAATATTTTTGGCAAGATTGATCATGGACCTGTTACAACAATAGCCAACTCTAATCCTTTTAAAGAGGTATGCAACATACTAGAACAATATAGATTGTTTATTCTAAGCGTATTTTATAGTTTGCATGACCAACTCATCATTATTCAGGTTGTTTAGATTAATATAGATTTGTTAGTCTAAGCATCTTTTCTATTGTGACAATATAGATTTCTCATTTTCCCACTTTTGTGATATTCCTGGCACGATTGATCATGGACTTGCTGCAACAATAGCTAGCTCTAATCCTTTCGGAGAGGTATGTGAAAAATTACAACAATATAGATTGGTTATTTTAAGCATCTTTTATAGTTTTCATTACCATCTCATCATATTTTGTGCCATTTAGAATAATATAGATTTGTTATTCTAAGAATATTTTATAGTTTGCATCACCAATTCATCATCATTCAAGTTGTTTAGATTAATATTGATTTTTTAGTCTAAGCATCTTTTCTATTGTGACAATATAGATTTCTCATTTTGTGATATTTTTAGTGCAATTGATCATGGACCTGTTGCAACAATAGCTAGCTTTGATCCTTTTGGAGAGGTATGTGATAGATTACAACAATATAGATTGGTTATTGTAAGCATCTTTTATAGTTTTCATTACCATCTCATCATATTTTGTGTCATTTAGAATAATATAGATTGGTTATTCTAAGCTACCTTGATGGTTTATACAGGTGCTTGTTAGTCCAGAATGTGAACATACTACTATTGTCGAAGACTGTGCCCTGAATGCCTCCAATAGGAAATTTTTTGTAAAATTTGAATTCTCAAATTGGAAACAATGTAAAACAGTCATAATTGTCTATGTGAATAATCTGTACCCAGTGATGTTTTTTGAAATATGGGTCAAATGTTTAGCATTGTATAAAGGGTATGTTTAAAATGTAAAGGGGTCTATATTTTGGAAAGTCATAGGTTTTGTAAATGGGTCTATTTTTGTACTTAATCGAGCTATAACCGAAGGTTTTCTTCCTAGTTCTTTCTTGTCGGTATGCTCATTTGAACCAGGTTTTGCAATATCTCCCATTTATATATAATAAATTATAGTGTCTTGCAACTTTTTCTCCTCAAATCCAACTTGGGTGCAACTTCATTTTTAGCAACTTTCATGACGTTTTTAAGGAAACCAATTTTTCCAACCTTGCCACACCCTATAAATTCATCAAACATGTCTATTAGGACTTGCACAAGCTTTATCCAACTTTAAATCTTGTTTCCCTCATGTTTCATTGACATTAGCAAGTTGTAACCACCATTTCTGGTGTAGAAGCACCTACACCACAATATCATTGTGGATCATTTCAAAGATTAAAGTGTTAATATTTTGAGTTTTTGCCTTTAATGAGATCTAATAGGATCAATGGTCATGTATTAGGAGGAGTTCTTAGGTTTTAGGGTAAAAAAAATGGAGATCCCAACTTGTCCTAGTTGTTGCTTTGCAGCCTTTGAAGGAAAAAATAGTAAATTTGTTTAGGGACAAGGACAAATAGTGTTTTGAACATGTAATGATGCTATTTCAAGCCATTAAGTGAGGCCTTAGTAAAGTTAGAATTTGAAAAGTGCAACATTTCATTATGAGTCATATTAATGTGAAAAATGTTTGTATTTTGGCCTTCAACGATCATTAAGGTTTCAAAATTTAGTTAACATTGGTGGTTAAAGGAATTGGGAGTTGGATTCCAAGGCATAGAAATGTACTTAAGGCCTTCAAGGGCTCGAGATAGGTTTGGTTGAAGGAGTTTTTTTCTTTGAATCAATAAAGTTTCAATTGCTCAATTCATATTTTATAGTTTTTCTTGTGTTTTTTGCCTGTGCACAAGCCATTCAATTTATTTTTTTATCAAAAATTTATGTAGAAATGTTATTGCATGTCTTGAATTTTCTCTGACTTCTTAATAGATGGTTTCTTTATTCATTTTTTGCCTCAAAACTTAGACTTTCTTTAGACAGGTTCTTGAATAGGGGAATAAGAGTTTTGCAATTTTAATGGCTTGAATCTCATCCCACCTACTATGTGCCAATATGAATTAGTGGGATGAGTTGCTAGGTATTAGGAAATGATATTTCAAGAGTGGAAGGCATGGAGAATTAGGTTTTGAAATAAAATGAAGAGTTAAAGGTCTAAAAATGGTGGTTTTTTTTCACTTGAAAATAGAGTTTTTACCCTAGGGTTTGCAAAAATCTCTGAGATACCAAAAGTTTCTTTGTTTTATAAGCATATTGGGGACTAAATAAAGGTGTCTAAGGTGGTGGCAAAGTCTGAAAGGTTGTGGAAGTGGTACAACCAATAAACCCTTAAGAATTACACTAAAAACAAGGGTTTTCTGATTTGATGGTTGCAGGTCCATACAAATGGAATCTAATTGCAGAATCTTTGTTTTTTTGGAAATTTATTTGCTTTTCCAAGGTTTTAGGGGTCTGTGTGGTGTTTGAAGGTATGTTGCTTTGCATTTTTGGGCTGATTAAGTAGCCTTTTCAAGGGTGAATGTATAGGAAGTCAACGCTGGTCCAAAGGAGTCTATGTTGTTTCTCATATATGTTGTGCAACTTGGATATGGGTGTTTGAATCAGTCATGTGTTGCTCTAGTGTTTTGGAAAATTGTGGAGTAATTGGAAAAGAACTAGTTTCTCACAATTACAAGGGTTTAAGGGGGTTAAAGAGGGAAATGTGTATTTAGTTGCTTGTCAAGTTTTAAAGGAGTTTTGGACTATCCAAAGAGGCCAGAATAATCTTGTTAGATTCCTCAAATAGGTAGGTTGCAAATATTTTGTGATTGTGCCCTTGTTTCTGCATCAAATTTTCACCTAATTTCACTCGGTCCAATGTAGCTCAGAGTGATTCAGCGTATTTGGTTGCAAAAGAGGACCATCCCTAGCATAAACATACCCATCTAGACATGTTGGAACAATTTTTTTGGTTGTATGAGTTGTTGAATGAAAGTTGCACCACTTTACAACTTTACATTGCTTGCATCGAACAACTTTTCCCTCAGCTGAAAACTTGCCACCATGGGAAAATGCCTCCGAGATAGAAAAAACCAAGAGAGGTTATTTTAGATTGGCCAAACATAGTACCATAGCTTCAAATGGAGAGTCTGTAAATGTCACTGTTTCTAAGAAATATCCCTTCAAAGATTGTTGTCTTTTAGCACTTTGGACTCTTAAGGGAAACTGTTGGTCCAATGTAGCTCAAAGTGATTCAGCTTATTTGGGTGCAAAAGAGGACTATTGCTAGCATAAATGTACCCATACAGATGTGTTGGAATAGTCCATTTGGTCGTAAAAGTTGCTAAATGAAAGTTGCACCACTTTGCAACTTTACATTGCTTGCATCTGACAACTTTTCCCTCAACTGAAAACTTGCCACCACGAGAAAACACCTCTAAGATAGAAAAAACTAAGAGAGGTTATTTTAGATGGTCTCAACATGATCCCATTGCCTTAGATGAAGATTCTATAAGCTTCACGGTCTCCAAGAAATAACCCTTCAAAGATTGCTTCCTTTTAGCACTTTGGACTCTTAAGGGAAATCATCGGTCCAATGTAGCTCAAAGTGATTCAGCGTATTTGGGTGCAAAAGAGGACCATACCTAGCATAAACGTACCCATCTGAATGTGTTGGAGCAGTCTGCTTGGTCGTACGAGTTGCGGAATGAAAGTTGCACCACTTTGCAACTTTACACTACTTGCATCTAACAACTTTTCCCTCCATTGAAAAGTCATCACCATAGGAAAACACCTCTGAGATAGCAAAAACTGATAAATTTTTTTGTATATGGTCCTAACATGATCTAATAGCCTTAGATGGAGAGTCTGTAAGCCTCACACTCTTTGAGAAATAGCCCTTCAAAGATTGTTGTCTTTTAGCACTTTGGTTTCTTAAGGGAAATCGTCGGTCCAATGTAGCTCAAAGTGATTTTGTGTATTTGGGTGCAAAAGAGGACCATCCCTAGCATAAACGTACCCATCTAGACATGTTGGAACAATCCATTTGGTCACACGAATTGTGGAAGGAAAGTTGCACCACTTTGCAACTTTACACTACTTGCATTTGACAACTTTTCCCTCTACTGAAAAGTCATCACCACAAGAAAATGCCTCTAAGATAGTAAAAACGAAGATGGATTTTTGTAGATGGTCCCAACATGATCCCATATCCTCAAACATAGAGTTTGTAAGCCTCATAGTCTCCAAGAAATATACCTTCAAAGATTGTTTCCTTTTAGTACTTTGGACTCTTAAGAGAAATTGTCGGTCCAATGTAGCTCAGAGTGATTCGGTGTATTTGGGTGCAAAATATGACCATACCTAGTGTAAATGTACCCATCTAGATGTGTTGGAATAGTCCATTTGATTGTATGAGTTGTGGAATGAAATTTGCACCACTTTGCAACTTTACAATGCTTGCATCCGACAACTTTTCCCTCCACTAAAAAGTCATCACCACAAGAAAACGCCTCTGAGATAGTAAAAACTGAGAGAGGTTTTTGTAGATGGTCGCAACACAATCCCATAGCCTTGGATTGAGAGTCTATAAGAGTCATGGTCCCTGAGAAATATCCCTTCAAATATTGCTACCTTTTAGCACTTTGGACTCTTAAGGGAAACTAGTGGGCAACAGAGTTAACTTTGTCACAAAATTGGTTTGAAGTAATTTCATTCTTTTTTGTGCATTTAAAATGGATTTTTAAGCCTTCCACTCTAAAAGAGACCTGTAAATAACTTCAAACACCTTAACTACGTCATTCTTATTCATTTTTTTTGCAGAAAAGCATTTTCATTCCAAGAGGCTGAGCTTTCATTTTTGCTTGTGTACTAAAAAAAATTCTTATGATTTTTGAAGAATGCTGATAACTCTACTCAATTGTCTTCATTTTTCAATATCATACAAATTGAACCCTAGCATCAATAGGCTCTGTATATCAAGCTACCACAATTCAAGTTTCAACGATGAATATTTATCATGCATGTTTTAAATGACATTCAAGTTCATGGTGGTTTTTTTGTTTATATGATGTTATGTGATATTATAATCCTAATTCATGATATTATTTTTACTTGTTTTCTCCATTTTTCAACCCATACATAACAATTAAGTGGCTTCATAGCATGTGGAATGAGGGGGCAGCAGGCCTGAGACCCCTTTAAAGTTTGTTTGAGTGCATTTAAAATGAAGTTTTAAGCCTTGTACCCTAAAAGTGACCTCTAAATAACTTCAAAAACCTTAACTAGCTCATTCTTATTCATTTGTTTTTCAAACAAGAATTTTCATTCCAAGAGCTTAAGCTTTCATTTTTTCTTGTTGGATTGAAAGCGGACCGTGACACAACTTTCTTTTTTCAAAAATTGTTCAGCATCATTGAACTAAGAATTTATCACACATCTGCAGAGAAACAGAGGAGTACCACAAACTAAAACACATTACACTTCAGTTCTCACTAACTTGATGTACTCTCCAACATCTCTCTTCTCTCATGTGGAGAGTTAGAACTACTTGGCCATGCCTTTGCATCATTAGGGTTCAAGTTTCCCTCTTTTTGACAATGTCAAAAGCATGGATGCATACAAATTAGGAAAAAAACCTTTCCTTTTAGATTAGCAATTCATGGAAGATTCAAAAAGTATCCTTGATATTACAAAAAGGTATGTGTTTATAAACTTCAAACGTGCAATCACCCTTTGGTTCTTTCAAAGAAAAATCTTCCTATACCACTGTTACACTGCACAAGTAAACCATATTTTGTATTGTGGATGTATATTAAACTACCATTCTCAAGAACAATGTAACAATGATACTAATGCAGGAGAATCCAGTGGTGTAAGGGCAATCTTGCATCACCCAAAAATAGTCAAATTTCAATTTTCTCAGTTTTTAGATGTTTTTACATTTTTGGATACCCTTTTCATCATAATGAAATTCCCAATTTACGTTTTTAATTTTCTATTCCTAGGTTGAAAGATATTGCAGTTTTAGTTTCTCATATTTGCACCTAAAAATCTTTTGAGTTAGATTTGAGGCACTTAGAGTTCCCGAAATGGCCCCAAAGCTTGCTGAAATTGGCATAACCAATTTTGATCACGTGATTGACTTTGAGACCTTTCCAATGGTTCAAACGCTATGCGAATCGGAGTCCCGGATCAAAAGTTATGGCCCCGGGAAGTTGGCGCACTTTCTAGAAGATACAATTGCAAATGTTCTTTTGAAATTTGAACTTCAAGTTGTAATTTTTGGCGCCAAACCCCTAAACTCAAATTTGAA
>VDFB02105785.1:471309159-471327737 GCA_007258455.2 Sequoia sempervirens
CTCTTCTAGCAACATGGGTAAGGTGAATGCAATAATGGGGGGAAGCAAAAAAAGAGTGGAGCCAACTAGTTACGAAATACACAAGCAAAATACAAAGGTTTGGAGGAAAATCGAGCGTGGTGAGCTTCTCCCATTCATTGAAAAGCTTCATGGTCCTGACCCAAAAGCTACTGAGTATTTTGCTAAACATTGGAGGAATGGAGAAATTATTCTCTTTGGAAGGAAGGTTAGTGTGGACGAGAACCTCATTGGGTAAGTCACTAGTCTTTCGACCAAGGGGATGAAGTTCTTCTGTGAAAGAAAATTTTCCGACGAGACTTTTATTAGGTTTCCCAAAAAATATAAGGAAAAGAGAAAGCTGATCAAAATTTCTAGCATCTACTTTGAGGCTGATACTATAAAGGCGATATGGAGGAAGGTCCTTAGAATTATAATGGAATAAATCACTCTGGATGGCAGATTCAACAGAGTCTTCGGATAGCATTTTTCCCTCCTTAATCATTTTCACCATATGGTAAGTTTTTCCTTCCATCACTATCTGTATTGCTCCTTGAGTAAAAGCATGGATGAACATACAAAGAATCCTAGGAAGAATCTGGTCTTGCATACTTGCCTCATCCAGCTAATTTATGAGAATTTTTAAAACATGTTAGCTTTGTCTAACCCTATCACAGCTTCAGCCTCTAAAGATTATGATACTAATATCAGCATGTCCAAGGAAAAAGATAACCCAGACATTGAACGGAAAGAGGAAGAACCTCCCTCCCCTAAAAAATTGGGTAAGAAAACCCTTCTAAGAAAGCCCTTGACTAAAAAAGAATGCTTTGTGAAAACCCCCTTTGGCTCTACCTAGAAAGAGAAATCTAAGAATAAGGATACCCCTATTAATAAACTAGTCTCTTATTCTGAGGACTCCCTAGAAGATAAATTTGATACCCCTAAAGCCAGTGAGGATTCCTATACCTCTTACCCCACCACTGATAGAGAAGATAGACCTAGATTCCCTAGTAATATTAACCCTAAAGACCACTACTTTGAGCTTGACTAGGAGTTTCTAGATGATATTTTAGCTATTGCTAGAAATGGGGTTGTCAATTACATTAGGATTATGAAGTGAATCTTTCATGAGATAAAGGAGCTTAGCTTAAAAAATAGGGCTCTCACTAGTAAGCTGGAAGAAATGAAAGTTAAAGGTGCTACCCATAATACTATTGAGGTTGTGTGTATTGAGGAAAATATGAGGTTAATGGCTAAGTGCCTTCAATGAAATATTGAGCTCACGAACAAGATGAAGAAGGATAATGAGGTTAAGGTTAAATTACTAGAAGGAGAAATCAGGAAAATTAGGGACATTATGAAAACTATTATGGAGCATAACCACAAAATTGCAGAACATAACGCCACTATCATGAGCACTATGGTTGCGAAAATGGAAAATTTCCAACAAGAATCTCTGGTTGTGGATTTGGATGCGGGTAAGGAGAAAATCAAGATTGAGGATGCTAGCATCTTGAAGAGGATGAGAGCTCACCTGAAGAGAAAGGTTGATTCTATGCCCTAGGAGATTTAGGCTCTGAAAAAGGGCACCCAGGATATGTGCAACCTTGAAGCTGAGGTTGCTGATATTTTAAAGTCTTTAGGTTAGTTTTGGGTTTTTTTTGTGCAGGTTTTTTGCTAGCCTATGTTTCTTCTAGGTTGGTGGTTGCAATCTTCTCTTGGATTTTTTTGTTTTGCATCCTTCCTATTTTATGGGGTTCTATAATGCTTTATCTTTCTTTTTCTTGTAAACTTTGTGGTTTCGGGTCCCTGTAAAACCCATTTTTTCCTTTATCAAAAACATGTCAATACTATACAACTCAATGCTATAACTGTATAGTCAAGATTTTTATAGAGCATAGACAACACTTATACATGCTACTTTAAACTCTACTTATAATTGCAGTCTACATAATTACACATAAACATAATATACAAACCTGTTTAGGTATATATATGTATGTATATCTTTGTCTACATATATGCATATATATCTACCTATACGGATTTTTTTATATATCAATTAGGGAATTGAGTACATATATATGTGCATATGTATCTGTCTATCTTCTAGGGCATTCAATACAATTTTCCTCTTTTTGTGTGATATTTACTATCAACCAAGTGTTATTCTAATACCTGTTATATAATTCATCTATTTGTTTTCAATATGTACTATGAAATAATGTAGCTTGAATCTTATATCAATATGTTTCATGATATCCTTTACCCCTCATCTTTTTCAAGCCTTATAGATACTACATGATTAAATTTTGTCTTCTTAGGAAATAATAACTCCAAACAAATAGCCTATCAGCTAAAGATATAAAGTTCAAAAGATAAGAGACAATGCAACTATTGCTATCTTTTGTAGTTAAAGCTGCAAGCACATTTAGTCAACTATTACATACATTACTTATGTTGTGTGAATATGTTTTATTATATTCTTTCCTTTATTATCCATTCTTCTATATATTCCACTTACCAATCTTCTTCTTACCATCTTCAAATCGTATTATGCTTTTTCTTTACTAGGATATCTCTTTTCTGTGTACTTCTTAACCCATAAAAAACACTACAATGTTATATAATTTGGTTCAAAACACCCATCTTTTTGCACGTTCCTTTTCCCTATGGTTTATGGTAACACTCCATGGGATTTTCCATGGACCTTAACTCCTTCTTTGGCTTAGGGGTTTGGCTAGAGCCCGTTAGGCTTCATAATGCCAATCTAGCGGGGAGGAAAATTGACATCGATTTATGTGGTTATGAATAGCAACCAAACACTGCTCTCATGTGCTTCTAAGTGGATAGAAAAATTGTTAATAGCATCACACTGCTTATCCCCTGAAGCACATGAGAGTGGTGTCTATTGCTCCATTCCACTAAACCGAGCGATTTTTAGAATAGTCTGCTATTGAACCAACACCACACCACTGACAACCCACATAACTACCAAGATCCACATTGCCATTTAAAAATGCAGGTCAAGTTTCCAGGCGACCATAGGTTTAGTGCTTTCGGATTCTATCATAGTATATTTGTTGTTGCTTATATACATAGACACACAAATTCTCACATGCACTTTCCCATCAAAAAACATACTCTATTCTATTCATTCCATTTTTCACTGTTTCCACAACTCTCTTTTCAACATTTTTAGTGCATTACTTATACATAGTTGTTTTCCAGTATCCCATGTATTCAAAATATCTCATTTTATCTCTTTCTATTTACAACAAATAATGCTAACTTGTTTTATTCTATGTCTATAGTTTTTCCTTTCTAATGTTATGAATAGCATCTAGACACCGTTGTCATGTACTTCTGAGCAAATAAACAAATTGTTCATAGCATCACACTGTTTATCCCTAGAAGCACATGAGAGTGGTGTCTATTGTTCCATTCCACTAAAGTGAGTGATTTTTACAATAGTCTGCTATTGAACCAGCACCACACCACCAACAATCTACATAATTTCCATGCTCCACATTGCCATTAAATAACATAGGTCAAGTCACCACGCATATAAGTAAACAGGGACAAGATTTAACTACAATAAAACCATGCATAGAGAATGATTATCTCTTTCAAGTCTCCAAAATGGGTATAACAACAAAGATACAAATGAATAACCATGAAGATTTCTTACACACAACTCTTCGCCAACATGCCATTTATTCAAAATGCTTCATTTTATCTCATTATTTTTTCAAAAAAATATTGTTATCCTCTTTTACTCTATATCTATATTATTTACTTTGTAATGTTTCATAGATATAATAGACATTCAAGAAAATTATTGTTATAAATTCTCTATTCCACATCCTTTCATGCCCCAACAACTTGGGCCAACCATCTTTTACTTGTAAATCTTAAGTTTTTTTCCAAGGGTGAAACCACAATAGTGGTTTAAAAATTTTATGAAGGAAATTTCATTTTTCTTCCTTTCCCCAAACTCAAAGGGTTCGGTCGAACTTAATGGTTCGGCTGAACAACCTTTTATGTTTGACTGAACCCACAAAACATAAATTTTTTTTTTAATATTTTAAGGGGTTCGATCGAACATGGGTTCAACCGAACCCCCTCAAATAAGACATAAAAAAAATGAACTCAAGTCATTGTCATTTTTTTTTCTTTTTTTTGCTTTCCCTGTGCTTTGTGCATGTGGCGAATGGCGAATGGTGAACAAAATCAACTTCATCTATCCGACGAATGAAAAACTTACTTCATCTTCCCAAAGTTCATCAACCCAACTTCCAGGTTTTTCAAATTCAAATTTCATAGACTTCAAAATGCATTTGTTTGTTAAATTTCTAAACCCTAAATGCAAATTTTTTCAAATTTGTTGAATTGAAACTGCATTTTTTTTAAAGTTTCTAAAGCCTTTTCAACATACACTATTTCTATGATACATTTCTACTTTGTCAAAAAACTAACATGCCCTATCTATGCTTCCACATTTTGCATACATTTCTACTAGGGCACCTCCAATTTATTTGAGGCATTATATCAAACAGTTCATGGTAATTTTTGATGGAGTATGATAGAAATAGTGTTTCCATTGTATGCACCCTATATCAAACAATTCATTAATAAATTTATTTGAGGCATTATATCAAATAGTTCATGGTAATTTTTGATGGAGGATGATAGAAATAGTGTTTCCATTGTATGCACCCTATATCAAACAGTTCATTAACAAATTTATTTGAGGCATTATGTCAAACAGTTCATTAACAAATTTATTTGAGAAATTATATCAAACAGTTCATGATACAAAGTTTAGGGTGAATACAATGGAAACTTGGATAAAATTCTTCATATTTTTGCATTGAGTCTTATGACATTACTCCAAAAATGGTTGGTGAACTAAATGTATGAATCGAAGAATAAATTTAGAGGAAAGAAACTAGATTGTTTGAATGAAATGTATAATAAAATAGTTCTATTAGGATTAGAAGGAATGAAGGTATTATTAAATTTTCTAGTATTAGGAAAATATAAAAATATGTTCACTTTACTGTATATATATATATATAACTATTCTTCATATATCCATGTTAAAACTATTAAAAATTAAATTACATAAATCAATTTTAAATTTGTACAAAGAAATAAATGACTTTGACTAAGAGAGAATATTTAAAATATAGATATATTCTTTGCAAAATCCAATTTGACTTGAGATATTTAAGGACAAAAAATATGGATGAGGCGCATGAGGTAAGTAAGAAATAATAACCTTAATTTATATCTTCCCTCATCAAATAATTTCATGTTTAAAGAGTTTATTAAGGCATATCCAATTATGAAAAACTATTATATACTTGTTATAACTATATTAAAGTATATCATGAATAAATTGAAAGGATAAAGAGTAAATCACTAAAAAAACATGCATAAATCATAGAAGTAAATTGTTTAATATAAGGAGATTCAAGTGGTTGGATAATTTTTTCCAAGTAGTGGAGGAGGTTAAGAAGGAACCATTAAATAAATATAATATTTTAAATACTTTAAAAGAAAAATACATTTCTCCCTGCTCTAAATTCAAATGGTATTCCTTATAAGACAATAATAATTGAAAAAGAAGAAAATAATCATTATGAAGATCAAGTACCATTGATAAGCTTTAAGAGATCAAATAAAATATTCAACAACAAAAGAAAAAAGAGAAAATAGTTAATGCTAAAGAAACAACTACAAACAAGCTACTATGTTAATGAATTATCCTCTTATGTAGTCTTCATTTCCCTATAAATTGTAGCCTCCTTGTACAAACTAGCTATTGATCACCATAGTGGAACAAATTTAACATTTTGAAATGGTTAAAAATTATTATTATTTTTATTTGTATAAGTATAATTATTATGGGTTCATTTCTCCTCTCCTACTCTTCCTAATAAGGTTCTATTTTACAAGCCTCATATAAATGTTAGGGTTCTAACTTCTAAAAATTGAATAGTGTCAACTTAATCTCATTAGACAATGCTCCCCTAGTATTAATGGGGCCAACTTTTTATCTATCAAACTCAGCTATGTTTACATTGAATAAG
Source organism: Sequoia sempervirens (assembly GCA_007258455.2). Taxonomy (NCBI): domain Eukaryota; kingdom Viridiplantae; phylum Streptophyta; class Pinopsida; order Cupressales; family Cupressaceae; genus Sequoia; species Sequoia sempervirens. The sequence goes on from VDFB02105785.1 coordinate 471,315,255, forward strand.
AATTTGATACCTTTATCCTGATACTTGAACTAAGATATCTTGGCTCTAATTTTAGTCCTTTTATCTAAAAATTATTGGTGACATATCCATTCATGTTTAGTTTTAATCATTTATTATTGCAATTAATTATTAAAAGGAGATTCTTGAAGCTTGTATTCCATCCCCACCATTTTTATTCTAAATATTTGTCATTTTCTTTCAACTTAAAGTCTAAATTTTATCCTTAATGCTATATTCATATTTTTCTAGGATAACACATATTCATTATATTTCATTAAATGTGTTCAGGCATAGAAGAAAAACCTTCAATATATCTTTAAGATAACTTTGATACCATCAAGATAATCCCACCTTTCATTGAATTAATATCAAGGTTAACTAACCCTTCCTCTTTACATGCTTTTCAATTAGAGTATCCTCTAGTAAAAATAGAAACATTAATAGTGTGGTTATCAAAGAGTGTCTAGGGATGCACACATCACTATTATTAATAAATTATAAGATTGTGAGAAATATTTATGGAAGAAATAACTATCTAATATAGAATATAATGTATTAGTACATATCTAACTATTACATATTTTAAATAAATCCCCTTTAAAATCTATCTTATTTCCATTTAATGAGTCAACTAGGTTCAAAATTATTTTCATCTTATTCCCCGAAAATTCATCACCTTTACAACAAAACTTGATTTCATCTAATTTATCTTATTTATTCTCAAATCATATTAAAATCACTACCTTAAACTCTAAGAAATATTTGGTAACTTGTTTATTTTATCTTCATTTAGAAAGGGGTGTGAAGGGGATTTAGAACCTTTTAAAGTTTCTTTCAAAATAACTAGGAAGATTTTATTCATTGCCTTTCTTGTTTCGTTTAGGATTAGTGTTATGAATTTTGTGCCTTCATTCTTAAAAATTATTATATCAACTAATTTAACATTTCCATGATCTTTTTATATGGGAAAGGTCAACATACAATGAGGTAGATAATTTCCATTTTTTTTATTCCTTAATTAGGTCTTTCTAGGGAAACTTTTAGTCTTTTTGAACACCTTACAAAAATATGATAAATGTGTGAATATTTTTCTTTCCACTCTATAATTTTTTGATGTGCTTGGATATATAACAGAGATGATTCACTCATAATGTAATGATTAACATTTAGTATATATGAAAGAAATATTTTTGAGACATCAAACTACCATTCTACATAACTCTCACATGGAAATAAGAATATTATTTTATTTTAACTAAAGAAATTGTGTGTACTCTATCTTGAAAATTACTAATTAATTTTTAATTATATACTTATAATTTAAAATAAAAGCATCCTTTGTAACATGGAATAGATATGTTAATTTTAATGAAATAAAATATGTTTTTATATTAAGAAAAATTTACAAATATATGGAACTCATACATTGAGAAATTGACTAAGATGTAACTCTATATGAGAATTAGGATGCTCGAATAATTTATATACCTTCATTCAATAATTAACATTAGAAAATAATACTTGGATCATATTGTATACCCACCTCCCAATGGTCTTAGAATGGATGCATTTAGATGGAGAAGGATTTCAAAAGGCTCATGGTACTTGTGGACCCCTCAAAGGCATGATATATAACACATGAACTTTATTTATGAAATTTGGTCTTTAGTTGTTGGCTTCTATTATGAATGTTATCTATAAGGTGGAATTCTTAGTTGAGATTCTCAATCTTCCATTGTTGGTTTCTAGTGTGATTATACAATATGCTCACCAAACTATATTAATTTCTAATGTTAATTATTCAAAGAAGGTTTTGTTTCATAAGAAGAGACCTATGTTCACATATTCCAAGGCATGTTATTATCCACAATGCATGACACTTGTTCACATCTCTACCAAGTTCTAAATAAATACAGATCTGTCATTTCCATGGACGAGATTGATGATTTAAAAAGAAAATATCATGCCATTTCTTTCTTGAGAAGTCATGTTTGCATTCATGATTTGCAACTTCCATCTTTATCCTAAAATAAATTTTGTTATCGTTATGTGCCTGATATTAAGAAATCAAAACCTTCATTTGAGCATGATCGCCAACACAAAGGTAAACTAGTGGAAACAAAAGAAATCTCAGTGAGTGCCTTTCAACATGTTGGTGGAAAATCTGCATCTTTTTGAAAGTGGCTTCCTAGCTTATTAGTCTTATGTTTAGTAAGGTTTTGTAATCTCCATTTTTTTATGTATTCGGGTCACGGGTATATCTAGTATGATGTCTTATTTTTGGTATATTGGGTGCATAAGAGAATGTGCACATGCACTAATGTATTCAACCAATGTGCTTTTGTAACATTGTAATCAAACAATTGGTCATTTGTACTAGGACCTCACTGGTCTTTTTGATATTTTGTAAAATTTGTTACTCAAACTGCAACTGGGGGTTTTCTTGCTGGTTCTTTCCTGCCAGTATGTCCACCTAAACCAGCTATATGTAAAATATTATATATAAATTAAATTATAAGTGGTCTCCCACTTTTTCTTAAAAAAAAAATTCTTGTAAATGTCCACATCTTTTTCCTTGACACAGTTGCTATTTCTTAAAAGATTTCTTATGATTTTTCATAATGTTGGTCAATAACTATAAATATTCTATATTCATGCTCTTAAATGTAATAAGAATATGTCATAAGAAGGTTTCATCTTATAAAGCTATAATAATATTATATGCATTTAGAACATCTTAGACACCTCCCTTGAAGCATTCAACAAATGACAAATAACTACCAACACAAAGTGAGATGCCTCATTTCCTAATATGAGGACAAAATAATAAATCAAAATATTACAATGCAAGGTTGACCCACCTTTCCCAATACTTGGCTAAGTTTATCATCTATTGAGGAGTGGATCCCAACAACAATTGTGCTTAGTGCTTACTACTAATCCAAGGAATACCTATTCATTTTTTCTTTATTGTATGCCTAATGACTCCTCATCTCAAGTTAAATTGTGGGAATGGATTTTTATGCCCTCCCTATGACTAAATGGCTACAAGGAGGTGAATATGATATGGTGGAAAAAACCAAGATACAAGTTGGTTTAGTTCTCATAAACTCTCTAAAAAATAATTGAATTCCTATATCCTAACTAGAAATACCATGAGGGGTTTAGATCCCATTTTAGACAAAAAATATTCTTATACTAATCACTAGTTCACTTGGACCAACTAAAGAGATGGTGAACTAATGGAAACTTAGTTGTATTAATAGATTAAAACTTAGTTATTTCTCTTTCCATTGTCCCCTCTCCACAAAACACCCTTATTTAAGTAGATTCTATTAAACATATCTCACATATCACCTCCCAATTCTTTAAAATTTTCAAACTTCTTATTCCTCATACATAATAACCTATCCTTCAAGCTCAACACTTCCCACCTCAATCAAATTGATCACCTTTCTTACCTAATATCCCTTTGGTTGATGTTCCTAGACCTCATCAAAATGGTAAGTGGATACAATTGTGGAATGATGCGATTAAATCTATTGCACTACCTTACTATGATCTTACAATAAGAATATGGCTAGAAAGAAATATAGAATGGAAAAAAATATGGATCCAAATAGAAAAGAAAAAACTTGTTTTGGCTTTAGCACTTACTAATAACTTTTCTACAATGAGTGGTTGCTTCCATTAAAATAATACTTAGAAGATTTGAACTTAATTGTGGTAGAGGATCTCAATTAAGAGATAGGCTACATTAGATGAAAGGATATAAGGGATACACATTATTTTTTAGCTATCTCGAACATATTTACATTCTCGAGAGTGGATAATATCTATCATTGATCAAGAGAGGTAGTTCCATGATAACTCTAATGATATTAAATCCATTTTCCTCCAACATTACAAATATTTTTTAATTGATCTAGTTGAAGGAGATCCACGTCAAGATATAGTGAAAAATTATGGGCATAACAATTATATATTTTTTAACATATAGAAAATGTATGGTTGGATTAGTGAGATATTTATAAAAAGTATACAATATGAAGTCAAAATTTATTAGATTTGATTCTTAATAAATTAATTTTAACAATTCAATTTATAGCTTTATGCAATCTATAAGTTTAAATAGTTTGATGGTATCTAAACTTTATACATATAAAAATATGATAAATGTCTAATTATTTTGCTTTCCAATCTATAATTTTTTGATGTTCTTGGCTATATAATTGAGATGATTCACTCATATTGTAATGATAAAATTCATCCTCATATTGAGTATTTTATATTATCTTCCATTAAATTCATACTCTTTATGAGATTCTTATGGAATATTCATATTCTAGTGTGAATTCTTAATTTTAGACATTTCTGAACTAGATAAATTTAGGTTCAATGAAGGAAATAAAACCTTTTTTTCACTTACCTAATCCTATTTTGAAGTTCATTTATGTTAACAACTATTAGATTAAATATTTTTATCGCCAGTTATTTTCAAATAATTTTATACTAATCTTTGTATTCTTATTCTTTCTTTTATCATTTCATTTAAAATTTGAACCATTTAAGGATGCTATGTTATAGATTATAGTTGTCTTCCAATTCTTTTTAAATTTTTAATGGTATGAAAATATTATTGATGAGCACATGAATTATTACAACTATTTTAGATTTGTATTCCCTTTATCTAGATATATTATTTACCAAAGTCTCATTGCTCTTTTAGGTGCATTGTATATATATATAACATGTCTAGAAAATACAGATCATGTTCCACCTATGCCAAATTATTTGTTTGCAAATACCAGTAATGAGATTAAAAAATTGAGAGATTCATTAGCATAGGGTGCAAACTCGAGGATATATAGTGAACCTTCATGTTAATATTGCATAGTCTAGAAAAACTAAAAGATGAAATTGAGAGAACTAGTGCATATTCCCTAGATACAGTGACTACTATTCTTTCCTACACGTGGGAAGAAGTACATGGTGACATTCCCCTTAAACAAATATAGGATAGTGTCACCAAATAAATGATAAAAGCCATTTTTTTTCCATTTTATCAAAATATGTGTAAGGTTAGGGGATACTAGGTCACTAGATGTGTCGATCATGCTATGGCCTCATTGATTTACCCACGATTTCTCACAGCACATGGTCTATACCCAAACAATGACCAGATTCCATTGTATTTTGTTCAGCAGTTGTATGTTGAGGTCCATTTGGGCCTCAAAGTTAACTACTTGGATATTCCACCATATGTTGGTCAGGGGCGTGGCAGGATTGTTGATAGGCCCACCTATTGTTGAGAAAATAAACCACCCCCATTGTTTAGGGTATTGGTTGGTGAGAGGTCTCCTACTCTCACCTCAGCTCTAGCCCCCATAGAAATTGACACTGTAGGTGACATTGCACCTGCCACCACTAAGATATTTGATGATCGTGTAGGTCAGTATTTGATGTCCAGAAATTCCTGATCCACACCATTTTCAGCATAGTGGACCACCATGGATCCTTTTACAGTGGTCAGAATCCCTACTCCTACACAACTTGATGCACTTACAGGAGATATGGCACGCATGACTCTGCATTATTTTGCTGAGGATCTATTGGAGACATATGCCAACATTGCATCAGACAATGGGATCGGTATAGGGCATGTTATAGATCATTTGAGATGCAGAGTTTGTTCAGTTCCAGGATCCCATCACTCTCATCCAAGCACTAGTGCACATCAAGATCCACCTATAGTTCATTCGCTAGTTGTACAGACTATGGGTTTTACTGATATGTTGATTGGTTCAGGTTCATCATCACCGATGCCATCTCACCTTCATAGTCCTCTACATTCATCATTTCTGGCATGACATGGGGTATATTGAATGGATGCAGATGTTGATTAGTTGCTTGACCATTTGGTGGATTTGGTGGAGGTGATTGTTTTAGACAACTTAGGTCATCCAATATCAGATGATGTGCATGTATGTGTGCATGTGCATGTTTCCATTCTTTTTTCATTATTTTTAATTTTTTTTAAAACTAGATATTCATGTAAGTTGATATATATATGTATATATATATTGTTATAGGTGGACATACCTCATATCACTCCTAGCCTTGGTCCAGATCGTGTGCATGATCAATGTGACTCTATGGATGAATCTGCTACCAGTTGACATGTGAGTTTTACATTTTTATATAATCACACATGTATATGTACATGCAATATTTATGTAGGCATAGATCTAGATTGATATTTAAAAATACAAGTTCATTTAAAAATAACTTTCATTTAAAATTTATTTAATATAAATTATATGTATTTAACACATCTTGTACACAATTTTATTTCCAAGTCTCAACACATCCATTAGAGCAAGACCGTTCTCATTCATATGGCCATTTGACTAGGAGTAGACATTCATATTAGGCCATGCACACTAGATTTATGATCTTTACCACATGTATTTGATTATATGATGATCTGTAGTATTTGAGATTTGATGATATCTAACTTACATTTTCTTATATGATATACATACATTTGCTTATTTGTTGATATTTATTATTCGACATTTGATGATCTTTGATTTACATTTTTCTTAAATGATATGTACATATATTTTCTTATATGATATATACATACATTTTCCTCTTTGCTTATAATATGTGTTATGTTTATATGTATTGAATCCCTTTACATGTATGTACATGTGTTTGCTTATGGTTTAAACATGTTTACACATAACATATGTATGCATTTTCTTTAAATATTGAATATACATACATGTTTTCTTATTTTATGATCTCTTAAAACTTACATTTCCTTATATTCAATATACATTTGATCTCTAGTAGAATTTTAGGGAAATCAATGCCACTTTATAATTAAGTTCATTCATGTTGATCACAATAAATATTTTTTAAAAATGACTTAAGCAACATGAACCATTGAGTTGAGAACAAGATATAATATTTTTGACAAGTAACTTGAAATTCAATTGAAATATACTTAAGAAAATTCAATTCAAATTATATCGAGCTATTATACGTTTTTGACAAGTAACTTGAAGTTCAATTCAAATATAATTAAGAAAATTTAATTCAAATTATACCTCTATTATACATTTTTGACAACTAACTTGAAATTCAATTCAAATATAATTAAGAAAATTCAATTCAAAATATACCTCTAATATATATTTTTTACACTTTAACAAAATTAAAAAATTACTAGATATGTTGTGCATACCTATGAATTAAATAACAACAAACTCCACAATGAAATAACTTGTTTGTTTACTACTTGATTCATTTAAACTGGGATCTAGTTATTCCATGTACACTAGAATAATTTTTTTCCCATCCCATCTGCATATAAATAGAAGCTTATTTTTCATTATTCTAGATATCAAATTGCAAGATTAATTCTCATTTATATCACTTGGAGCATAGATTTTGGAGAAGAATTTTTTGCACATTTATCAAGGAGGCAAATATTGGAGCTCGACAACTTTTCATTTTTATCAATCAAGGAAAAATTTGGAGGATAATTTAACTAAGTTGGTAGAGGACTTGTTTTGAGTCATCTTTACGTTGAAGAAGAAAATGGGACAACAAAGAAAAATAAAAAATGTGTCTCAACGAAAATTTGCAAAAGAAGAACAAAAGAGGCCTAAACAAAACTTAGAAAATTATCATAGAAAGAAACAAGGTACATGCTTGTTTCTTCTCTCTCTCACTCTCAAGTGTGTGTTTAGGAATTTTACTTTGAAAAAACATGAGTATTCATTTGATGGGATGAAATCCATAATGTGCATTACTCCACCCAATAATTTGGTTAGTACACCTAAACATAAATTTGTATGTGCATACATTTTTCCTTGGCTTTTTTATTAAAATTATAAATGTTTAATATATGACCATTTTTCAACTTACAATACCTGAACTTAAAATGTACTCTTAAACTAAAATATTGTACATTAAATCCTTCCCTACAAACCTTATACTTATCTTTTACCAATACCTTTGTTTAATGTTTTTGTCATCACATTATCATTGTTGAGTATTGCATCTACACAATTTTATCTTTACTTTGTTCATAAAGAAAATGATATTGTACTTCAATACATGCTTAGTTCTCCAATGAAACCTTAAATTTCATGTCCCTCACTATGCCACTTTGATTTTCATAATTTTTTTAACCACATGAATTATTTTATGGCTTTGGAAATTCCTATATATTCTAACTTTGCACTTTGAAAGAAACCATTATTTTTTATTAATTATTCATGAAACTACACCTTCATATACAATGAAGTATCATTCTAATGTTGATATTTGGTGATAAATATCCCCTATCCAATCTACATTCCAACATCTAATTAGCTTAATATTTTTCTAAACTCCCATTGAATTTAATCTAATGATCAATAGTTCCTTAAAAATATTTTTTAAATATTTTAATAAATGCCCATTTCTAAGCTCTAGAATTATTTGAAAATTAGAACTCAAATTATACTTAAATCCAATGCAATGTCAGGTTTTCTATAGACTAACACATGTATACATCAAAACTCAAGCTATATGGTGCCAAGGAATAATAGTTATATATGATAGATTATTCTTTAAATTATGTCTTAACACATTTTTTTTTAAGGTTTCTAACCATCATTGCACTTGAATGACAATAAATAATTTTAAATGTCCTCAAGTCATCTTGGTCATGCAAGTTGGAATGTTTATATGATCCTTGACTCCAATTCCTTAAGCCAATTCTTTTTGTTTCAATATTTTTGTTTTGTGTCTTTGGTCTTTTATTTTCATCACTTCAATGTTCTCAAATTATTTTTATGTTTTATGCTCTAGGGATCCCTCAAGTTGGAGTCGAGCCACATCTAGATATTGGATCAAACGAATCCATTGAAGAACACATGGACCTTGAAGTTAGGGAGGAGACCCAAGTTCAAACAATGCTTGTTGGAGAGGGGTCAAGATCATTTCCTTCTATTGGTATGGATGAGCATATAAAACTAGCACAAAATTCACTCGCTTATAGCATTATGTTCTATCAGTTTGTTTGCTTGCATACATAAAATTCACTTATATAACATCATCTCTCAATTTTGTTTGCAAAATATTTTGTGACATGTAGGAAAGGCTCAACAATCAGGAAGTTTTCATGCTCAAGTCGAACCAAATCTAGACATTGGATCAAATGAATCCACTCAAGAATGCATGGGCCTTGAAGATAGGGAGGAGGCACAAGTTCAAAAAATGCATGTTGGAGAGGGGTTGGGATCACTTCCTCCTACTAGTATGGATGAGCATATAAAACTAGCTGAGAAGGTGAGGAAACAATTTTCTCATAGAAATTTAGATCATTTACTTGAAATGGATATGGAGAAATTGAAATATTATGCCAACCAGCCTTATAATAAGAGAAAGAGGTCAATGACTAAATCTGTAAATGGAATGATCAATCATCATTTCAATCATCTTCATACACTTGAAAAAACCCAATTTTTATCACATTTACTTCTTCGTGATGAGCTCAAAGAGTCATTACAATTGTTGGGTGTACATTCGGCATCAAATAAGAAGAAACACATGTGATTACAAAAGAATATTGTTCAAATTTTTTAAAAGGGTTTAGATTCCATTGGGAATGGATCTCAATCAGTGGATAAGGCCACTACCAGAAGGGTGATGTTGACATCTATTGTACATCAATATATAACAAGAAAAAGAAAAATGTGTGCACTTTCAACTGAAATTGGCTATAGTAGAACCACATTGATAAAAATATGAGAAAAAGAGAAAGTTTTTGGATGAGAGTTTAGAAGGAAATCGGGCAATTGTGTGTAGAGCTCCCCATTCTAAAAGGATTGAAGATGTTGTTAGGAACTTGGTCTCGGATTTTTGGCATGAACATACTCGTCCATCATCAAATACTAGAGATGTTATGAGACATAGGATTAGACCTAATATTTATGAAAATCATATCAAACATTGTCTAGACATAACAAAATTTGAGATGTATATGAACTTTTGTAATGTATATCCTCATATAAAGATTGGTAAGACAATGTTTCCAAGGTTAAAGCCATATTATGTGAAGATAAACAAGTTTTTTGAAACTTGTTGTTGTCGTTATCATATTGAATTTGGTCTCTACTATCAGGTGTTTCGAAAGATGAGAGAAGAAAGATGTGGGTTTGAAAATGCACCTCCTAAACAAGAAAGTTTGGTTGATAAAGTCTTTATTATGTGATCATGAAAATGGACCTCAAGTAAATTGCATAAAAGGAATTTGTGAGACTTGTGGAAATTTGGCTAAATTTCCTTCAAGAATTGAGGATACTAACCTAACAAAGACAATAAATTGCAAGAGGTAAGTATTATTTTTAGAGAGTTTATTTGTTTCAATTTCTCATAGATTTTTATTTGGATTCTCTTTGATGTAATGTTTCGTTGATCAAGTGTGGTTTATTAGTTATACACATATTTTACTGACATAGGTACACGTATGTAAAGTTGCAAACAAATTTTGGGAAAGAATCCACAAGGATGAACTATGTAGAAGAGGAGATTCCCATTGGAAAATTTATGGAAGATTTTCAAAAATTGATACGACCATACATACATGATTAATTTTTTGCTAAGTGGCAAGCACAACAATTCCAAACATTGAGGATACTTTCCCACATGGAACAGTTCTATCAATAGTTGACTTTGTAAAAAAATAATCCTTTGTACATCGAAAGGAGATTCAATCATAGTATTACTTTTCAAAGCAGATCACTATTATGGTTCATGTGTGTTATTGACATGCACAATCAAAATTGGATGGTGTTGAGAGTACAGATGAAGAATGAGCCATTAAGAAAGAATATCACTTTTATATTAGTGATGATAAATAGCATGACACACTTTTTGTCCAACATTGCTTTACAATATTTTTTGAGAATTTGAGAAGCAGGGGTGTAAAATTTGAAAATAATTTGGTATGGTCAGTGGTTAGATGGATATGTGACACAATTCAAATCTTCACGACCATTCTATGCACTTTGTAGATATCATAAAATCTACAAAATACCACATGTTTGGAGTTTTTTTGAGAGTGGGCATGGAAAGGGTGAGCATGATGGAGCAGGAGCTTGCATCAAATGAGCTTTAAGAAAGCATCAAATGAGTTATCTAGAAGATCATTTAGATAATGCACATGATGTTGTTGAATGGTGCAAGAAACAGTTTGCATCAAATGTGGTCGACACATCTTAAAGAAAAAATTAACATTGTTTTGGGAGATATTGGGTATGAATAAATTACATTAAATCAAGAATTTGAATTTATTTAAATTTTAAAAATATATATATACATACATATTTGTTCACATAAGTTTTTTGCTGTACATATGTATCTAGGTGTGGATAGAAGATCGATGCATGGATGCAAGAGGGTAGAAAAAACAAGATCTTTGCATTATGTGAGGAGTTCAGATAGTCGCCATGGATGGATATTAGACATAAGGGATTACTCTTGTTTTTGCACTGAGTGCATTGAGGGAAACTCTGATTATGCATGCAACAATCAAGAACTTGGATATGTTGGTAAATGGGATATGGTGTCACTAGTTGTTTCAGAAAATATGATGAAAACAAGGAAGAAATATTTGAAATCATTCCTTTGATTTCAATTCATTATGATGATATTTTAGGATTGGTTAGAAAAGGTACGCATGTGTAAATTTTCAATAATTTAAATATTATATATATCTAGTTAATGATCTTTAGAGATATTTCTAATTTTTTTAGAAATTTTTTGTGTAAATTTTGTGTACAAAAGATGTTTTTACAATCATAGCAGAGCCCAGAAACATCAAACGTGTTAGCTATTATTTATTGCTTTGCACAGAAGAGAGGAATAAGCTAATAGAACTTGAAACAAGTGATGGAATGTCATTCCCACAGGTGAGTTTGAATTTAAAATTTTATATACATTGTATTCACATGTGCACATTACATTAGAAACATTAAATATATATTGTACAAACCTTGAGCATGAAAATGTTGCACACATTCATATGTCTTACCTTAGGTTCATCTTTACCATGTAGGTTCTATTGTAGTGTAAGGGACATATCTAAAACAAGTCAAAGTTGTTCAGCATGGGATTCATTTTGTTGACTATCAACCTAATAACAAGGTATATCAATATAGTCACTTAATAATTGCTACCACTCTACATCTTCATGCAGTTCCACATGCACATGGCCGAAGAAAATGGAGACTAGATAGTGATGATCATCAAAAAATTCTACATGTTATTGAAGAGCAGGCTGAACCATAATCTTTGACTTAGATTATATCCATGGTTTTCAAGTTCACTTGTAACCCTATACATGTTCAAATGAGAACTTATAGTAACTTGTACATAGTTGTAAATCATTTTGTGTAAATTACAATTATATGTACATAT
>VDFB02105785.1:471327837-471395923 GCA_007258455.2 Sequoia sempervirens
GAAGTCTCTAAAAACTGTTCATATATTGAAGCATGTCAATGTTGAAGGGTACGACAACCAAATCACAAGTTCTAGGACTCACTAATGAAGGTGACAATCTAAAATCTAGTTGTTAGTGTATTATACTCTAGTTAGGATAACTTAAACCTATTTAGGTGTTGGAGTTGACCCTTGACTCATTCCTGATGAGGTGTCAAGGTTGTTGAGGTGACTTCAGAGGTGTCCAATCCCTCTTGACACCTCTACCTTGCATAGAGGAAAGCAGCTCACCACCACTAGAGGATGAGGAGTCCTCACCTCAATCCATGACATGTGTACCTATTCTTGTGGCATGTGGTTGCTCATCCTCATGCTTTATATTGGGGCTTTGAGCTCTTTACTTTCAACTCAGCTAATACATTATGCATTGTTCATGTGCTTGTCTTCTATCTCCTAGATCTCTTAATTCTAATATGATATCAGAGCTTTAGGTGGAGATAGTGCAAGCCATAGATCAAATGAATTTGTTGTATTTAGTTTTTTTCCTGTTATTGCAGTATTTTCAATACAGGAAGATGGTTAGATGTTTCTGAAGCATCGCTTGCAGTCAACCTGTCCACTCACGACAGAAGGGAATATCGACCCCACCCGTTGGCTTTTGAATCTGTGGTGTGACATTAATCTCTTTGTTGTTGTGTTGGAAGAGATTGGAGGCTACTCTTCGTCTGTTAAAGCCCATTCTCTTCTTTGCAGATCGACGGACTTGGTGTAGGCCTGCGCCCAAGTTTGTGGTAGAGATCATAAGGCAAAAGGGGCGATTTGAAGCCCTCACGCACCATTTATCTGCGCCCTCCACCAGCTCTTGCAACTGATAGATCTGGAGTTCTTCCTACACTGCCTACCTCATCAAAGAGGGATTCCAATTTGTGTGGTGAAATCCTTGACCGGGTCTGGACTTGAGTAGGCCACGTGGGAGTTTGTGTAGACCAACGTTGAACTTGGATTCTACACAGAGGTTGTGGTTTTGGAGGCCTCGACCTCACATGACTTGCGCCCTTGGAAAGGGCGATCTAGATTGTTTTTGCTGCTCACAGGAGACGCCTCTGTTTTGGGGGTCGATCCAAGCTACAAACCCGCGAGATTAGCCATAAGAGGCATGATCTGCTGTGGAGAGGGTTGCGCACCACATGAAGGCCGTGAATCATCCATTTTAGGCCGAACTGTTGCATTCGAGGTAGATTTTCCTGTGTAGGAGGTGCGATAGCTAAAGGGGCGATTTGCCCAGGTGGATCTCTCATGATTCATTGGCACGAACTGTTGCATGGAGGTTGTAGGGGCTATAAACCAAGGTGCCTAAAAATTGCAGTTTATTGAAGATGCTTTTTTGAAAGAGAAGGCCTCGATTTTGATCTGAAGGTGTGATTTTCTTGTTTGGAGCCATGATCTGGGTCATGTGATTTGTTGATTGGAGGTGTGATTTGCCTCTAGCATGATTTTTTGAAGCTTTCCTTGGCGTAAAGCTTCCATTGCAGCCACACAAAGCTATTACCCTCTATGATCAAGTCAAAAGCTCTAATGCCTATTTTTTCCCTTTCTTTCATTTATCAAGAAATCAAACTTCTGTATTAGCCACTTGTGGTTATTTAACTTTCATGGTTTACTTAAAATATTCACATTAACATAGTGGTTTTGATCAACCACAAGAGTTTGTAATTTAAGGGGGGTGACTTTTTACATTTTGTCATAGTCAAAAATCTATGGGGGTCTTTGTTTCAATGTTTTTCAGGGGGGAGCGGAGGCATCATTGTACTATTGCATTTTTGTATTTGATCTTTGCACATCATAAAGACCATGTCTACTTGTTGCATAATCAAGTGTACATATTGTGGGAGCACTCAACATGGGGATGAATTTTGTCCTCATTTCTCTCACACTATCTTTTCACTGTTTGTAAGATTGTAAAATAGCCTACTACTACCATCTTTCCACATCCCCCACTTTGGGATGTATATCTACCCAAAATTTCATGTCTTTTCATAGAATCCTATCTAGTTGATTTGGGTGACACTATTGAGGACATTCGTCTTCTTTTCAATGTCAGCTTCATTGAAGTTGCATCAACCTTGTCTTCTTTAGATATTCTTGCTCATGCCTTGCCTACTTCAGCTTCGATAGTGACAGTATCAAATTCTTATAGTTCTAGTTATCACCATATATCTATGATCCTTGTTGTCCCTATTCTTGAATCTTCATCACATATCAGCTTTGGCTTGGAGATCATTGAGCATTCTACGAAGACATTATGGGCATCATCTACGTCTTTGGATCTTGTGCATAATTCAAAGACCTTTATACTTCTTTTTATATGTTCCTATTAGAAATGGTAAGATTACTTGCACACTTCAGTGGTTCACCTTCTTCCTAAGGGGATAAATGTGGTTCAACATTCATGGATTCTCTTCAGCATACTTCATTGAGCATCTATGCGCACAACATATCTTATGGGGGGCTTCCAAGTCTCTCTTTGTATCTCCTATTTTGGGGAAATTTATTGTACACATATGACAGAAGTTGTCTTAGGGGGGTCATGATATAAGTCCTTCTTCTTCACTTTTTTCATGCATTTTGTTTCTCTTTTTGGAGAGGAGTTTTTTCCCACATGGGTTTTCTCCTTTACTCCACCTTATGAGAAAATTTTGTACATAGGTACCTAACATGGCTTGTAGCCAAGACACATTTCTACATACCCACCTAAGCTATGCTTAAGGGGTGATTGTTAGTGTGTTCTACTCTAGTTAGGCTAACTTAAGCCTAGTTAGGTGTTGGAGTTGACCCTTGACTCATTTCCCATGAGGTTTCAAGGTTGTTGAGGTGACTTGAGAGGTGTCCAATTCATCTCGACACCTCTCCCTTGCATAGAGGAGAGCAACTCACCACCACTACAGAATGAGTAGTCCTCTCCTCAATCCATGAAATGTTTTCCTATTCTTGTGGCATGTGGTTGCTCATCCCGATGCTTTACATTGGGGGTTTGAGCTCTTTATTTTCAACTCAACTAATACATTATTGCATTGTTCATGTGCTTGTCTTCTATCTCGTAGATCTCCTAATTCTAATACTAATAGAGATAAATATAGAATATTATCCAAAGATGAACATGTCTCCTCTAAATATAAGGATGCCTCCTCCAAATAATGCTCAAAAGTCTCCAAACTTATGTGAAACTACGATGAATGATCATCCGGATAATGAACAAGAGGTTTTAAAAATTTCCATCACAACAATTAAAGAAGAATCAGTTTCATCAAAGAGAATATGAGTTTGATGAATAATGTCTCCCAAATTTGAAATATGGGATTTTACAAATAAACCTATAATGTCTATCAAATATTCATCTCAAAGAATTGGATTAAGAAGACCAATGTGAACCTCTTGCATCACTATAATGTTGATCTTGAAACAAGTAGGAGGAGGAGGAGAAAAAGGAATTCAAGGTTGAAGAATTGGATTAGATGTGAGAATACCCAAGTTCAAGTAACTAAAATTCTCTTTAAAATTAAATTTCATACTAGGAGTGTGATCAACAACCAAAGGATTAGAACCATCATCAAGTGCAATGTCTGAAAAGGTGTATAATAGAGATGCATGATCAACCATCCCACTTGATGTTATCTCTCCACTCTCCAAGTCTCAAATGATAATTAAATTAGGTGTGAATTTCGTAGTCTTCTCTACTACGTGGGTAATATGATAAACAAAAAGAAGATTGTTTGAAAAATGGGGTACACACAAAACACCATTGAAAGTATCATCCCCAATACCAACAAATCCCCTTCCAATTGCATCTATAATCCCATAATGGAAGAATAATTTGTATCTCCAGCCGAATCAAGCATGAAATCTGGCATATATTATCACAATCAGATCCTATAGTGCATGTGAATGACCTAGTAATCATTCTAGAATTCATGTGCATATCTAAAGCTCCCTATTTATGAAGATGTAAAAAATATTGTAAACTTGAAAAAAGCTGAAGAGTAAAATAGTGAAAATATCATTGTCTGTACATTTGTTTTCCTAAGAATTAATAGCAATGAAGCCTCAAAGCATCCAAGATCAAGTTTGTAAATATAGAGTGAGTTCATAACTACAAATTAGATCTAGAATTATGGAGTTGATCTAACATACAGTAAAAAGGAATCCTCGAGTTCTAATTCACACATGACCATTCAAAGCATTTCCATATTCTAAGCCATAAGAATTTTACAATCTTCAACAAACAATAAACATTCTTTGATAACAAAGCTAAATATTTTTCTTTTAATTATTACTATTTATAACATAATTATACTTTTGTTTGATATCACTTCCCCCATCCATTCTATTATTTTCCCACAATGAATTGTTGATGGTGAATTTTCCATCGATGAATTACTGATGGTGAATTTTCCGAGAACCAACAAATATTTTACACCTTTAAATAAATTGATGTTTAATAATATTTAGCCCACGGAAAACCTATTTTCCCCTTACAAATAAATAATAATCAACTAAAAATGTCACTCAACTTCAATCCATAACTGTTTTATAACTGTTTTCCTGAAATGTAAAGATAGATAATTTGGAAGAAATAAATAACTAGGTAAGAGGGTAAAACAAACCACTCTTCAAATTTTTCAATGTCACGCTCATAGGCGAACCACAACCATTTAATATACAAAATATCACTCCGAAAATCTTAAAAAGTGGAGACTAGAGTTCACGCTCCTTTCACCATATGAAGATAAAGACATAATTTTTAACTACCTAGGTTTGGGCATTTCACTTGAATTGAATAATTTGCTCTGAGCGTGTCCAAGATTATTTCCATCCTCAGAGACAAGCGCCACTGCTTCCTCTAGCTCTTTTACAATTATACTCATTTTGGGTCTATTTATTGGTCTTGCTTCCAAACAATTAAAGGCAATTTCTGCAACTTTCCAAGCAGACGTTAAACTGTATTGCCCATCTAATGAAGCATCGATGAGGTCTTCTAGTCTTCCACATGAAATTAAGTTTTTAGCCTGTAAAATATAGAAGATAAGAACTATGCATTTCTTAGTAATGAAATTGTCAAAAAGATTATAAATTTAATAGAATTACCGTTTGGACTATTCCATCGTTGGGTGATATTCCAGAAATAATCTCCAACAAAACTACACCAAAACTATAAACATCACTCTTCTCGTTTAACATTCTTGTTCCAAAATATCTGCATCAAATTCCAAATTTTAAAACAGTATCCGAAACCTGACATTAACATTAAACTGGTTAATTGTTGAATTAAAATAAATAAAAGAATTGGAGAAGTAGGAAAATACTCAGGATCAACATAGCCAATGGTTCCCTTCACATTTGTTGTTGTAAAACTCTCAGAGTTTTCTAATAACTTTGATAGACCAAAATCAGCAACCTTGGCATTCATTTTTCTATCCAACAGTATATTAGTGCACTTTATATCTCTGTGTATTATTGGAGGACTACAACCTTGATGTAGGTATAATAAACCTGAAAAGCATGGAAAAGAGTTGTAATATGTATTATAGAAAATTATTTCACGATTGCAACTAATTGGTCTTGTTAGGAAAAAATACCTTCGGCTGCTTGGAGAGAAATGTAAGTCTAGTTTGCCAATCAAGTGGTTTCTCCAGTTTAGCTTTCCCTGTAAATATAATACCAAGCCTTTTAAAACCAAAATTCATATACATTTAATTCTATTTTTCGATAAAATAAAATAAACAAATACCATGTAAATGTTCCTTCAGTGTTCCACAGTGCATATATTCGTATACTAAGGCTACTATGGATTGTCTGCAATACCCGACAAGATTTACAAGATTCTTATGGTATATCCTTGAAAGGAGGGTCACCTAGAGCCAAGAAAAACACAAGTAGCATATGTTAAATATGGAATTTAGGCTGAGATTCTTTTGTAAATTAAAATTTGAAAACAATTTTATGAAACGTTCAATATTTGTTGAAAAAGGAAAACCTCATTTCGAAATTCTTGTTTCCCTTGGCTTGAATCTGATGAAAGTATTTTGACTGCAACATCATGTCCAGAAAGTCTGCCATAAAATACAGATCCAAATCCTCCCTTGCCAATTATTGTGGAATAATTATTTGTAGCGGCTTTAATATCTTCCTCAGTGTATTCTATCGCCAATTTATGATATTCATTTGGACCATCTTCATCTGTTTACAAAAAGTTTTAGAACAAAGTTTCCTGACAATAAACAAACTGTTAAATAAATATTTGTTGGTTTTGAACGATCTTTTTACATTTTGTAGGAATTTGAGAAACACCTGTGCATGAAGGTTGAGGGTGCATGATAGGGCCATTTGTGATACGTGATTGTTGTCTATGTTTGTATATCCATACAATTATAAAACCCACAACCATCAATAGAACTGAACAACCAATAGAAAATCCTATAATCCAACTTTTCGCTTTGTGATGTTTACTGCCCCCTGGAAAATTACTTTCAGGAGCTAAATGGAAACTACCTTGAGGAGAAATATTGCTTTGAGAAGAAAATCTGCATGGTAAAGGGAAAATAAAAACGTCAAAGATAGCATTTATTTTCCCTAAAATCTTTCTGCATTTCTCATTTTAAATTAAAAGATGACAATGAGATCCCTTGAAAAGAAATTAAACAAGAAAGTCCATGTTCTCGTACCGAAAATCTAGACCAGATTTAATCAAACCAGGTGGGACTGGTCCATTCAATTTATTGTTCTGCAAAAATCTTAACAGTAGAAAAGCTGCTAATTAATTACAGGTAAGAATAAAGGTTATATTAATTGAACGGAACAATCTATTATATTATTTTGTTCTTTTAAAGAGAAAATGAACCATAAATAAAATGTTTTCAGAAAAGATAAAAGTTAAAGTAAACGTACAGTTCTTTCAATAGGGTAAGCTTCTCTAATGAGCTTGGAATATCTCCTGTCAGTTGATTGTTTTGTAATTGCCTTCAATATACCAAAAAAGAAGGTTAATGGTTAATATTCACAAAACGTACATTTTATCTGTCTTTCATATACATAAAAATAATGTCTCCAAGAGTGATGGATCTCTTACAGTATTGTAAGGTTCTTCAATGAGCTGAGGTCCGGAATAGAACCTGTCAGATTATTGCTTCCTAACAGCTAAAACAAATAATTGAAAATGAGCAATCACCCTTAATACTTAAAGGAATTCTAAAACAAATAATGGAATTCTACAAGGCAAGTGAAGGTTTCGGAGATCTTACCAAATCAGTTAGTGCTGTTAAGTTGGCAAAACTTGAAGGGATGTTGCCAGCGAGACCCATGTTTGTTAGATTTCTGAAAATAGTTAAACATTTTGTGTACTACCACTTAGTCACAGATTTAGGGTTGAAATGTAACGAAATGAACTACTAAGAGTTGTAAGGAAAGAGATTTACACAACAATAACTCGTGGGGGGCTATCGTCATTGCATTTAATGCCAGTTAATAGATAATCTGCTGGCAAACATGGATCTCCCCCAGTCCAATCATCTGGAACATTCAGTGTACTTGCTATTTTCCGAATAGCAAGAACTGCGTCATTCAAATTGTATAGAAATAGTTTAATAGCCCGTGAATTGCAATGAATTATAACTAGAGTTTTCATAACTAGGTACAAATCATGCCATGTTAACTCAAAAACATGGCTAGGTAATCTAAGGAACAACACAGTACCTTGTCTTCCAAAATCAACTGAACAATATATTTGTTTTTTCTATGCGTACATATTGATAGATCACTAGTGGCTCACCAAAAAGTCTTCTATTTTACTTAAGTGCAGACATGCCTTTTTGATAAGCTCTTTGAACATGAGATAGAGAAACTTACCGTCTCCGGCGTGTGTCATATTGTTGATGTCTACTTTTTGATATGCTTCAGCTGCATTTATGAATGGCCCCATGTCTGATCCTTTTCCAGGACGCAATTTTATGTTTATAGTGTCAATTTTATCAAATGGTAATATCTTATGTATAGTCAAGCATTGCCCAAATGAAGTGAAGTCTAGCAAGCCTGTTACTTGAACATCACTAATGAACACTTGGAAGGTGCGATTCGAGGCAAGACTTGTCTGGTTGATGTTGCAGAAGTAAAGAGCAAAATAACAAGAGACGTTGTCAAGGGCAGAACTAAGCTGGTCTGAAATTATTAGGTCTTCACCTACTTTCGATGTAATGGCAGTCTGTAAGACAGAAGCAGGTGGTTTGTTCCATAAGCCGCTACCTAAAGAGGAATCCGTTCTGATAATGGTTGTTGACGACATCGTAAATTGCTTCCAAATGCGGTCAAATGGGTCACTGGGATAGCTATATCACCAAATTACGACTTGATTAGAATCTTTGGAAATATAGAAAGCAGATTTCAAGGTCACGCTAAAACAAAATTATTAGTAAACTTACTTTGAATCATTATAATTGCCATAATCCCTGCGAGTGAGCTTAACTAAAGCAGCGTTGTTAAAATCAGTTGAGTTATACATTGGATACTCAAGCGGCCTCAACTCAATGGTAGAAATGAAAACATAATTGTCATCTTCTGTCTCTGCGTTTCTTGCTAGACATAAACTCAGACGGTTGCCTTTGGCAGACAAGATGACCTCGTGATGACGGACGGAATTCTTTGGCAAATTCCTTAAGTCAACTTTGGCCCACTTGGTTCCCTCTACAAATAAATCAAAGACGCTTGCCAAACGAAGACCATCAAATCCTCCGTAAGAAAACCGAGGCCTTACCAGGTAGAGTGTACCAGGAGTCACGGGAATCAAGTAACAATATTTATTTACATCCAGATTTGTAAAATAGGCCACGGACTGGTACTGGTAGGCCCAATCAGTAGAACCCAATGAAGGCATAGTCGAAGCGTTTCTTGTTTTGATGAAAGAAGAATCGGTAACCCACTCTATGCCCACGTTGTCCGTCCAATTTTTAGTAGCGCCACAGTTAATGCTCAGAAATCCTGCACAGAAAGGAGAACCATGTTAAAAAATTGCAGACCTTTTTCTTCAGTAATAGTAGTATTGGATGAAAACAAACTACCTACAACTTACCATTTGTATTTGAGGGCGTGCAGGGAACGAATAATCTAAAAATTGCTGTGATAACTAACAAGGTTAGACTTTTGAACTTCATGATAATGGATGCAGCGATTTGGTCTTACTATCACCCGCAATATATAAGTAGAGAAGGAACGATCGTTACGCATACGCTAAACGGAAATGGAAACGGGGTAGATGCTTCGTGTCCTCTTTCCACTCTATTTCTCGACAGTTCACTAAGTGGTATTTTGTACATTCCAACCAAATATTCATGAGAAAAAATTGCAAGTTTAGAAAGAAACATAATACGAACCACCGAGTCACTAGAACCTAATTATTAAGCTGGGGTCCACAGGCTGTTTACAGTCCGGTGACTCGAGGCTTGACACAGATGGGTTACAACTGAAGCGACAAATTGATGGTACGGCATAGACTTTATGTAGAATTTTATTAGGAGAGCCCTCAAAAAACGCGGGCTACCTTGTAAGTCTATGCCGTGCCGTGTGCTGCTACATTCACCTCATACAGACAAGTTTTGAGTCAGTCAATTAGTCGGTTGATTTGAGTCAGTCAATTAGTCGGTTGACTACGTATCTGTGACAAGTACCAAGTCACAGCATGGAAACTTCGGGAAAGAGTGGAAAGAGGAGCAGAAGCATCTACTCCATTTCGGACCTCCATTTCCATTTAGCGTCCTCTAGTTATATTGTGTGGGTTAGCTAGACCAAGTTCATAAGTTTAATCTTTTTACGTCGAGTGGCGTTCTTACGCGAGAGGCGTTCTACAGTGGCACTGTCTATGGAAGTGACAAAATGCACCACATAAATCTGTGTCCAAATCCGTATCCGTCAGAAGACTTCTCCGTATATTTTGCAAAGATTAAATTTCGCGGCTTGTCAATCAACATCGTACCCGTGGATGTCAGAACTAAAATTAAAGGAATGGGTAACGGAACTAAAATAATTAAAATATAAATAAATAAATAATATAATTGATTATTAATATTTATTATTATAATTTTTATATATATACTATTTACTAGTATGTAAATAAAAAATATTATTATATGTAAATTTAAAGTTAAATAAATAAATAAATAAAATATTTGATATTAATATTTATTATTATAATATATATATATATATATATATATATATAAATTTATATTTATATAATTATAAAATATAATATATTATGTATATTATTATGATAATGCATTTTAATTATATAATATAATTAAAAATATAAAAATAAAGAATATTATTATATGTAAATTTTCATATAATACTATTTATAAAATTTACATAGAAAAATTTACATATAATAATATCTTTTATTTACATAGTAGTACATAATTTTAAGTGAATTTAAAGTGAAAACAAAGTAATTAAAATTAAAATAAATAACATAACATAACATAATTGATTCCTTTCTGGTCTAAAGCTTGGTTCAAACACTTGATACCTAAAATCAATATCTTTTTTGGATCCTTCTCCAAAACAAGGTGCTCACGATTGATAACCTATGTAAACGCGGATTTCAAATTCCTAATAGATGTTTTCTTTGTAAGATGGAGGCCGAGTCTGTGCGTCATTTATTCCTTCATTCCTCTTTTGCTGCTTCTATTTGGGAAAAAATTATCAGGTTATGGCACCTTCCTTGGGTTTTCCCTTCGTCCATTGAAGACTTCTTCACTCAATGGAAAGCCCCGACCAGAAATCCCATGCTCAGGATTTTTTTGGGATTTATCCTTCCCTCACGTGGCTTGGGGCCTCTAGAAAGAATGCAACAATAGAATTTATAGAGATAAAGAAACCTCCGTGGATATTGCTTTTGATAAAATAGTTAGATTTTTTAAGGAAAATTTCAATGCTTTGGTTTAGAAGGATAGCATGTCCATGAAGACTGTGCATTTGTCCTATGACATTACTGTTGCTAAGGATTGGAACATAAGTCTTGAATTGCCTAGCACCGCGATGAAAGCCAAGAAGGACAGAGAGGGGGTTTGCTGGTCTTTTCTACCAAATGGTTGGATCAAAGCTAACTTTGATGGTGCGGCTAAAGGTAATTCGGGGGCGCTGAGCTATGGTGGAGTCATAAGGGATTCCTTTAGCAATTTCAATGGTGCGACGACCTCTCCTCTTGGTTCCCAAACCAATCACCTGGTGGAGGCTACTGGAGCTTTTCACATCATAAATTTAGCCCAAAGTATTAACATTAAAAATCTGTGGCTTGAAGGAGATTCCAAAAACATAATTGACTGCCTTTGTAGTAAGTCTCCCCCCTCATGGACCATTAAATCGTGGGTCGAGGATGCCATTTTGACTTTGGCAAAATTTGATATAGTTAAAATTTCACATGCTTATAGAGAAGCCAATGCTGTTGCGGATTTTTTTGCTAATGAATGAGTTAGGAGTAAAGATGTGCGCACCTGGCTTAATATGAGTGATCTTAACTCTAATGTCTGTGCCCTATTAAATTATGATAAATCACATGGAAAAGTGACGTGTTATCCCTTTAATGAGGATAGGTTGGACCTTTCACATCACAATCATTAGATTGTATGGGACTGAGCTCAGTGGCTTAATTTGCAAGAAATCTCTGCACGCTTTGTGGGTTAGATCTGGCGGGCCCAATTTTAGTAAAAATATCACTTGGGTCCACTCCACTGTGTCGGCTGAAATGGGTGGAGACAGAAAGCGAATTAAGTCGGACAGCTACGAAACACACATGAAAAATGCCAAGGCTTGGAAAAAGGTTAAAAGTGGAGGGCTGATTCCTTTCCTAAAGAAACTCCATGGCTCTAACTAGGAGGATACAGACCTCTTTGTCAAAAATTGGAACAATGGGAATTTGACCCCGTTTGGCAAGAATGTGGAGCTCAGTGAAAGTTTAATCGTTGATGTTACGGGCTTATCTACTGATGGGAAGAAGTTCTTCAGGGACAGGGCTTTTTCTGATGAAGCTGTGATCAAATTTCCCAAAAAGGACAAATAAAGGCTAAGTCTTGTTAAAATTGCTAACAACTACTTCGATGCAGACACCATAAAGTCCATTTGGAGAAAGGTTTTGCGAGTCATCATGGAGTACATTATGGTGGATGGGTGTTTCACCAGAGTTTATGGCTACCATTTTGCTCTTCTCAACCACTTTCGATACAAGGTTAGGGTCTCTCTCCCCTATTATCTTTTATGTTCCTTGAATAAAAGCTTAGAGGATAATAAGAAAAACCCTAAAAGATTCCCCATCCTGCACACTGGGTTAATAAGGTTGATTGTTGAACATGTCCAAAATTTGCTTGCCCCGCTATTCTGGAAACTATCCCTAATTCTGAGAGTGACGACACTGAGCCCAGTGGCTCGGAGTATCTGCCTAACTCTAGTCCGGCTAGAAATGTCCTTTGCTTGCACGCTGGCCCTTCTAGGAACAAAAGCCCTACTCCCAGGGTGAAGCCACAATAGTGGTTTACAATTTGATGGAGGAAGGAAAACTAAGAAAAAATGGCCCCATGGCAAAAAAATTGGTTTTAGGGGTTCCAATGAACCTACAAGTTCGACCGAACCATAAAGGGGTTTGACCGAACTAGGGTTCGACTGAACCCATCAATCACGGGGCCCACATTTCCCGCCTAAAAAACAAAAGGGAAAATGCATATTGAGGGGGTTCGAATGAACGTTGGTTCGCTAGAACCCTTGGGGGTTCGCTAGAACCCCACTAGTTCTAGCGAACCCCCCTTTTCCCTAATTTTTGACTTTGTTCACACAAAAAACCTATTTTTTACGCTTTGATGCTCAGGTTGAGGATGAAAATGGGGGAATCTTCACAAACCCAATTGGAGTCAGGTAGTCCTTGAAACAAGCTATCCAATGAATATAATTTTAATATGTTTTGGTTTTATTATGTATTTGTTTTTTTAGTTTTATTAAACATAGGTTTTCGTCGAAAATGAAGGTCTCTATTCTACATGTGGAAAAATAGCAGATTATCAAAAAAAATTTGAAAATATGAGTGCACCAGATATTGAAGTCCTTGATCCAACAAAAAATAAATTGAATTTTGATATATACAAAAAAAGTTACGCGTTATACGGTCGCGCTATGTCTGAATTGTCATTGGTTTGACTTCGAAACTTGATTAAAGAAAAAATATTCAATAAAAAACTATCTAACCAAGTGCAAGCACTAGATATCGGAGTTACAAATCTAAATTCAATAAAAAAAGTTATGCGTTATATGGTGTGCTTCACTTTTTAAAAATGCTATTTTAAAAAAAAAACCAATTTTTGTGGGAGATGGAAAAAGAAGTGCAATTTGATTCCAAAAATTTTGAAAAAAATATTTTTAGAATTTATAGACAAAATGTGATGAGACTCTAGTTTGCATCATCTTCAAATTCCTCACGGTTTAGCCGCTATAGGTGTCTGAATGTGAAGATTTAGTTAAAAATAAAAATTTCAGTGTCCAATTTGGCCAAAAATTGTAAACCACTATTATGGGATCACCCCCCATCTCTGGTAAAGCCCGTACTGAGCTTAAGCCTGATAGCCCTTCCCTTAAGAACAGTCCTCTTGATAAGAAACCCTAGGCCAAATGTCTTGTTTCCTACTCCGAAGAATCCTCTGATTCGGAGGAGTCTGATGCCAACAAAACTGAGTTTTGCACTGAACCTCTACCGGATAAACTTGCTAAAGATGACTCCCCGTTTATTCCTAACCCTGAGAAAACTTGCCCTAATTTTGGAAAGGAGCCCTCTCGGGATGTTCTGAACCTTGCCAAAACCAACTATGAGTCCCACTTCAAACTCTTGGAATGGACTTTCATCAAAATTAATGAGTTGAAAATAAAAAATTGGGCCCTTCAAAGCAAGATTGAAGAGTTGGGTGCTAAGATTGTAGAGATTGAGAAGAAAGATGTGGATAGTGGGGTTCATGGTCACAACAACAGAAATATTGAGTCCAAGGTTGAGAATATAAGGAATACCATTAAAACTGTTGCTGAGCAAAACAACTGAATGGCAAGAAACAATGCCATTATCATCAACGCGATGACAGAAAAGTTAAACAAAGCCCAGCAGGGGTCTCTGGTGGTGGATCTGGAGGAAACAAAGGACAAAAGCCAAGAAACGGATGCGGGCATCTCCAAAAGAACCACAGCCAATTTGAAGTGCAAGGTCCCTCCTACTTCGAAGATGATTCAAATTTTTAAAAAGGGAGTTAATGATATGCAGAATTTGGAGGCAGATACGGAGTCTGTCCTCAAGACTCTGAGTTAATGGCTAGGGTTTTTGTGTTTTCTAGGCTGTTCTTTTTGGTTTTTCCTTTCTGGCATGTCTCGTGTAGTTGTTGCTGATCTTTTCTCGGACAACTGGTCTTTTTTGGTGGGACTTTTGTGTTCTCTCTTCTTTTTTGTAAACTTTATGGTTTCGGGTCCCTGGAAAACCCGTTTTACCCTTTTATCAAAAACATAACATAATTGATTATTAATATTTATTAATATAATTTATATATATATATACTATTTACATTTATATTTATATAATTATAAAATATAATATACTATGTATATTACTATTATAATAATGATACTATAATGCATTTTAATTATATAATATAAATTAACAATAGATAAATAAAGAATATTATTATATGTAAATATTCATATAATACTATTTATAAAATTTACATAGAAAAATTTACATATAATAATAATCTTTATTTACATACTAGTAAATAATTTTTAAGTAAATTTAAAGTAAAAGCAAAGTAATTAATATAAAATAGTTTAAATTTAAATAAATAACATAACATAAATGATTTTATATATATAATTATAAAATATAATATACTACGTATATTATAATAATGATATTATAATTCCTTTTAATTATATAAGATAATAACATATAATATAAATTAATAATGTGCATTTTATTATATAATATTATCTTATATAAATAAAAAAGCATATAATGTAATATTATATATTAAATTTACATAGAAAATTTACATCATATAATATTTATAATTATATTGTATTATTAACATATTAAAATTTAATAATATAAATTAATAATATATGACTAAAAAATATTATTATATGTAAATTTTCTATCTAATATTATTATAATAATGATAATATAATGCATTTTAATTAACATATAATAAAATATATAGTATATACTTATATTTATTATATAATAATATAATAATATAAAATAATAATATAGAATTAAAGAATATTATTATATATAAATTTTCATATAATATAATTTATTAAATTTACATTAAAAAATTACATATAATAATATTTTTTATTTATATACTAGTAAATAGTATATCTCTCTCTCTATATATTATTTATTTATTTATTTTTATTTTTGTTATTTTATTTTAATTCAAAATTATTTAAAAATTACTTTGTTTTCTTTAAATTTACCTAAAAAATTAAAATATATATTTAAGCGACATTTTTTTAAAACTGAATGGTTGTCGTTTGCATGCGTTCTGTTACCCATCTCATTAATTTTAATATTCTTTTGTACTGTTGACATCCATGGGTACGATAATGATTGACAAGCCGCGAAATTTAATCTTTGCAAAATATAGGGAGAAGTCTTCTAACGGATATAGATTTGGGCATGGATTTATGTGGTGCATTTTGTCACCTCCATAGATAGTGCCCTTTTAATATTACATGAATAAATGGTCACATGTTTGCTCCACCTCTCTATCTATCTAATTAAATTTTCCCACCAATAAACGCATATTGCAGCCGATGCCTCTTTAAATTTAAGATTAAGTATGTTACTTTCTTTACTTTTTCATTATTTCTTTACCTTCCAACATCCATAGTGGAGGCAACTAATGGGGATGTGACATGCACTCCATGATACCATTTCACATCAATTATTAATTAACCTTTGCACATAAATTATTAAATCATTTTAAGTTAGGGAGGATGGAATTTACCCTCCATTTGCAAATTGTGAAAGTTTCAATCTCTTTGGGTCATTATGGATTTTTGATCCTAATGTGGATATATCCCATAGGTTTCACTTGTCCCACATTTTTAAAAATTTGCACAAAAATCCCATCTATCCTAAGGCCCTTGTTTTAAACTAGATAAAGGGTATCTAAGGTCATAGTATTGTCACATCTCACATTTGTATAACCCATAATTCGTTTGCAATACTAGTAGCATCGACACAACCTTCATTTCCTTCTCATATGTTTTTATTATTTTCCTCTGCAAATAAAAATAAAATTAACAGACCCGGTAGTCTCTAGTGAAGTGTGCAATGTATCTGGGTGATTAGGCTCCTTGACCTACAAATTATGTGACCATAACACACACAAGATAAGCAAGTGCTTTGAAGATTGTATACAAAATGAGGAAGCATAGATAGATCGTGTTGATCTATTGACTTCTATGTGTGTGTGTGTGTATACAAAATGAGGAAGCAATAATAGATCATGTTGATATATATATATATATATGAAAATATAAAATATTTGAAAGAAAAAACATGCACAAAGTATATAAATTTTTTTGATAAAATAAAAAAATGAAATGTGCTCAAAGAATGGGACGATTATATGGACAAAATGGTGTTCTTGATGAGTTTCTAAGGCATTTCAAAGAAATTTCTCAACAAAATGGTCTCAAGGACCGTAAACATAGTTTGACATGTACAAAATGGATTTATTGAAAACATTTTAATAAAACTACCACATAATAACAATTAGTAGGTGGAAAGCTAAACTCTACTACATTTTCCAACATCCTCGATGTTTTGGAACTAGGTATGGACATCTATCTAAGCATAAATAATAGATAAACTTGTGCAATGTTGTGGATGCAAAAGCTCTAGTAGACATGTATGTAAAATGAGGGAGCATAAACAAGTCACTCAAATTTATTTTGGCATGATACCACTATGAAATGTGATCTTATGGATGTTTATGATTGCAAGATAGACGCAAAATGGATTTTTTTGGAAAGGATTTATAAAATTTCAAGAAATTGCAATTTGTAGGTGATGGGAACAATTTATTGAGACATGTAGGTTGAAAGAAGCAAGGTAAGAGCATCTTCAAGTCATGAAAACTAGCCTGATTATAAAACATTGGAAGGTGGAATTATTTTTTCATTTGGTTTCCTCACACAAGCCTTTAACCTTTGCAAGTTGTAGAGGTTCCATGTTTATTGGGATTTTTCCCAATTGGGCTCAAATGTCTGAAATGATGTATGGTTCAAGTGACTCCCACCAGTTCCACTCATTTATGCTTCGAAGTCTTCATGAAGTCTATGCATTACTAGAATTTTATGTCTCCTCTAAGGTATCTCAAAATCCTATTAACATTCCTTCAAGTACATTTACTCCATTATTTTGTATTGTGGAGATCAATTATTGCTGAGGATATGTCTATGTCACTGTTAAACCTCAAAACCATGGTCCACTTCAAGAGTAGGCTAGCATTGGGGGGATGTTAGAAAAATTTGGTAAAAATCCATATATAACTCCTTTTCTCACAAATCTCAAGCCTCTAGAAGGTAGGGGTAGAGGAGAGAAAGGAAATACAAACAAAAAGAAATAAGTAAAAAAGATAGAAATAGAGATAGAATAAAAATATAATTTATATTTCATATAATTCAAAAATACAAATTTGATTGCATTCATGGAGTTGTTGCTCTATTTCCTTTTTTGAGAAAATAACATGAAAATAAAACTCCTTTGTTCTTTGGATGTTCAGATAGTTGCTACAACAATATATGCATTTTCTCTCTTTCTTACAACATTAAATACAAAAGAATACCTAAATTCAATGTATATGCTCAACAAGGAGGAGGAAAAATAAAAGATTAACTATAATTAGATGCTACTACATGGGACTATCTAGTAAAGGAGATTTGCATTTAATTCATATTAGAAGTTCTCTTAATATAGATAATGAGAAAGAAAATTTGTATGAAATTGAGCAAGTTCACACACTTGAGTTATGGAGAAGACAAGTTGAAGACATTAAGGATGAAAGGGACAAAGGAGTAAATGAAGGTGGGTAGTTAGGATTAAATTCCAACACTCCCTTTTAATCAAAACTACTAACATCCATGATACCCAAACTCTATGTTTAATGAAAAAACTTTATTTTCTCAATGGTTTGGTGAAGATATTTGTATACTATTCTTAAGACCTGGAATTTTGCAAAACAATCTCTCTATCATTGATTATCTTCCTAATGAAATGATACCTTGCATCAATGTGTTTATTTCTCTAATCAAAAACCGAGATTTTGGATAGTGCTATTGTACAATTGATGTCATAATAGATTTTAGTTGCTTCTTTCTGTTCATGCCTTAAGTCTCTTAATACTCTTCTCACCCAAATTTCTTGACATGCTGCTCTTATTGTTGCTACATATTTAGCTTTAGCTATGGAAATAAAAATAATGTGATATTTCTTGGAAGCCCATGAAATGACTCTCAAAACCAAATGGGATACATATGATGATGTGAACATATTTCTATCATATACACTTCATGTAGCATCATAAATTGTCACCATTGACAACTTGAAACTAAGTTTACCTCCCTCCTATGCAATTGTGCCTACTTATTCTCTCAAATTACTCATTTTATGATCATCATCAAAAAATCAAAATGAAATCAAGAATTATTATTTAATATTTTTGGTTTTTTATAATTAATTTTATGGGAAAATGAATTAATGCATATAAATACAAGTCTTGTTCACCATTTGAAATCCTAATGGAAAATATAGTGAATTAATTGACCAATTGGGCATCATAAAATTTTGTCAAGAGAAGAGTTTTCATGTAAGTTTTTTCATGTTTTATGTTCATTTGTTTTGTGAGTACTAACACTTGTAGGACCTCAAATCAAACAACAAATCCTCTTTCAATGAGATGAGTATAGTGACTTTAGTCCATTAAGGAAAGTAGGTTTATGTGGTAAGTTGCAACATTTGTGAATTTATCATTCCTTTTATCCATTTTATCTCTACCTAACTGAGGGCAAGCACTCTTTACATCAGATCATATTTTTGTAGAGGTGGAAACACCAAAACGAGGTTCAAGTTAGGAAAACACCTATACAACACAACCATTTCTCTCTTCTTGTATTTGTAGGTGATAGATCTAAAGTGGTTTTGAAAAAGGATTGAAGACCAAATTTCAAGATCAAACATTCAAGCCTTCTATGTCAACAAATTAGGGAAAGTAAAAGTAATCATCGAAAGATGAAGTTCTGAAGCTAAGTTTAGAAATGAAGAACCAATAGACTATGCCAATATAAGATTTGAATTTTTATTCTTGAGGTTTCCATTTCTAGGTCTAGGGCGAAAGCACCCTTTTCCACCCATTTTCAGCTCAAATTTATATGCCAATTTCCTCTATCTCTACACTTTGATTTTCTATCATTATTTTCTTTGTTATAGTTCTATACTTATTTGAAATAATAATAGTTTGTTGCATCTTCATAGTTAATCTAGTTACACATTCGCATTATGAAATCAAGTTAATTTACAATCAATCAATCAACATCAATCATTCCCCCACAAAATAACCAAAACCTTGATCCACCATTATAGATTTTCCATTGAGGTTAGTATCCAACTATGTGTTTGTGATCATTTTTTATTGCTTTCCATTGTGATGTATGAGAGAGTTTGATTTAGACCCTATATCAATTCCCATTTCATCACATTTTGGTGAGTCTAATGCTTGTTATATTTACAAATCTTTTGAAACCATAAGTTATTCATATTGGAATCTAATTGAAATATTAGGTTTCTTTAGTTTATCATTTATACATGCATATTCTAGTGAAAAGCATTGAAAAAATAAAGAACTACATATTGGTGTTCATTTCAAAATATCAAAAAGTTCCCCATATTTCTACATTTTTGAGAAAAATTCAATCAAAATTACTATGTTTTGAATTCTACAAATTATCTTTTTATAACTTTACATTACTTTAAGAAACATAATAGTTCATGCATGATTATAATTCACATAAAGAAACTAGGGTTTTGTGCATTTCTAATAGTTTTTTCTATTTCGAGACCTAAATCTCTACAACCTAAGATCCCCAAACATTGTAGGTGATTTCCAAAACCTGAATTTAATCAAAATTTGCATCTTTGGTCTAGGGTGTAACTACCCTTGTTTAACTAATTTTAGGAAAAATTTAAATCATACTTCTATCTCTTTGATTTCTATGCAGATTTTTGTTTGTTTCTAAACATTATTATAGTTTGTATCATTGTCATCTATTTTTCTCTTCATTATATGAGCACTTAAATATTTTGAATCTTGTAATAAATTTATGAGCTTCACAACCTGGTGTCCCATATCTAATACCTCTATGAGATCTATAGTTTCAGATGTATGTCTTCCCGTGTTGCAATCACATCCAGTATTGAGCCTAAGTCTTATAACTCTTTAACTCAAGGTGTTACAACTAATCAATCTATCTTTTCTTCTCCTCATAGTCATATGCTTCCTATATCTTCATCATCACCTAATGATTATGTAGACTTGGAGGTTGTTGTTTCCTATTTCCTTGAAGATAAGCTTAAAAAATTGGACAAATACCTAGAAGGACTTCAACGGTACTTAAGTACTGAATCTTTGGATGGAGAAATAGTTCCTCTTGTGGACAACCTTAGAAAAATAATAAATGATTCACAAGGGATAAAAGTGTTGAATAGTATAGCCCATATAGTGGATGTAAAAATTCCTATGGTGGTTAGTTGCACTCAAGCCTTTACTAATGCTCAAAATCAATCAAGAAAACAAGTTTCCTCTCCTATGACCATGATAAATTTCTATTCCCACCTTTACCCCTCCAATCATAGGGTGAATCCATAATAGTGGTTTACAATTTGATGGAGGAAGGAAAACTGAGAAAAAATGACCCCATGGCAAAAAAAGTGATTTTGGGGGTTCGTACGAACCTAGAAGTTTGACCAAACCAAAAAGGGCTTCAACCGAACCCCTTAAACTTGTTTCTGCCAAAAAACAAAAACAAATGCATATGAAAGGGGTTCGAATGAACCCCCTTGAAGAGGTTCGAGCAAACCATGGTTCGAATGAACCCCTAGGGGTTCACTCAAACCCCTATGGGTTCGTACAAACCCCCTAAATCCTCACCCCCTCCCTGAGACACAAAAAACCTAAAATTTGGCACTTCAGAGCTCGGGTTGAGGATAAAAATGGAGGAATCTTCACAAACCCAATTGGAATCAGGTAGTCCTCGAAATGAGCTATCCAACGAATATAATTTTAATATGTTTTGGTTTTATTATGTATTTTCTTTTTTAGTTTTATTAAACATAGGTTTTTCATTGAAAACGAAGGTCTTTGTTCTGCACATGTGGAAAAATAGCAGATTATAAAAAAAATTTGAAAAATATGAGTGCACTAGATATTGAAATCCTTGATCCAACAAAAAAATAAAATTGAATTTTGATATATACAAAAAAATTTATACGTTATACGGTCGCGCTATGTCTGAATTGTAATTGGTTTGACTTCGAAGCTTGATTAAAAAAAATTATTCAATAAAAAAATGTCTAACTAAGTGGAAGTAGTAGATATCAAAGTTATGAATCTAAATCCGAAAGAATTATAATTTTATCTTTCATGGAAAAAAAATTATGCGTTATACGGTGTGCATCACTTTTTTAAAATGTTGTTTTATGAAAAAAACCAATTTTCATGGGAGATGGAAAAAGAAGTGCAGTCTAATTCCAAAAATTTTGAAAAAAATATCTTTAGAATCTACAGACAAAATGTGATGAGACTCTAGTTTGCATTATCTTCAAATTCTTCACGGTTTAGTTGCTATAGGCTCCCGAATGTGAAGATTTAGTTAAAAATAATAATTTCAGTGTCCAGTTTGCCAAAAATTGTAAACCACTATTGTGGGATCACCCCATAGCATCAACCAAATAGTATAGTAATGGTCTAAAATCAAGTTTAGGGATTTCTTATGGGAAGACTTATAGCTTTTTTCAATCACCTACAATGCCTCCCTATCTTTCACTTGTTATAAACATAAAAAATAATAAATTTTCAGTCAACCATAATAGTCTGCCATATTCAACACATTCTCAAAACATGTCATTGAATTATCCTTTGATAAACCAACTCTTTCATAACATACCTTCATTACAATAACAAATGTCAAACATGAACCAAGGTCAATCCAATGTTAATCCTCTAGCATACCTTACATGTGGTCTATTGTCATTTTCTATCCTAAAGACACCCACACCATGAAACATTGGGATACATCACTTTGAGAAGTATGTTGGAAAATGATATTCCACTGATCATGTATCAACTTTCACCACCTTATGTAGTGATTTCCTTTTTGAATATTCTCTTTTTGCTAAGTTTTTTTTGCAATTTTTGAAAGACATGGCCTTAAATTAGTTATGTTTGTTGCAAAATAATTCGATAGTGTCCTTTAACAACTAGTTAATAAATCCATTCAACACTTTCAAGAAAAATTTGGAACTGAAGTTACATTCAAATATTTAGTTCATTATAAACAAAGACCTAAAGAGAAGGTGACTAATTTCATAAGATGATACCATGCCCTTTATTCACAAATCTCATATTCTCTACTAGATATTGATATTCAAAGGGTTTTCATTGGGAAATTTTAACCAAACATTATAAATAGGATCTTGTTAATGAAATATCCCTCATTTACACATTTATCTATAGCTCTTCGTGACTATCAGATATCAATTATCTAATATAAAGGTACACCTTCATCGGCTCCTAATGGTCAATCTGAAGCCATACCTCAAAAAAATTATCAATCATTTAAGAAATAAAATAAGAAATTTATATAAAGATGAATAATTCTCAATCATCTAATAACATCCAAATAGAATTTACTACTACATCTACAAAAACATATCAATTTAGACCAAGTGATAGATAATTTTCACAATTACATGATTCCCTCCATGATATTATGTTGTATATATTAAATAAAAATATGATTCAACTTCCTCCAAGTAGACCAATTGATAACCAAAGTGTTAGCACCAAATCTCAATGCAAAATATTTTTACTAATATAATCATACACTTGGACATGATATAGAAAGATGTATGAATTTTAAGAACCAGGTGAAATGCCTAATTGAGTCTAATATCATCATGTTGGATGGTTTAAATGACAAAATAAATAAATAGGTTTCACCACCTAATCAAATTTTACTAGTATTTATAAACCCATTACTACGTCATTCAACTAGTTTTGTCCAACCAAGTTATAATTAAGAAGTGGATGATGACATGTTTAATGAGATAAACATGATTGATGCTCATCCTTGTAAGGGTCAAATAAAATATTTTTCCTAATATTTCTTTCACACATATTGATTCTTTTATAGATGCACTCGACGTTCCTCTATATATCAATGGTAGAATCAATGATAAACCCACAAAGGGATTACTCATTGATCCAATGTGTGTTGTGAATGTGATTACTAAAGAATTCTTGTATGTGCATGAACTTTATAAAGATAATTATGAACAATTGAAAGCACTATTAAAGTTTCATCATGGTTCTATTCGCCCTACAATTGGTTCTATTACTCTTCCAGTAAAATTTGGACCTAAAATATTGGATATTTTATGTAGCATAATATTAATAGTGAATAAATTCCATGTGAAGTTAGGTTATCCATGGCTAAGTTCCATGAATGTAGTCCCATTGGTTATTCATAAATGGTTTAAATTTCCCATTTGAAGAGAATATGTACATACCATTTACCTTAGTGGATTTAAGCTTGTGGCCTCTTATGGAATTTTTTACTAGAATACTTTTGTCATCAACTAGCCCAACCCATTAAATCTTGTGAAGATCATTTATTTGCATCATATAAAAATTTTAAAGCTAAACTGTGTGTAGTCAAATTATCCCTTAGTAATATTTTCTAGGAAGCTCCTTTGTCTCTAGTGGCTATGATGATTATTCCTCCTACTTCACAAGCAATGAATGAGCCTTGGCCCAAACTAAGTATTCTTTCTTGACCCTCTGGCATATATGCCATGGTTCCTACTCTAATATCCTATAAAGGACCACGAGACAACCATTTATCAAAGCCTTCAAGGATTAATTTTGTGCCTCCTAAGAAAATAATAAGTTTTTACGCAAAAAACTAAGAATCCCATGGTTTCTCAAATTCCAATACTTGCTTCAATTCCTTCTACAAAGGAAGAAGTGGGACTAATTTTGGGAAATGCCTCAATTCATCATTCAGAAGCTCAAACTCATTCAATATGAAATAGAAGTGAAAAGGAACATAAATAAAGATGTGAAGCCTTTGTTCATCAGCTTGTTGAAGAGCACAAACCTTTAGTTAATGATCACCCATCTATCCACCCAAATTCCAATGAAATACCTCCCAACTATTCATCCTTATCATTTCCTGACTCCTCCACACTATCTTCACCAAACCATGAAGCCAAACATTATTTATTCTAGTCAAGACAAAGAATGAAAAAATCATTTTTTACAAATATGGATGTTAGTTCTCATAATCATGCTAATAGTACTAACATGCAACCTATTGTGATACATTATGATAGTGGTTCAAAAGATAAGATAGAGAAACAAAAATAATATCATAATGAATTATCTCTTATGTTTGTAAAATTAATGAATCTATATTGGACAACTATGATGATCATCCTAATAGGAGTGATCCACTATGTGTTGAATCTAGTACTTCTCCTTGTACAACATTTGTAGTTCCATTAGCTTATTATCTGCCTTCCATTTATGATGAGCAACATTGGGATGGAGAGGATTTTCTATGGATTGACTTGCATGTGTTGTACCCTCTTGTGTCTTTGTGTGTTTTATTGTGTGTAATGAGATCTCCCCATAATGCGTTGCTTGATGTGTATTTTTGATTTTTAGTTTTGTTTGGATGACCCTTGTTGTTCTTGTTCACACAAGGATATAGAGAAAGTGAATCTATTATGAAATTCATCTATTTGTATCTTCATTTTTCTTTATGTTGTGAACATTTTTTTTCTTCTATTTCCTTTTGGGAATGATGCAAAGTTTTGATATATTTAAGTCTCTTCCATGTTGACACAAATGCACGTATGTTTATGTTAATGTGTTGTTCCTCCCTTGTGTTCATAATTCCACAAGTATTTGAAGAATGATCTTGATTCAAAGAATTATCATATTATATTATCTCTCATATATACTGACATCAAATCTATGGATTCCTCATGTGCTATCTTTGTTTTGTTAATTATGTGGCTTTATTTTGGGGGAAACCCCTTGTCATGAGTCAGATTTTCTGGGAACATATTATTTGGCATAGGGTTTTCCAACAAGCTCTTGTAGTGTAGGAAAATACATACCCTTTCATTTTCACACCTTTTTGGGCCCACCTTGCTTTATTTATCCATATTTATGTCTTAATTGGTCCTATTTTGCATCCACAAGCCTAATAAACTATATCTTTTTCTCACTAATCCTAACAAACATCAATGGATAAATGATAATTTAATGATTATGGCTGAGTGTCCCTGATTTTTGGGTTAGGACTAAGATGCCACCTAGGGTGTCTTTGTCACCCAGAGGTCTTGCGACCCTAATTCCAAAGGAACCTTAAATGGGCCCCTTTTTGGAGTATGTGCCACGAGTTTCATGCCTTGGGACTAAGATGCCACCTAGGGTGTCTTAATGCCCCTCAAGATGTTTTTGGGATTTAATTTGAAATCTTGGTGGGATTTAGCTTAATTAATGAATTCAAATGCCAGCTTGTTGTGGCGTAATTTCAAGATATTAATCATGGATAAGTGTAAATACAAGGTTCTTTTCACTCATTTTCATATCCAAGAATCAAGTCTTTTGTGAGAGAATTCCTTATAGCATAATTAATTTCACAAGAGAATTCAAGTGTAGTTCATCAAGCATTTGGATCCATGATCAAGATTCAAGCATCTTATAAAATATCTTCTTGCATCATGTTTGTTTTTTAGCTAACATTTATGATGTAGGGTTTTGATTCAAGCAAGCAATTCAAGTCAAGATCTATCAAGCATTCAAGAATTTCAAGATCTACATCCAAGCGAGCCACCTCACACAAGTTTGTAGATTTCATAAAAAGGGTTTGGTGAGTTGTGACATAGCACTTTGTTCATTCATCATTTCCCTCCATTATTCTATTTCATTCCAAGGTTTAATTACCAATAAGGTGTTTGACCAAGGCAAACACCCATTTACTTACAATCAACAAGTTTTTCCTCTCTTACATATTTGTGTTTGCAGATTTAGGTTCAAGACTTGAAGATCATTTTAAGTGCAAAGTTACAAAGTTACAACTTAGTTGCATTGCAAAGTTCTCATCTTCACGAAAACTCACCTACAAACCAAATCCAAAAGATTTAGAACCTGAGATCTGGGAAGAAGGAAGTGCATACACTGAGCCTTAAGACCACATTTGGAGATTCTAGAAATTCTAGATGGGAACAAGTTGCCACCTAGGGAGTCTTAGTCCTCCTGAAGGTATTTTGCAAAGATTCTTTCAGATCCAGTTCCAACATCCAAGGATTCTGCATTTTCCCCAAAAAATAGTAGTGAGACTAAGACAATAGTAAGGGATTCTTAGTCCTCCATAGCACATTTTGACAACTTCTTTTCATTTTCGGAATCCTCATTACATTACCAGACTTCCCAGGTACAAACATCCTAACTTGCTATTGCATAATTTCAGCATTTGTATCCTACATTTAGCTTGCATTACTAGGTTTTATGAGTTGAATACTTGTATTTTCCAAGCTTTTTCTTGGTGGTGAACCCCTCAAAGCTTAAAGAACCCCCTTCCTAGGTCTTCCTTGTTGAGAATTGACTCACCTTTGAGGTTGATAGTCAATCCAATTAGTATTCCTAAGATATTCTTTGAATGACAATAGGAGAAAAGTGGTGTTCTATGACCTAGGTTATAAAGCACCCATTCCACCTATTGTTCACTTTGGTGAACCTAACAATTTTGGAGGATTCATTTTCTAATTTGGATTCCATTAAATTCCTAGATCTAGGTTGCATTAATCATTGCATCGCATCTTGCATTAGTGAAAGTGCATCTAGGGTTTCTCTGTACCATAGAAAAATGGATCTTTGACATTTTCATGGTCATTTAGGTCTTTTTCCTGTGATGCTTGACTTATTTCAATGCTTAGATTTGATGTTGCAATGTAACTTATGCATTCACATTAGGTCTGGAATATTCAAATTATGATGTCTTGTGAAGGTGTTGTGATGTGTTGTAACACATTTCTACACTTTTCTAGACTCTTCTTATTATAATTCATCTAAATATTCACTTTGTATCCCTTATCAAGTCCCATTTCAAAGAGTTTTAAAGTCTTGTAACATACTTTCAAGCTTTTCTAGGCTTGTCATCACTAATTAAACCTCCATTATGCTTTATTTGCCTAGTTTATGCACTTATAGGCCTTATTTAAGTGTATTTTTTAATACAAACCTGAAAAACCTCATTAAAAGAAACTTAATTCCTAACACCCACTTGCAAGCCTTAAGTGGGACCCATTTTCCATGGGTGGCGAATGAGTCCCTCTTGGCTCAAAATTCAAAATAAATTCAAATTTTCTTTGGGTTTTTATTCATTAAGACCTTATGTCAGCCTGTGATGTTGTATTTTTGGGTAATTAGGGCATAATTGTGTATAAATAAGTGTTTTTCCATCCATTTTAACCCCCATTCATCAAGTTCACTAATTTTTCCATTCATTCAAGCATTTAAGCATTTTGCATCATTCAATCAAGCAATTATGAAGCATCTTGGAGCAGTCATTGACATATCTTCAGACTTCAACAACAACGGTTTGGTGAGTTTAGCACATTTTCATGTTTTTTTTCATCATTCCTTTCTTGTTTTCATTTCATTTCTTTATCAAGGGTTTGATTACCAACGTGGGATTTGACCAAGGCAAATCCCTATACTCTAACCTTTAACCATTTCCCCCTTTTTGCATGTGTTTTTGCAAGTATTGTAGGAAGATTTGTCAAAGAAATAGGTGTTGAAAAGTGGTCAACAAGTCATCAAAGCTATTCAAGTCAACTAAACCCTAATTCAAGCTTGGAGACAACATTCAACCCGTTTTTCTGTAGATTTGGTTCCATTAACTCGACAAGAAGACAAGTGCAAATATGGACCCACAGAGCTGACTCCTGAATTTGCATATTTTTGCAAGAAGAATGATTCACCATTAGTGGCGAATGAGTCCCACTGCCAAGCTAGAAAATCTGTTTTCATCATAATTCAATTCTGATAGTTAGAAACTAGTTCTAGCAAAGTTTACTAGAAGCAGGACTGATTCATCATCAGTGGTGAATGAGTCCCACTGGTCATCAATGAACCTTTCAGCATCAACATTCCATCTCCAAGTGCACTCTATTCAATCTCATTTAATTATGTTTTCATTTGTGCATGTTTCTAGTTTATTTCTGCATATCACACTGTGTTTTCAAATATTTCATTTTTCTTAGGTTTTGCATAAATACTCAATCAATTTCATTAGTTTGATGCATCTAGATCATTTCATTTAGGCATAATTCCATCATACATACATTATTTTCAGTGAATCACCTCAGTTTTTGGGTCTATCTCTCTCCTTTTAGGTGAAAAACGCTAAGAGAGTAAGAGAGTACATAGTCCCCCAAAAATTGACAGTTCTAATGGCACTCTCAATTTTTTCAAATTTGAGATGCCTATATCAAAAATTTTGCCTCTACACTTTCACAAGTGCACTTGATGAACTTGTATCAATGACCTACTTTGAAGGGTCATAGTTTGGAGCCTGTTGATTTTCGTGCAAAATCCCTTTGCAGACACACTCATGTGTCATATGTGAATGTGCATGTCATTTTTCAGCTTCCCATGATGATTTTTGCCAGAGTTGCAAAAAGTGAAGCTGGAGGGTTTTGTCACTTTTCTGCTGTTTGGAAACTTTTAGTTCTGCAAAGTAGCCTCCCGTTTGAGTTTACATTTTGTAACCAGATGACTGTCAAATCGAAACGATTGTTGATTTATACTCTTCATACCTAGATGAGTTCACATATCAGTTTTTAGAGTCTCACGAGTTGATTTGCTATTTTTAGTAGATTAAAACCAAATGAAATTTCTTCAGTTTTACACTGAAACCTTTTTGAGAGGCCAAATTCGAGTGTTAATAACTTTTGATGGGAGATGTTTCAAGCCAAACCCTTTTGCACAGGTGTTCACTGTTCCAAAATGAGCTAGTATGTCTAGTGGCAGTTGGTCAAGAGTTGATTTGGTATTTTTACAACGAGGTGATTTCATCAGTTTCAATTGGTTTAGAACAACTGTTTGTTGCAGAAAGTTCGAGTAAGCAACTTTGACAATTGATAACTTTCACTTCGTGAATCCTTTCTCTGAGCCATCTATTGCATTCAATTCTCTAGACTAATGTCTACATGCTTGCAAGTTTTTATGGCTCCAGGTCATTTTACCAACTTTCAAAGCCAATACCAGAGCCTACTTGGCCATTTTCACCATTTTCCAAACATGTCTGAAAGTGAATTTTAATGAAAACCCATTTCAATATTTTCACTCTAGATGCACTCAGATGCTGTGACAAGTTAGTTTAAGGGGTGAAGTTGTACGAAAACAATTTTTTTTTTAGCTGGGTCTACTTGGGAACCTGACATGTTGTTGTTGATCATGTGAACATTATAGTCTATGAAATATATAACACACAAAAGTCGGGCTCTGCAAAGTAGCATGCTATATCAACAATTGTTGTTCTTCATTACTTCACAAGGTTTATTTCAACCATTGAAAAACTCTGAGTAGGTGCCCACCCGGCATAAATGTAGGGAAAGTTTCAAGGTAGTTTGAATCAGCAATCTGAATTACCATGGGATACAATTACAATGCTTTTAATCTTGCTTCACTATGAGTAAATACATGACAATGAAAAGGCCAATCTTTTAAAACCTTTTCACATTATGAATGTATAGTGGAGGTTTAGTGAGGAAGAAAATGTATTCCCATTACCAAACTATGCAAGAGGAAGAAATGGGTGCCACTGTTCAAAGCATAAAGAGGACAACATATCGGATGATTTGTTGAAAGAGGCCAAAGAAACTTTCAAGTAAATACATCTTAGTGGGAGCTGATGAATGGCTGCAAATAAAATAAAGACTTCAATGTGTGCCACAGTGACTGAAAGCATAAAATGAATATGTTGAAAAAGGCGTTGGAAACTCTCTGGTAAGTGCAGCGCACAAAGAACGCACCAAATGAATGTTGGGAAGACATCAGGAATAGAGCAAAGAGGAAATTACAACACCCACACAAATGCGTTTGGAGAACGCCCCTTCACTGTGGAGGAATAGAAAATGATTGTTTGAAAAGGTCTAAAAAACTCTCAAACAAATGTAATATTTAATGCAAATGGATACAAGGCGTGTGAACTAGATGGAGGGGCGCGGCCTCACATTTTTGTGAAGATTTCAGAAATTTCAATTGGATGAAAGTGGCCGCCATCAAACATAGTCTACGCTGCCAACAGAGAAATATAAAAATTAGTTGAAGGGTTTTCATAAACTTGAATGCAAATGTTTGGTCAAAGGAGGAGATTGGCGCCAGCATGGGTTAGGGCATGGGATTTTGTTCAAAGAACTTCTCCTTGAAAATAAATGTGCTCACATGGGATGCTTTGATGGCAGCGCACCAAAGTATACATAAAATTGAAATTGTTGAAAGTGATTTAGAAACTTTTAAGCTAATGCTTTAAGCCGATATAAGGCTAAGTTTTGTGGCTTTTGGCTTGAACATATAAGGTCTTAAAGCTTTCAAGCGCTATCCATCAAAGCACAAAGGATAGAGGAGCTTTGTTCAAGCCCTTTGTGTAGTCAGAGGGGGACATTTACAATGGATAAAA
The DNA here is from genome assembly GCA_007258455.2 of Sequoia sempervirens. NCBI lineage: Eukaryota > Viridiplantae > Streptophyta > Pinopsida > Cupressales > Cupressaceae > Sequoia > Sequoia sempervirens. The sequence continues at coordinate 471,358,921 of VDFB02105785.1, forward strand.
CTCATCTCACCGCCATTGTCATGCACCAAAACAACATAAGAACATGCATCAAAGCGAAAGGTGGAAGCAAAGGCAAGGCACGCGCCATGTGCTTCAAAATATTCACAAAAGAAAAAAACTTCAAAAACTTTTCAAGTAAATGTTTTGTGAGGCATGATGGAAGCTATAAAGCTTGCGCCAGATGAGGGTTTGGATACCCACCAAAGCAAAGTAGATCTATTTAAAAGTCCGAGAAATTTTCAAACAAACGTGATTGAAAAGGAGCATAGCAAAACTTATGGAATGCCATTGCTGCAGCTAATACGCAGATGGATTTGTTAATAAAGCTTTAGAAACTTCCAAACAAGCTATGTGCAGAGAGGGAAGAGGTTAGAAATAAAGGTTTGTTGAAAGACCGGGGAAAGTTGAAAGAATGTGGTCTCATTGAATGTTGTATTTGTGGCTAACACACTGGAGGAATGTAAATAATGAAGGCATCAGAGGCTATCGACCATCATACACCACTACAGGAGACTCGTGCTAAGACAAAGGAAGTTTTTACTCGGAGTGAAATGAGTCAAAGGTGTCTCTAGAATGTTTACTGCTGCCATGGCCAAAGAATACAAGTTGCATAGTAGCGAGCATTAAGGTTTAGGGAAAAATTGTGAAGTAAAAGGTGCAGAATGAAATCAACGGCAGAGATTGCAAAATAATCTGCAGCCAAATCTGAGCCACAGCCTGCCAGCTCGCCCAATAAAGATACACACCTTTTAAATCACACGAGACTAGCGAGATTGTGCCACGTGTCAGTGGCGGGCTCGGGAGAAGCTTTTGTTGATCAGGTGAAGTTCACGTGTTAGGTTAAACATTAAATGAGTCTTTTAAAAGTCAGAAGGTAAAAAGATAAATCATTTAAATGTTTTAAAATATTCGATGACACTTTCAAAGAAAGGTGAATCCTGAGAATGAATGAATGAAAGATTTTAATGACGTCCACGAGACTAAACAGTCTATGGGACCGAGACCAACAACTTAGTTTGTCTCCAAACTCTTCTCCAAATCAGATCTCCTGCTATTAATTTTTATTAGGAGGCTAGCCGTCTGATTTATCTTATCCTCCTCAAATAACTGTTGCATATTGCCCACATCTAAAATACTTGAGTACTGATTACGAATATTTTCGTACGCTGTGCACTCCATGACGAAGTGCCACTCCGTTTCCACCACTCCCTTATTACAAAATAAGCACGTTCTTTCTTCCCAAGTTTCCTTAGGTGTCTTCCACCTACCAGTCTCACATCTAAGATGATGGGATCCCGTTCTCAATTGAGCAATTAACAGCCTCGCTTTCCCTTTAATAGTTGCACCTAAATATGGTTTTTCACCATGTTCCTTAGCTGGGTTAAACTCTTTGATGTAATATGCTTTTTTTCGTCCGATCTAATTTGACCACATGGCAGTCCTGAATTTCTCCTTCACATAGTTTTTTATTTCACTGTTGGTGTCAGGACACTCATGTAATTCGATGTTCCACTTCTTCAGCCACTTGATGTTCTGTTTCATCCATGTTTTCTTTCTTCGGACTAGAATCTCCTCCATAACCGCTTTGGGCCACCGGTGGTTATCCATGTTTTTGACCTTTTTTAGATAACTTAACAACCGGGTTATCGCTGAAGCTTCCAAAGGAAAAGCTCCTGCCTCAGCTAACAGAATTTCATAAGGAACAATATCTTTAACTTTGAGATTATTTGTTATTAGGTGTTTTTGGATTCTTTCTATCTGTCTCCAACTGCACTTTGATGTGTTGCTTCCCCACACTTCACACCCATAAAGCACAACCGGCGTGACAAGTAAACCAAAAAGAATTTTCTTGGTTTTCCAATCCCAAAGTCCAGCTTTTCTGCACCTATTTTGAAGCAAATAATAGGCTTTCCAACCTCCCTGTATCCTTTTCGTTCTACAAGTTTCCCAACTGAGCTTATAATGGAAGTCAATCCCAAGATATTTGTATTCTTTCACTATATCAAGTGCGCTGCCTTCAAAAAGAAAGGTATGTTGTTTAATTTTTCTATTCAATGAGTAAATCATGATTTTAGTCTTGGATGTGTTCACTTGCATCCCAACTTCCTAAAAAAAGTGTTCTAGGGCTTTTAGATGTTCTCTTAACCCATGAGCTATTTTTGAAATTAGGATAAGATCGTCAGCATATAGAAGTAATTTTACTACATAACCTGCCAATTGGATACCATCCCCGCCATCCTTGCTTAACCATGCTTCCAACTTATCAATGTATAGCCCAAAAAGCGTGGGGGATAGAGGGCAGCCCTATTTAACTCCAATGTCGCTGTCAAAACATTCTGACATACCTTCACTTGTTCTGATTTTAGTACTAACTTTCTCATATAGCCTATGAATAGCTGCTCTATATGCATTTGGAATGCCTAATTCTTCCATCCGATACCATAATTTGTCTCTAGGAACTGTGTCGAAAGCTTTCTTAAAGTCTACAAAGCAACAATAAGCTTCCTCACCCTGATTATCCCAAATTTTCTCAATCAAGTGTCTAAGGGTGATGTAGTGATCGATGGTAGAGTGCTTGGATCTAAAACCTGCCTATCCCTTTGCTCTTTTGCCCTCATTTTCTTGTGGGAATAGCGAGATGTGAACGTGTGGCATGGGGCCTAGTGAAATTTGAAGGAATGAGAATGTTTTTAAAAGGTTCTCATTTGATTTGCAAAGAAAAGCAAATATTTTAATAATTTGACTAATGAAAGTTTAAAAGAAACTTTAAGGGGAAATTTTTTGATGAGGTGGGCCTAGTGACACAATGGTGGGGTGTTTTACTATTTAAAAGGTAAATGAATAAAGTTGAAATCAGAGGGAAGACTCTAGTATGCTGGCATTGAAGGTATAAGGTGAAAACGTAATTGGATGCATTGGTAAATGTTTTTACTGAGAAGTGATTAATTTTTTCAAATGAAATATTTGAAGTCATTTACATGAGAAAGTGCACAAATTGTGTGGGAAAATATTTTAAATGTTGCTGGGTGAAATATATAGGGACATGAGTAAAATGTGTTACTCAATGATTTAAATTTTTTTCAGAAAAGAAAAGGGTACGGTTAAAGTCAATTGCACACGAGCAAGGTGGATTTATTTGTTGAGCAGTCACATATTTTATTGTTGATGTAAATGGAGAGAAAGGTAAAAGTGAATTTTATATTCATTGTACATGTGGAAATAATATATTTTGCTTTACATAAAGGTAAAAGGAAAAATATAGGGTGCATAAAAAGAGTAGGAAAATGTGAATGTTTTATGGGCAAGCAAGATAGAGATATTTTGTAGCTACTGGTAAATGATAGAATTTCATCATATGGGTTTATTTTCTGTTGCAAAACAACTAAGGCAAAACCAGAATTGGAGGAAAATTCAGTTTGTTGAGGAGAGATGAGAGATGCTTTCCATTTGGTGATCAACTATGGATGAAGTCTCTAGATTACATCTATGGATCAAATTAATCTTAGGGTTGCTTCCAATCTTCTTTTATTCTCTTCTTCTCTCATTTGTAAAGAGGATTATGAGGTTTTGTATGGGGTTGGGGTAGATAGACATGTTAAGCTCTGAGTCATTTTGAGTCTGTAAGCTGTAAATTCAAATTTTATGAGCAGATATCAGCTGGTTGTGCATATAAGTCATGAATGTCTTCCAAGTGTTTCCACATTCATGAAATATCTTCAAATTATCTCTAGATTTGTACATTTTTAGTCATTCAAATTCAATAATACAAGTATCTTTGAGTTTGGCTTCTAATTTCATGAGATTTTTTTATCTGTTTATGAGTCTATTTCAATGAAATGGTTAAATGTTTTGAGCAGATAATTATGATTGTGGTGTGCAGGTTGGATTTATAAGAAGAATTTGACTAATAATATGAGAGGATTTACTGATGTAATACATTAGTAATTGTGAATCCACTGGCTAAAGGTTGTTTGCTGATGAATTCTTTTCATGAATTTGACTCCATTGCCCAGAATTAAGCACTAGTCTATCATTCAGTTTATGCATCTCTGAAACCTTTTATAAATTCAAAATCATTTAAATCATTGTTCTTTGGTGTTGACTCGTCCTACCTCCCAATTACTGATTAAGTGTTGATATCCCTAGAATTTAGCCAAATTTGAGGTTGTTAATGCTTTCTTAGTGTCTTTTTTGGGATTTATCTTCTATAAAAAGAAATGTCAGTGTGTATGGTTGAATTAAGTTTTTAAGGAATTGTGTAGGTTGACCCACCTTGGTCCTGCAGAGCTAGAAGTGTAGAAGATCTCAGTCTTTGACTGAATCTTGTTAGTTGGCCAAATCAACCTTTGAGTCTGAGCATAAGACCTTGCCTAAGTCTTTAGGATTCATTGATTCTGTTGATATTTAGAGCACCAATAGAATTGCGACTCTGCTGGGGATAAATGTAAATCTCCAAGTGCAGACTGCTTAGTTACAAAGTCATATTATTGTTTGCCATTCTGAATTTAGTTCAAATATTGAAGGATTTTATGCCTGGAGAGATTGTTGCAGTGAACTTGATTATTTTATGATATGGTGCTCTATTGGTGAAAGGAACTCAAAATAATTTTACATGTAAAAGAACTTCATAATGCTTGAAGTTTGGTCCTCTACAAAGAGAGGTGGTGACTCTGTTAGAAGAACCTGTTGAAGAGGTGAATACAATTCTAGATCTGTAAATATTTCCAATCAGAAGAACAACTTGTAGCAGCTGCAACATTTCTAGGTATTCCTTATTCTTGGTTTTCAAGAAATGATGTATGAAAGCCATATTTGAACATCTTAGGAAATAATTTTGGTTCCCTATTAGATGAATTTGCATTAAGAAAGGGAACAATAGTAGTTGTTTTCATACTTCTAAAATGTAATGTGTAATATGATTTGAGAAGTATGTTTATTTTGAATTATGCCTCTGAGAAAGTTTTAAGGCATAAATATTCAATCTATGTTTTAGAGTCAAGGTTGAATTTGTAAATGATGTAATTGACAACCATGTATGAAGTTGAGAATGATTGAATTTGAATACAAGAGGGTTTCCCTGTAAAATGGCAAGTAAAGGTATGCAGGGCAAACAAGTTGTCCCAACCCCTCAAAGGGGATTCTCTATTAAGAGGTACATGCAATTGGTTTTTAGTTGTATTAAAGTTTTCCCGAATTTAGTTCCTAAAAATGTTAGGAAGTATTTGCCCAAATTCATAGGGAAAAGTTCAAAATCAACCTCTAAACATCTACAAACATTCATAGATGTGATGGGGGATTACTAGGTGCATCATGAGGATGTTGTCATGAAACTATTTGTTCAATCCTTGATGGATGATGCCAGAGATTGGTTCTCATATTTACCATCATGTTCTATTGCTTCATGGAATCAGTTTATGATAGCATTTTTTGAGAAATTTGGTGAAAGGGTAAATCCAAGTGAAGCGAGGAAAAACTTTATGGAGATCCATATAAGTGAAAATGAGCCAGTCCCTATTTTCAATCTTCGATTTGCAAAGGAAGTCAGGGAAATTCTAGTTCTAAGTATGCGATTAAATGATGTTGAATGCTTGGTTGTGTATCTTTGCGCATTTGACAAAAAGATGAGTTTCTTGTTGAGAGAAAAGGAGCTTGCAACATTACATCGGGCATATCAAGATGATATGGACATTGAGAACAATTTGAAGTACTCAATGATGAAAGGGTATTTGGATGCAAGTGTTGATTACCCTAACACACCTCATGTAGATAGAATTCAAGGATTAGATAATGGAAATGATTTTCAAGATGACAATGCTCTTGTTGTTGTGATTTCTCCGTCACCAAAGTATGAATGTCATAGTGAGCTACAAGTTGAATGTCTGCAAAATGTGAGCAATGTTGATCAACAAAATTTTGTGCAAGAATTGCATGAAATGAAGAGACAAGAGGGAGAATCACCATACAAGTTTTTGAGATTTTTGGATGCTTTGATAGAAATCCCCACAGATTTCAAACCTAAGGATTTTGTGTGCATTGATTTGTTTTGTAAGATTTATGATTCTAGGCTAAGTACTTTTCCAGAGGAATTGAAGCCCCATAGCTTTGATCAAGTACTTGATTGGATAAAGATTGTAGAATTAGCCAAGTGTGGTTATGCACAAAATAAAGATTCTCAAAATGGAGATAGTAGTTGTCCTCTTGAAGAAAATTAGACAACAATACAATGAAGTGAAGATAATATGTCAGAAGAAGAACATCCATATTGTCATATTTCAGAGGATGAACATTGTAATCAGCTCGCAATCAACAAATGCACAAATTCTTGTAGCGGTGAGGAAGATGAAGACACACGGGATGATAACAGAGTAGATGTGCAAGAATGCTTCTCTTGTGACATCTCAGATGATGGAGAGGTAAATGAGGTGTCGGGTGTTACTCCCTATCATGATGTGATCAACACTTACAATGCATGTGTTGCTGATATTTCATTACAAACTAGTGATTATGATCCTAATATTGTAGCCTCAACTATTCATTCTATGATTTCTCCTCTGAAGATTGTGATTGTTTTTCTGAGGATGATATGGAAGCATATTCCTCACTTGAAGAATGCAATGATGAAGATGCTCATGATGTCGCTTGTCCACAAGTGAAGGAACAAATTGCATGTGGTAAATACACCAAATGTAATTTATATTTACAATCAATGGAGCATGTTCATTATGGGAGTGATGTAGAGTTTGAAGACAAACATGTGTGTGATCATTATGTTGACTCAAGACATAATATTGAAATTGATGAAGAGGCTGATAAGTGTGCTTATGCCCCTTCTCTTCATGATTGTTTGTATGAAGCAAAGATGGAAAGGTTTGTGGTACATGAAGAGAATGATGATGAAATAATGGATTCATTCTAGAATAATCAAGTGGCACATTGTGACATGTATATGGATCTTGAATCAATATCATTACTCATTGGTGATATTGAAAAGCTTGCTAATTCATATGACAGTAAAATTGCAGATTTTGTTGATACTACAAAGATTCTTGATCCACGTGTGGAGCATCCAAGGAATGAAACAAATGGTGAATCTCATGTTAGTGAGTATGAAGTTGAGTACAATTGGGAATACATGTAGGATCATCATGGAAAAAATAGGCCCTTAAGTGGCAAATAATTTAGAAAAATCAGAGTTAGGCAACTTGACGTAAAAAAATGAATAAGTTATCTATATTATCTCAAAAATATGTAAAAATAGAATATGTAGCAAATTTAATTTAGTTTCTAAACTACTAGGTTTGTTTTGAAAAAAAAAAATCTATTTGGTGAAAATTTGAAATTTCAATGCAGTGGTACTTAAATTTTAGGGAAAAAATAAGGTGTCTGTCTGACCACCCTAACCACAATAAAATGATAATATTTTTTATAATATTTTAGATATAAGTAGAATAATCATGCCCTGATGTGATGCATATTTTTTTGGAATTTGTTTCCAAGCAAATAATTAATTATGAATTTTTATTACAATTTTTTAAAAATGTAAAACTCATATGTCTCACCACCTTAACTTGGTCAAAACTTCATGAAATTCATTTTTTTTTTAAATCCTATAGGTGAAGCCACATGTGACACAAATTCAAATGTGATATTGTTTGAAAGATATAGATGTTTTTCAATCAGCCTATCAATCAGGACTTTAGTCATAATTTGAATAGAAAATGAATAATAATTACTTATTAAATTCAATGTAAAACATAATTTATATCGGTAGAAAGCTGAGAATCTCCTTTAAAAACCCTTTTCATTTCATCAATTTTGGGTTAAAAAATAGTCATCAGCCACATACCCATCATATTGCCACTTTTTGGCCCATCATGATCCTGCACATACCCAATTGCCTCTTGTTTGATGTTCCTAATCTTCATAGTGTGAACACTAGCATGTTTCTATCCCATGTGAAAGTCATTTATATGAAAGAAAGTGAAGATCCTAGTTCTATGGATAATGAGGAATTTTTAGTTAGCAATGAGTCCTTCACTTTTGAGTCAGTACACATATCAACTGATATTGCACATGAAGATACCAATGCACACATATGCCTTTCTGTTGTTCTTGTTGATTGTGACTTGCTTGAGCCTACTCTTGACGTAATTTACATTGAGTTGAATGATGATGTAAAGAATGCATTGGAATATGTTCTCAAACCTGAGATGAGTGCATTTACTCATTCCTTGGGTGTTAATCCTGCATTTGAACACTGTCTCCATGATGCCAAGGTACATTTTGATATACCTGAACTGAAGTGTCAAAAGATGTGCCTATGTTGCAGTGATCAGTACAAGGATGCTCCAGAATATGCATCTTTTATATTTGACATATGCAAAGATGATTTGCATGATGCACAACAAGTTGTTTATGAGAGCTTTCAATTTGATCTTCAAACTGATTTTGATGTGCAAACTATTTTTGATATCAAAGTTTATGATGTCAAATATCAAATGGACTATGAATGCTTCTATTTCTCAATCCAAGAGAGTGAGCATTTAATGGAACATGATGATAAGTTGACCAAGGTAAAATGTCACAATGATGATGATTTTCAGTCAATGTCTGATTGCATTCTGCAGTTTGACAAAATAGTTGGTGACAATGGAAAGCAGAATGATATAGTGGGACACGTCAATGACTGAGCTAGTTTGTGGGTGGTTTACAATAATGTTCTTAGATTTGGCCTAGGGAAGACAACACAGAACCGAGTGTTTGATAGGGGTAAATACTAATTCCCCTTTTCATTTGGTGGCCAGGGTCACCAAATGAAGTTGAAAAATGAAAGGTTGAATAAAGGAGCAGTTTCATAACACCTGATGGACTCAGAATTTGGTCTACTCCATAGAGATCTAGAATCTTGCTATGCCCACAGGGGGCATACATCCCTAGTCGGAGCCATTGATGGCACTCTCAAATTTTGAAAATTTGAGATGCCTATATCAAAAATTTTGCCTCTGCACTTTTAGAAGTGCACCTGACGAACTTGCCTGAATGACCTACTTTGGAGGGTCATATTTTGGAGCCTGTTGATTTTTCGTGCAAAATCCCTTTGCAGAAAAACTCATGTGTCATATGTGAATGTGCATATCAATTTTTAGCTTCCCATAATGATTTTTGTAAGAGTTGCAAAAAGTGAGGCTGGAGGGTTTTGTCACTTTTTTGCTGTTTGCAAATTTTAAGTTCTGCAAAGTAGCCTCCCATTTGAGTTTGCATTTTGCAACTAGATGACTATCAAGTCAAAATGATTGTTGATTTGTACTCTCCATACCTAGATGATTTCCCATGTAAGTTTTCATAGTCTCATGAGTTGATTTGTTGTTTTTAGTAGATCAAAACCAAATGGAATTTCTTCAGTTTTACACTGAAACCTTTCTGAGAGGCCAACTTCGAATGTTAATAACTTTTGATGGGAGATGTTTCAAGCCAAGTCCTTTTGAAAATGTGTTCATCGTTCCAAAATGAGCTAGTGTGTCTACTAGCAGCTGGCCAAGAGTTGATTTGGTATTTTTACGAGGTGATTTCATCAGTTTCAATTGGTTTAGAACAACTATTTGTTGCAGAAAGTTTGAATAAGCAACTTTGATAGTTGATAACTTTCACCTCGTGACTCCTTTCTCTGAGCCATCTATCGCATTCAATTCTCTGGACTAATGTCTACATTCCTGCAAGTTTTTATGACTCCAAGAGGTCATTTCACCAGTTTTCAAAGCCAATTCCAGAGCCTACTTGGCCATTTTCACCATTTTCCAAACATGTCTGAAAGTGAATTTTATTGAAAACCCATTTCAATGTTTTCACTCCAAATGCACTCAAATGCTGTGACAAGTTAGTTTGAGGGGTAAATTTGTACGAAAATGATTTTTTTTTTTAGCTGGGTTCACTTGGGAACTCAACATGTTCTTGTTGATGATGTCAACATTATAGTCTATGAAATATATAACACACAAAAGTCAAGCTCTGCAAAGTAGCATGCTATATCAACAATTTTTGTTCTACATTACTTCACAAGGTTTATTTCAACCATTAAACAACTCCGAGTAGGTTCCCACTAGGCATAAATGTAGGGAAAGCTTTAGGGTAGTTTGAATCAACAATTTGAATTACCATGGGATACAGTTACAATGCTTTTAATCTTGGTTCACTATGAGTAAATACATGACAATGAAAAGGCCAATCTTTTAAAACCTTTTCACATTATGAATGGATAGTGCAAGTTTAGTGAGGAAGAAAATGTATTCCCATTGCCAAACTATGCAAGAGGAAGAAATGGGTGCCACTATTCAAAGCATAAAGAGAACAACATATAAAATGATTTTTTGAAAGAGGCCAAAGAAGATTTCAAGTAAATGCATCTTAGTGGGAGCTGATGAATGGTTGCAAATAAAATAAAGACTTCAATGTGTGCCATGGTGACTGAAAGCATAAAATGAATATGTTGAAAAAGGCATTGGAAACTATCTGGTAAGTGCAACACATAAAGAACACACCAAATGCATGTTGACAAGACATCGGGAATAGAGCAAAGAGGAAATTAGAACACCCACACAAATGCCTTTAGAGAACACCCCTTCACTGTGGAGGAATAGAAAATGATTGTTTGAAAAGGTCTTAAAAGCTCTTAAAAAAATATAATTTATGCAAATGGATATAAGGCGTGTGAACCAGATGGAGGGGCATGGCCTCATATTCTTGTGAAGACTTCAGAAATTTCAATTGGACGAAAGTGGCTGCCATCAAAGACAGTCTACGCTGCCAACAAAGATATATCAAAATCAGTTGAAAGGTCTTCATAAACTTGAATGCAAATGTTTGGTCAAAGGAGGAGATTGGCACTAGAATGGGTTAGGGCGTGGGATTTTGTTCAAAGAACTTCTCCTTGAAAATAAATGTGGTCTCATGGGATGCTTTGATGGTAGCGCACCGAAGTATACATAAAATTGAAATTGTTGAAAGTGATTTAGAAACTTTTAAGCTAATTCTTTAAGCCAATATAAGGCTGATTTTTGTGGCTTTTGGCTTGAACAGATAAGGTCTTAAAGCTTTCAAGCGCTATCCATCAAAGCATAAAGGATAGAGGAGCTTTGTTCAAGCCCTCTGTGTAGTCAGAGGGGGACATTTACAATGGATAAAACTGATCTCACCACCATTTCCATGCATCAAAATAGCATAAGAACATGCATCAAAGTGAAAGGTTGAAGCATAGGCAAGTCATGTGGCATGTGCTTCAGAATATTCACAAAAGGAAAAAACTTCAAAAACTTTTTGTTACTTGATTTTTAGCTTTCAGTTGAAATAATGTAACTTAGTGTTATTCTTTTTGTGTTGTTTAAACATTCAATAGATAAACCTTAAAGCTACTAGTTTGAATATGCATGAAAGAGTGATTGTCAAATGAATAGATTACATTTTGTCATTTCAATGTTGCAATTACAACAAATGAGAAAGAAAATCATAGATATACAAATGTAGTCTTTTATTGATAATCTTGAAATGTACATGTCCCTCACAAGCCAAGGGACTAACTCTCTTATTCAATGAGCATATGAAGCAATTCATACATGAATAAGTAAAGGAAAGAAATAATTTTCATATAAGAATAGAACTAGTCATTTGCTGAGAATGATTGGCTATAGGTTACCCGCCCGCTGCTACCTTGAGCCACTTGTGTCCCTCCCAGCTCCATAGTGCTCCTCACCCTGCATCTGAAAAAAGAAATGATATTAGAGCGAGGCTCTAAGAAATGAAATATTTAATCCTTACATACACACATACCTATGCATGTATAAATTGATCCATAAGTGCATTAAACAAGTGTGCAAACCTTGCATGTCTAGGAAAGTAATGAAGTCATCAAACACATCCAACATATACATTTATTTTCTAATCGTTTACTTCATGTGCAGATTTAGGACAAGTCTAGTTACTATTCTGATTTAGATCAAATACAACATGTGGGTTAAATGTGGCTCCCACAAGGGTAGAGCTCAACATGCTTTGAAAAACGAGGAAATTAATTTACTTGATCAAAGATTTATCTATTATCAATGCATTAAATTAATATGGAATCACACCAGTTGATCAACTTTCATTATCAGATTCAAAATATGCATCAAGTTCAATTATGGATCTATTAAATAATGAGGAATCATTTTAGGTTGTTGTCAAGCCCCTCTCACTGTAACCCTATGGGGAAGTCACACATTGCATAGGAAGGTGAGCTGTTAGGTCACCCACATATGCGACAGGTGGCTGTCCAATAAAGTTAAAATGAGGAGACAGTTGTGTATCACACATGAGAAAAAAGGAAACAAATGTGGTGGAATGAAATAGAAGATTCAGATGGGACAACAATATGTATCCTCATGTTGTTCAAGACAACAAGAATGAAAGCATGCCATGAAGCAACATGGACAAAAAATTTCCAGGAAGAAGTCACATGACATAAACACAAGAGAGAGTGAGTACATCTAATCTATTTTGTGCTTGTGAAGACAACTATGTGTATCCATATTTAAAGAAAAATCATTGTTAGGTTACAGTGTTTACAAGTGGTAACATGGGCGCATGATCAAAGGGGAAGTCAAGTCCCTATGAGGAGTTCAATTTTGAGATTAAAAAATGAATGGTATTTTTGTTACAGAGTATTTGTTAATGGTGACAAGGCATAAATTTTAAAGATTCTAGTAAGCCAATGAAAAAGTAGTAAGGAATAAGCAAAATCCAATGTGACCTTGTCAATATATTTTGGAAGAGACATCAATCATAGATGTCTTGAAGAACCATGACAAGGAGCAGAGTTCTAAAGTGTGCAATATCATTGGAGGAGGACATTGCTTATGAAATGTTGATGACAAAAGGATTCACAAATTTGAAAGTCTTGAAATTGAGAAGAAACAGGGGTCCTCTACTCTCTATACTGGGCCATCAACTTATGTCAGTGTGTGAGATCAAGGTTTCCAACAGTCTCAAGGACTGTACTATGGCCAAGTCACAATGTTAATGAATTTGCAGGACTTTGAGAAAAGTCTAAATAGCCATCAAGGAAATCATGAACAATGATAAAGTCACAAAGAATTGGGAACACACATGGTAGAACACAATACAATAAGCAAGTGGAAGAAAGTTACGAAATCCTAAAAACCTAGGTCAACTTCATGAGAAGACCACAATGATATGACTGCTATCATATGAGTAGTTGCTTTCAAAAGGAGGGTAGTGTGCTTTATTACCAAGTGAATGGATGTTGTGGTAGTCATATGGAATGAAAAGCACAGTCACAGTAATCAAATGGGCAATCCACAATGATATCATGCTATAGGGTAGCTAGAAGATAGTCAAATATAGAAAGGGAGGTGTTAGCCCTCTCAAAGACACTTAGCAGTAGCAAGCTTCAAGATCAATCCAGATAGGTATAATGCATGGCATTATCTCAGACTAAACAATGGTTGTAAGTGATATTCATGTCAAAGAACATGAAAGGAAAGGGTATATGCAAGATCATCATGGAAAAAATAGGCCCTTAAGTGGCAAAAAATTTAGAAAAATCAGAGTTAGGCAACTTGACGTAAAAATTTGAATAATTTATCTATATTATTTCAAGAATATGTAAGAATAGAATTTAGTTTCTAAAATACTAGGTTTATTTAAAAACAAAATCTATTTGGTGAAAATTTGAAATTTCAATGCGAGTACTTAAATTTTAGGAAAAAATAAGAAGTAGGTGTCTATCTAACCACCCTAACCACAATAAAATAATAATTAGTTTTTATAAGATTTTATATATAAGTATAGGACTCATGCCTCGATGTGATGCATATTTTTTATAAATTTTTTCCACGTAAATAATTAACTATGATTTTTTTATTACAACTTTTAAAAAATATAAAAAATCGTATGTATGACCACCTTAAATTGATCAAAACTCCATGAAATTCAATTTTTCTTTTTTTAATCCTATAGTATGTGAAGCATAGAATGTGACGCATGTTTTGGATTCAAAAAATGTGATACCGTTTGAAAGCTATAGATGTTTTTCAATCAGCCTATCAATCAAGACTTAAGTCATAATTCAAATAGAAAATGAATAATAATTATTTATTAAATTCAAAGTAAAACATAGTTTATATTGGTGGAAATGTGAGAATCTCCTTTAAAAACCATTTTCATTTCATCAATTTTGGGTTAAAAAAAATTCGTCAGCCACATACCCATCATATTGCCACTTTTTGGCCCATCTGATCTTACACATACCTGCAATGCTATTTGTAGGAATGTTTTGATAGTTGAGAGCAGATAATCATCCTTGTTCTGTAAGATTAAAAGTAATAAGTGCATCCTTCATAATTCCATTTGTAGGAAATAGTCCTTCACATGAAAAAAGTGCATATGGGCAATTAGAACACATTGGGAAGCTTGAGCAGTCCATGGATGAATGTTGTGAGCATAAGTGCAATATATACTGTATATGGAGCAATAAATACCAATTTTGCAACAACACATGGCCTCAATTTTTATGGTAGTATGGCAGTTGTTAAAGTTCAAGAATCAGTTCTTTTCCATATGAAGCAAGACAACAAGTGAGAGTACAAGTGATCAATCACTATTGATAGGTAGTCTTCAAGGAAACATTGCATAAAGACAACCAAGTAACCATCAACAACACTATACAAGGTAAACATGTCTACATTTTACAAAAAATGGTGGTGGTTTTCATGATCTATTAGGAGAAGACAAAAAGGGACAATGATCATCAATTGGTGCAAGGAATTCTAATACTAATGAAATTGAAATTTGCAAAGGAAAACAATTTTCTTCACAAAAACCACCTACCCAATTGGGGATTTTGCATCAACATTCAATAAATAAGAAATAAGACTTTTTTTGCATAATTCACAGAAATTAAAGGAAGAGATGCATGGAGTCTGTGAGATAAGCCTGTATGGTGCAATGGCATTGAATCACTTTGCAAATCATGTTTTGTTCACAAGGGAAACATTGTTTTGTTGAAGAATTGATAGTGATAGCTCTTGTTTAACTAACCAACTATTATGAAATCTCATTCATATTATAATCTTGCTTGTTTTTTTTTGAAAGCAAAGGAGGGTTTTCTTTAAGACCGTTTTCTAAGGGGGGCTCATAAAATTTGCAGCCACGGCCTGAAAAAAGAATAAACCTGTGGCCATGAAGCTGAATAGATGAAACCCAAAAGGAGGAAGTGGAGAGATTCAAAGCCCTCAACAATATCACAGAATAAACACTAGGTGTTTTGCATCAGTACACGGCACAAAAGAAAAAAGTTTTTCATCACAAGTCGTGAGCAAAAATACAATGAAATACAAGAGACCCAAATGAAATATTCATAGCCACAACAGAAGAGAGAGTTTTCTCTACAAAATCCATGGAAACCCATCTGGGTTCATTTGAAGCAGGAAAATGCAAAGATTATAAAAGCTTGAGTTTTCTTCAAGAAATGGAGCATGGGTTTTATACACCCAAAAAATCATAAGGTAGAATAAACCTAAAAGGAAAGTCTAGTCATATACCCATGAGTTTACAACACTAGCTGAAGCTCGAATGAGCTTTTAAAATGTGCAGAAAGTAATGGAGAAAAGTCAGAGTATATGGCAGATGGAGCTTACCCGAGCTCAACTTATTCCTTTTCACCATGAAAACCTTTGGAAGCTTCAGAAAAATTCTTGATGGTGGCTGAGACAAAAGGAAATCATAGAGAAAGTGGATTTGAAAATATTTGCATCAGAGAAAAAACAAGATAGTCGTAGCCTGTGAGTCAAAAAATGGCCTCCAAGTCCAAAAAAATGCAGATTTATGCCAAGAAAAGACATTTACCTGTGTTCCCATGTCGTTTTCATGCAAAAAATGTCAAGAATCGACTAAAAACCAATAAGACATCATTTTTCATGTGTTTCCCAAACCCTCCTGGCTGCAGAGCAACATTCTCCAAACCATGCAAAGATAAAATGATGATGTTTTTTCATCATTTTGGGCATTATCATTAGGGTTTGACCTGTTCTTTTGACATTTCGATGAGATTTTTATCCCTTGCTTTTAAAAATAAAAACACGTGAAATATGATGGGGCTGAAACCTATGTTTCTATTAGAAACCAAGATTAGATTTGCAAACAAGAATATCCTTCCACAGAAGAGAAAAATAGAAAAAGCAGAGGTTGCAAAAAGATGTGCAACATAATATTATTCGAGAATTAATAATTACAAGATAATGATTTTCTTTTATAAAGCAAAGATGCATAACCCTAATCTTATCTTGAGCAACAAGATAGCTCAACAACATAAGGATAAGAACCTATAACTTAGGAATTAAATATGCCTAAGTAAACTTATGCAAATATGTAATTAAATATTAATTACACCAACACCCCCCATAAGTGCAACTTAGGGAGAAGCAAAATTATTATGCAAATATGAGTCATGACAACAAGGCCTGATTAGGTACTCATTTACAAATGCAATGATGAGGTAGAGAAGGAAAACCCAGTGGGACAAAACCCCCCTACAATAAGATGATTGTTGCAAAGAAGCACTAGAAGAACACTGTGGAGTAACACTGGAACCATAATCCGACAAGCAAGGAAAGATACTTTTGCCTACAACTGAAACCAAAAATGGAATCATGATAATGTGACAGCAGATTCGATGCCACAGAACACTGGAAAACTCACAAACTGGAACAACCTTGGAATCTGTGAAGCAACAATATATGAGATGATGACAAAATCTGGAAACCGTGTATCTCGATGCCGATGCCAAACTATGACTGAAAATCTTCCATGGGAAGGAGTACCAAAAAAGAATCTGGAACTATAACCATAAAAACATGGTCCTCAAACTAAGAAGAATTTGAACTAATGAGGTTCAAGAAACATAATCTCTCAATTGAAGTGTGAACCGATGAATCCAATATGTGTCAAGCTATAGCAAAAATGTGGCCAAAAGAAACTAGGAAACCAAATAACCCATGCAAGTTTCCATCAAATCAAGATGAATATGGAGATCAAAGTGAAAACTACACTCTAATTAGATTATTATGTAAGAAACCCCCCTGATTGGAACTTTATCTTAGTTCATTTATTACAATAACCCAACGATTGTAAAATGAGAGAATCCTAAACATGCATAAACAAAAAATAAAAATTGATGCCAGATTTGTGTAGAGGACAGAGTCAGCTTTCCGATGCCGCGAGAATGACGAAAAAGGGATCACCGAGTCAAAAAATATTCCCTCTGAAGCGAAATCTGAACATTTGACTTCAACTGGAAGAAACTCCCATCAAACAACAAAATTTATGAGGAAAAACTGCACCATCAGAAAATTGGGCTCGCCATGTTTCCGACGATATCTCATTTCAAAAAATTCGCCCTCGGAATCAAAAGTTATGATGAAATGAAAAAAAGGCCTGTATGGGGGAAAATCAGGGTCTTCATAGGCTAAATGGCGGCAAATTTTCAGCCCCTTTTACTCTGGCCCCTAGTTCGCGGGTGTTGCCACAATAATTGGTTACACTTTTTGGGACATCCTGATTTTTGCTTGAAATCACATATTTTTAGAAAATACAATGATTTATGACTTTAAAGGTTCCATTTAAATTATTTTAATTAAAGAGGGATTGATCAAACCCCTTAGATCAAACCCCTTGGATAGAACCTTGTTAGATTTAAACCATACCTATAATCGAGTCTCCTCTACACCTATCAAAATGCTGATAAAAAACCACTTTTGATTTACCTTTTGGGTGATCAAATGAATTCATTTAAAATTTATGTTTTGTAATCCTGTAGCCCTTATTATAAGCTTCCTAAAAAGTATAATTTTAAATATGTTTAATTTGATTATTATATTTATTTATTATTTCTTGTGAATGTAGGATTTTCAATGAACATCAAGTTCTTTATTTCACACATAAAAAAAATAGAAAAATAGAGAAAAAAAATTCTAAAAAATACATGCCCTAGGTATTGATGTCCTTATTCCAACAAAAAGAATAAGTTAATTCAAATGAATACAAAAAGTTATGCGAAGTACACCTCTGTCCAAATTATAATTACGCTGACTTGGAAAATTAATTAAAAAAATATATGTAACAAAAAATTATGAAAAAATATCCATCCCTAGATATTGGTGTGAAAATTTTGTATTTTAAAAATCAGAATTGTATCCTATCTATAAAAAAGTTATGTGGGCCGAAGTAAACATCACTTTTTAAAAATGTTGATTAGTAGAAAAAATAAGTTATTAAAAATTACATAAAATGATTCACAATTTATTTTTTAATTTAAAAAAAATATATAATTAGAATCTACACAAAATATCTAACAAATAACTAGTTTGATTCATCTTCAAAACCTTAATGGTTTAGCTGCTATAGGTGTAAGAAAGTGAACGTCTGGTGAAAATTCCTGATTTTAATGTCAAGTTTGGCCAAAAATTGTAACCCATTATTGTGGGATCACGAGCCATATGACTGCAAGGAAAAAAAATGCAAAATAAAATCCCGCCACCAGGCATTTGGTAGGTGGGCGGAGATAAGGTGGCGGTAGTAGAGGCGCTGCCACTGGCAAGCAGAGCTCCTAGCGCATGAGCCCACAAATGCAATGTGATCGGGGCGCAGGGGTTTAAAGTGGCTGTTGGTAGGAGTAAAGAAGGCTAGCGATGGGATAACCGTCGGTTGGTGGAGAGCCCGATGGATTCATCGGCGGTAGGAAGTGGTGGGAAGTTTAGTGGCTGGTGAGAACAATGCCGACGAAGTCTGCAGGGGCCGGTGGGAAAGTAGCCGGTGAGAGAAATGGTGCCGGAGGATGTAGCCAACGGGCATGGAGCAGTGCTGGAAAATGCCAAAAAAGATTGATGGGACCGGCCGACCAAAAGGCTCGACACCAATAGAGGTACAATGGTACCCAAAAGTTGCAGGCCCATGATTTTTATAAAAACTCAAACCCCAAATAAATTTAAATGCCACCATTAAATAAAATGCTCAAAATAAATTTTAATAGCCCGAAAATATATTGCATAATTTTTTTTTGAATTTTTTTATTCTGAAATTCGTACCCTGTACCTGGCGGGCCGTATGGCCTGCTGGGTAAATTTTTTTTCCTCATGAATAGCTAACACCGAAATAGGGCAAGTTATATGTCATTTTTCATCCCTCAGACGCTCTGGATCTGATGGCGAGGTCCGATCTGCCTAAAAACACACCAGAAGCTTCGCAACTCCCAGATCTGGTAAATCTTCAAACTCTCATAACTCTGGCATAAAATTTTAGATTTAGACGAAACAAAAGTTGATCTTGACTTTTTCGATAGCCCTAAACTCGAATATGAGCTTAGATTTCCTCCAAAATGCACCAAAATAAACCATGCAAGAGCACCCAAATAGAGAGACAAACTCAAGGTATGAAATCCTCTAGGAATCCTGAAAGACTCTGCACTGATTTTCTCTAAAATCTAAGGAGCCGCAAATCAAGGCTTTGATACCATGTTAGAAACCAAGATTAGATTTGCAAACCAGAATATCCTTCCACAAAAGAGAAAAATAGAAAAAGCAGGGAGGTTGCAAAAATATGTGCAACATAATATTATTCGAGAATTCATAATTACAAGATAATGATTTGCTTTATAAAAGCAAAGATGCATAACCCTAATCTTATCTTGAGCAACAAGATAGCTCAACAAGATAAGGATAAGAACCTATAACTTAGGAATTAAATATGCCTAAGTAAACTTATGCAAATGTGTAATTAAATATTAATTACACCAACAGTTTCTCCTTAGGCATTCTATGCCTTATAAACTTACCAATTTTTTTAAAAACAACTTGCCAAGTCTTCATGCTATGTTACATGCTATCACTTAGGCATTTTATGCCTTAGGGGTTTTCCCTTTCTTTTTACTCATTGCTAGGTATTTTTCAAACATACAACAATGGAGTGTACAATACAATATTTTCCATGTGACCCTTATGTGATGCCTTATATTTTCCCAATGCAATGCAAATTGGAATATGCTTTCCAAGAAACTTGGAGGTCGGCCATATTGGCTAAGTGCTATATATATGACATGTGTGGGTAAAATGCAGAATATGGTGAGTTGGTGGTCAATGCCTTGGAGACTTTTGTAAAATTTTAGCCATAACATTATATGTTTGCATTGGTTTTCAATATTTGAAATATCATGTAAGTGATTTGAAAATCACTTTTAGTTGCTGCAAATACAAATGTAATGCATTTTAATGGTGGGGCCCTTTGATTTGGGCTTAATTGTAAAGGGATTGGTTAAGCGATGTTTTATAAATCACTTAACAAAATCACTATCTTTAATGCTTTAAAATGCCATGTGTTTTCAAAAACACACATCTTGCATGATGGGGAATGTGGTCAAATGTTGTAATAGGACCAATGATGACTTGCAAAAGTGTGGGAAGTCTAAGATACTATTTGAATTGATTTTGGTGAAAGGGAGGCCAGCTGGGGGCATTTTTTGTCACAATTTTGGGGTGTTTTTTGGCTTGGCATACTTTTTCTTCATGTGGAAGGCATTTTGGAGAGTTCTAGAAGGTTCTTTTGGGGCCTTTTTTGCTTTATCAGAGCAAAATCTTGTAGAAACACTTGTGAGGGAATTTTGGTGGGTGTTGGTTAAGTATGTTCATTTTGAACATTTTAGGGAGTTCTTTATTTTTCAGCAGTAGGATGGCTTACTATCTTGGAGTTATTTTTCATGAAGCTGCATTGTAACTCAAATAGACCTAATATACAATAAGCACTTTGATTTAATAAATCCGAGCATTTTATCTTCTGTCTTCATGTTTTATGGTGTGTCATTAATGGTCGATCAGTCTGTTTTGTGAAAATTCGTTTCCTTTACAAACTTGTCCCATGTTTCATGCATCCATTTGACAAAAAATGTATGTTTATAGGTTATACATTGTGTTATTGATTGTGAAGACTATTTTTCCTTTTGAAAACACTATTACAAACCTCTTTCTAAATTATTGATGTGAATTGCATCAGAAAGGGAGTTGCATGAGTTAGCTTTGAAATATTAATTTGAATGTGCAAGGCTATTAGTAGGTCTAGGTTGTTTTGGTGTGTCACCTTAGTTTATTTTCAGTATCAAGTTTAGTTTATGCAAAATCTTACCCTTATCTCAGAAGATCAAGTAGTTAGGTGGCATCAAAAGGGGAAGCCAACCCTTATCATTGGAGGTCTACTTTCAAACAGGTTACCCACAACCTTAAAGTATTCCAATGCTAGTGCAAATCTGTTAAGTTTCTTTAAAAATTTTAGCAAATCGGGTGCAAATTTGGTGTTCTAACACTTTTCAAGTAAATCTTTTGTGAGGCATGATGGAAGCTATAAAGCCTATGCTAGATGAGGGTTTGGAAACCCACCAAAGCAAAGTAGATCTATTTAAAAGTTTGAGAAATTTTCAAAAAAACTTGATTGAAAAGGAGCATAGCAAAGCTTATGAAACACAATTGCTACAACTAATATGCAGATGAATTTTTTAATAAAGCTTTAGAAACTTCTAAACAAGCTATGTGCAGTGAGGGAGGAGGTTACAAATAAAAGTCTGCTGAAAGACTTCAGAAGGCCGATGGAAGACAAGGGAAAGTTGAAAGAATGTGGTCTCATTGAATTTCCTATTTGTGGCTAACGCACTAGAGGAATGTAAATAATGAAGGCATTAGAGGCTATCGACCATCATAGACCACTACAGGAGACTTGTGCTAGGAAAAAGGAATATTTTACTCGCAGTGAAATGAGTCAAAGGTGTCTTTGGAATGTTCACTGCCACCATGGCCAAAGAATACAAGTTGCAGAGTAGCGAGCATTAAGGATTAGGGAAAATTTGTGAAGTAAAAGGTGCAGAATGAAATAAACGATAAAGATTTCAAAATAAATTGTAGCCAAATCTAAGCCACAGCCCACTAGCTCATCCAATAAAGATGCACACCCTTTAAATCCCGTGAGACTGACGAGATTGTGCCATGTGGCAGTGGCGGGCCTGGGAGAAGCTTTTGTTGATTGGGTGAAGTTCACACGTCAGGTTAAACAATAAACGAGTCTTTTAAAAGGTAGAAGGTAAAAAGATAAATCATTTAAATGTTTTAAAATGTCTGATGACATTTTCAAAGAAAGGTGAATCCCGAGAAAGAAGTGGGTAAATCCCCACCCTTCCTCGCTAGATCGCGGGTTGAAAATGTACTAGGGGATTATTTCTTGCAGGAATAGCGAGATGTGAATACGTGGCATGGGGCCCAATGAAATTTGAAGGCACAAGAATGTTTTTAAAAGGTTCTCATTTGATTTGCAAAGAAAATAAAATATTTTAATAATTTGCCCGATGAAAGTTTAAAAGAAACTCTAAGGGGAATTTTTTTGACAAGGCTAGTCTAGTGACACAACGGTGGGGTGTTTTACTATTTAAAAGGTAAATGAATAAAGTTGAAATTAGAGGGAAAACTATAGTATGCTAGCATTGAAGGGATAAGGTGAAAATGTAATTGGATACATTGGTAAATGTTTTTACTTGAGAACTGATTAAATTTTTCAAATGAAATATTTGAAGTCATTTACATGAGAAAGTGCACATAATTGTGTGGGAAAATATTTTAAATGCCGCTAGGTGAAATACAGGGACATGAGTAAAATGTGTTACTCAGTGATTTAAATTTTTTTCAGAAAAGCAAAAGGTATGGTAAAGTGAATTTAATATTTAGTTTTCTGGGCAAAATGTTTTAATGGTGAAAGTCAACTGCACATGGTAAAAGTGGATTTATTTGCTGAGTAGTCACATATTTTACTGCTGATGTAAATGGAGAGATAGGTAAAAGTGAATTTTATATTCAATGTACATGTGGAAATAGTATATTTTTCTTTACATAAAGGTAAAAGGAAACATATAGGGTGAATAAAAACAGGGGGAAAATGTGAATGTTTTATGGGAAAGCAAGAAAAAGATATTTTGCAGCTGCTGGTAAATGATGGAATTTCATCACATGGGTTTATTTTCTGTTGCAAAACAATTGAGACAAAACCAAAATTGGAGGAAAATTTAGTTTGTTGAGGAAAGATGAGAGATGCTTTTGCAGTTTGGTGATCAACAGTGGATGAAGTCTCCAAATTACATCTATGGATTAGATTGATCTTAGGGATACTTCCATTCTTCTTTTATTCTCTTCTTCTCTCATTTGTAAAGAGGATTATGAGGTTTTGTATGTGGCTAGGGTAGATAGACATGTTAACTTCTAAGTCATTTTGAATATGTAAGCTGTAAATTCAGTTTTTATGAGCAGATATCAACTGGTTGTGCATATAAATCATGAATGTCTTCCAAGTGTTTCCAAATTCATGAAATATCTTCAAATTGTCTCTAGATTTGTACATTTTCAGTCATTCAAATTCAATAATACAAGTATCTTTGAGTTTGGCTTCTCAATTTCATGAGATTTTTTTCTCTATTTATGAGTCTATTTCAATGAAATGGTTAATTTTTTTTAGTAGATAATAATGATTGTGGTGTGCAGGTTGGATTATAAGAAGAATTTGACTAATAATATGAGAGGATTTATTGATGTTATACATTAGTAATTGTGAATCCACTGGTTGAATGTTGTTTGTTGATGAATTATTTTCATGAATTTGAATCCATGGCCCAAAATTAAGCACTAGTCTGTCATTTATTTTATGCATCTCAAAAAAAATTTATAAATTCAAAATCATTTAAATCCCTGTTGTTTGGTGTTGAGTGCCTCCTCCCAATTGCTGATTAAGTGTTGATATACCTAGAATTTAGCTAGATTTGAGGTTTTTAATGTGTTCTTAGTGTCTTTGTTGGGATTTATCTTCTATAAAAAGAAATGTTAGTGTGTATGGTTGAATAAAGTTTTAAGGCATTGTGTAGGTTGACCCACCTTGGTCCTGCATAGCCAAAAGTGTAGAAGATCCCAGTCTTTGATTGAATCTTGTTAGTTGGCCAAATCAACCTTTGAGTTTGAGCATAAGACTTGGGCTAAGTCTTTAGGATTCATTTATTCTGTTGATATTTGGAGCACCAACAAGTTCATTATGGTGAACCTGCATATTGAACATCATCTTTCTGATTTGTATTGCATTTACATCATAGGACTCATAGCATTAGCCTTTGCATTATTTTTGCATCTTAGGGTTTACAACATTGCATTAGTGAATATCTCATATAGATTTCATTTTTGCACTTCAAAACATTACAAAAACTCAAATTTTGCGCCTGCATCTTATTTTTGTATCAGAAAAGCATCAAAATCACTTTAATTTTTTTAAAAAAACACAAAAAAATTTATCCCTGGACTCATTTGCCACCCTGGGTGAATCAGTCCAGTTGTACATTGTAAATAGCATTTTCAGGCATTTTCTGCATTATAGTTTTTTGCTATTACTTTCTATCATACTTTCCAAATTTTTGGTTTTATTCTCTTTCTTGCATCTTAGTTTACTTTCATTCATTGTCATAATGGCCTTTTGCTTTAATAAATTTTGAAATTCATTAAAATCCTTAGTGGGCATGTTAAATTGTACCTTTGGCTCTGATCCTAATGATCTTGAGCTTCCTCATGCTCCTTCAACTCCTCATGAATATCCTCCTCGTGATGTTGACATCATTGGAGAATATGATGATAGCATGAACAAGTTCTTACATGACTTCCTTGACAACTTTGAAGCCAATGCAACCTTTTACCCATCCATGAAGTCACAAGACCTTCCTACTGTTTCACCTCCTAACATGTTTGGATACCTACATCCTGAAACAAATGAAGGACCTAAGTTCCCTCCAATAGGTGGACCTATTTCTTCTACATAATCACATCCTCAACCATTATATGATAACAAAGTTACAAACACACCAGTCAACCTTGAAGAAACTTATGGCAAAGGTTTTACTATCTTAAGCAAACATGGATTTGACACAACAACCGAACATGACATTCACGAACTCTTAGAATAAAAACCAATAGATAAAAATACAACAGGGTTAGGATATTAGGATCCTCCTCATGAAAAAAATCCTCCTTTCGAATATTGGAGACTTCAGGATGATGGCAGGGTCAACTTTGATTCCCCTCCTAATTTGAATGTTCTCCTTCCACATGAACAACCTTTACATGATTCCAATGCCAAGGATGCTAGGATCCAAATGGGTCCTCTTCCTCCTTCAATCCATGAAAAAGGTGAATCTAGTAAATTCAAACGAACTTACAAATTGATAAAACTAAGGTTTCCTCTCCATCCACCACCTGAATGTGAAAGAAAACTGCAAATGCTTTTAAACAGAGGTCTTATACTCTTACCACCTACGAATAGGTTGGTCATCTATCCTAAAGATTCTAACGTACCATATTGCAAATACCATCATGTTCTTGGACATTGTAGTGATGAATGTTAGACATTGAAGGACATACTAAACAAGTATCACATCACTAACACCGACTGTTATCCTATCATCCCATAATTCCTTAAACCAACTCCCCTCATCATGCAATAGTTGTAGAATTTTTCATTCTCATTGTTGCATGATCCTTCCCATCACTTATCTCGGTTCATTCTTTCCTTACACTCAGTGGGGGAAATAAGTTTTTAGCCTTACATCCTAGTAATACATTTATCCTTGTCTCTTAATTGTGTTATTCATCTTCCACTTATACTGCTTGAGCTTGCGAAGCTAATAATTTGGTTAATGGTTGACTTGCATTTGCATTACTAGCTTTTTCTTTTCCATGGTGTGATGGTGTGATTATATCATGTTCCCCTATACTACACATTTGATGTTCTCCCTCTCTTTGTACATTTCCTCTATTTGTACCTCTATTCTTCTAAATGTCGTACTTTAACTTTTCTTTCTCACTTTTTTTTGTGTTTCTCCTTTTGGGAATGACGCAAAGTGTTGAGATGCCCTATGTCTCTTCCATGTTGACCCAAAAGGTCTTTTTCTATTTTTCTTTTGTTTTATGTTTCTCCTTTTGGGGATGACACAAAGCGTTGAGACACCCTGCGTCTCTTCCATGTTGACCCAAATGGTCCCTTTTCCTTTTACTTTGTCTTTTTCTTATGTTTTCCTTTTGGGTATGATGCAAAGCATTGAGACCGAAATGTCTCCTTCATGTTGACCCAAAATCTTTTTTCCTTTTCTTTCGGCTTTTTCATTTTCTTTTCACTTGTGTTTTCCTTTTGGGGATGATGCAAAGTGTTGAGACGTCAGGTAAACCCACAAAAGTGGTTTAAAATTTGAGTGAGAAAGGAAAAGTTGAAAAAATTGACCCCATGGAAAAAAAATTTGTTTTCGAGGTTCAAGCAAACTATTTGGTTCAAATGAACCAAAGTAGGGTTCGCTAGAACCTAGGTTTGAGCGAACCCATTTAATGAAATTCCCCACCATTCTTGCCAAAAGAGAAAAGGAACACCCATTTTGAAAGCGGATTCACTCGAACTAGGGTTCAAATGAGCCTTGGTTCACTTGAACCCCTCAGGTTTTTCTTGAACTTGAAATAAGTCCCTTCAATTTTTCCCCAAGAATTTCACAAACAATCAACACTACACCAAATGATTAGCATTAGATTTCAAAGGGAATCAAATTAAAAGAAATCAATGCCAGGAATGTGCACACAAGATCCTTTAGAAGGTGAGGTGCTAACATATGGTAGAGGAAACTAAATTATAACTAGAAGTAAATACAATTGAAAATAGAAAGAGGTGGTGATCCAGCCATGAGAGATTTCCACACTACCACTAATTCAGTGGGGGGAAGAAACTACAAACTAATTCATCCGCTGCAATAGACATCCACTCAATAGTGGGAATTCTCCATTAAATAGTGGGTGATAGATGTAAATACAAAGTAATTTCCTCTACACTAGTAGTAAATTGTTTAGGGGTTATAGTGTTTGCATTAGAAATCACAAGTAAATGCAGTAATAACAATGGTTGGATTAGTACTACTAATTCACAACCTTACAATTAAAGAAATATGCAATTTACAAGTGTTACAATGATAGAATCAATGCTAATATGTGAAGGATGAATCTTTCAAGTATTAAACCTCTCAAATACTGAAATTGAAGCCAAAAACTGAACTTTAAGCAATCTGATTACAAAATTAGCAAATTGAAAATGAACAACTAGCAAACTAGAAACCAAATAAATGCTCACAACTTCATCAATATACCTCTGAATTGAATGAAACAAATTGGAACAACTCTCTAGAAGGTTGGTGCCCCAATTACAATGAAAAACCAGCATGAAAACTCAACCATTAATTTGGCACAAATTCCAATATGCTCTTGAAAGGTACGACTTGCTTGCAAGGGGAATTTTGTTCGATAAGTTCACACACTTCAAAATAAAATATGATCTTCTTTAGGATTGGTCACCATCAGCCTAGAAATGAAGAGAGCCAACACCCATAACCAAAATAAAATCATACAAAGAGTTGCATATAAAAATCACCTTCAACCATGAATGAACCGACAAGCTCAAAAAATTAGAAATACATCAAATTCTCCAACAATGAAGCTCAATGTGCACTTTTGAATGAAGCACACTCTCAATCCACCATCTAGGGAACCATAGTTTCAGGCCCGAAGAATGGAGTCAAATTGTTAAGCTTCCCCTTAGCAGGGTTTTGAATTCAATCCAAGAACATTTTGTTATAATTTTCCAAAGATGAGAAATAAATGAGCAATGGCCTGCTTTTATAGAATTGAAGGTGACTGTTGGCTCTTCAACTTCCATCTTTTTTCCCTCCAAAAGGGACGCCCATTTCACTTTTGAAATATTTTAATTTTTAAAACATTATATTCACCTTTCTAGGCATCCAAGACTTGAGGAGAAATATTTACTTTAGAAATATTTAAATAATCTCTCAATGAGGCGTCCACCCTCAAAGGCCGCCTTTTAAAATAACTTTAAGTCATTAATACTAGGCCAAGGGGACCAATAAGAAATTATAACATTAATGACTTAGAATAAATCATTTTACCCAAAAATGAGCCTCAAAATGTTGAAAGCCAAATATGCTCCAATTTGCACTGCCTGAAATGAAAAATGAGTTGATTACTGATGCTACTACCTAAGATGGCATTGCCAGAAATAGAATTTACTAAAAATACTAAATTCTAAAAATTTTCTCAACACACTTTGCATGTTATATCATTGTAAAGCTCTCTGAAAACCCAAAAAAATCCCACCAAACATGCATTTGAAACTCTAACATACAAGGCATCATAAATGCTTCAGAACCCCAATGAGATAGGAAACCCTAATTTAACCTCTGATGAGCCTACAGGCTTCAAGAAATAGGCTATCAGTCACTGAAGGGAATATAGCTAAATTGGGGACATTATAGACCCACTGGTTCGAGTGAACCCCCCTTTTCCCACCTTCCTACTCTTTGACACAAAAAAATAGAATCTTTTTCCCTTCGAAGCTCGGGTTGAGGATGAAAATGGAGGAGACTTCACAAAAAAAATTGGAATTAGGTAGTCCTCAGAATGAGCTATCCAATGACTATAATTTTAATATGTTTTGGTTTTATTATGTATTTATTTTATTTTTTTATTAAACATCAAATTTTCACTAAAAATCAAGCTCTTTGTTCTGCACATGTGGAAAAATAGTAGATTATAATTTTTTTTTGAAAAATATGAGTGCACTAGATATTGAAGTCCTTGATCCAACAAAAAAAAGAATTTTGATACATACAAAAAAAGTTACGTGTTATACGGTCCGCCTATGTCTAAATTGCAATTGGTTTGACTTCAAAAATTGATTAAGGAAACAATATTCAATAAAAAACTATCTAACCAATTGGAAGTACTAGATATCAAAGTTGCAAATCTAAATTTGAAAGAATTATAATTTTATCCTTCATGGAAAAAAAATTATGCGTTATACAGTAAGTGTCACTCCTTAAAAATGTTGTTTTATGAAAAAAATAGTTTTCGAAGGAGATGGAAAAAGAAGTGCAATTTGATTCCAAAATTTTTGAAAAAAATATATTTAGAATCTAGAGACAAAATATCACAACTCACTAGTTTTCATCATCTTCAAATTCCTAACGGTTTAGCCGCTATAGTTGCCCAAAAGTGAAGATTTAGTTAGAAAAAAATATTTTAGTGTCTAGTTTGGCCAAAAATTGTAAACCAGTATTGTGGGATCACCCCATCCTATGTCTCTTCCATGTTGACCCAAAAGGACCTCTTCTTTTTTTCTTTTGTTTTTTGTTTCTCTTTTTGGGGATGGCATAAAGCGTTGAGACACCCTATGTCTCTTCCATGTTGACACAAATGGTCCATTTTCCTTTTTACTTTGTCTTTTCTTGTGTTTTTCTTTTGGGGATGACACAAGGCATTGAGACCGAAATGTCTCCTTCATGTGAACCCAAAAGTTTTTTTCCTTTTCTTTCACCTTTTTTGTTTTCTTTTCACTTGTGTTTTCCTGTTGGGGATGATGTAAAGCATTGAGACATACAATGATTCTTCCATGTTGACCCAAAATGGACTTCTTTTTTTTTGCTCTCTTTGTGTCATTATTCCAGTTCTATGTATTTGGAGAATGATGACAGTTCTGAGCTCTTTCATAAAAACATTGCAGCAACAAACATACTAACCCCAAATCCATAGATCCCTTATGTGTTTGGTGTGTTCCTTTTTAGGGGAAACCCCTCCTTCGTTTGTTCCTTTTCATTTGCATGACACAACCTTACTCAGAAACATGTGACTTTGTATAGGGGCTTTCCAAGTTGGCTCTCAGGTCTTGTTTCCTTTTGCATTTTTCATTCGCTACTTTAAAGTAATTGCTCACAAAATAGTGTGTAGCAATTCCTTTAAAGTGGGGGCATACATTGGCATTATTCATTTTTCATTTTTCTTTTTCTTGGTTGTTAGCGAAGCTTTGTTACTTCATACGATGCATTTTTCACTTTGTGGACAACATTGGGTGTGATCTCCTTCATAAGTGTGATCTACCTTAGCATATTATATTCCTCTTAGTGGCTTGATGCGACACACTGCATCCCCTAAGTTGTGAATATTCTATTCTTTGATTGGTCCTCTCTTGGAGACATTAGACACAATGTTCCCTAAGTTATAGACCTCACATGAACTTAACAAGACTCATTTGAACATTTCTTTTACATTTTACATTTTTGCATTTTACATGGCCACCTTGTATAATGCAGTTTACATGCCTATGGAATCATCTTGTTTGTTCATGAGTTCTAAGAATACGAAGCTTTGCTTGTATAATGAAGTAGGAACCAACATTTTTTTCCTTTGTGGCACCTTATTAAAGTTACCAGGAGGTATAACTTTGATATGGTTGAGCAGGAAGCTCATTCCATGGCATGACTTTCCCCATAGCCACCTATGTGTTTGTGAGTACATACTAGTCAATTGTATGTTTCCCACCTTTTGGGCCTTCTCACCCGGAAAATAGCCATGAGTTCCATTTACCTAGAGTGAGCATGCATTTTATTTTTTGGACAAACAACCTAGATCTAATCCACAACTACCTAGACAAACGATTGAAGCTTGATATGACTTTTCCCTTTTCCTCTCCTTTCTCTTTCTCTCTTTCGCAGGTGTGTTCCTTTGTTCTTATGTTTACTTTTCCATCGGATATTCATCAAGAGGGATTGATCATCCCTCTTGATCATTTTTGTCTCATCTTTCTAGCATAAGTACATTTGGATCCCTCTCGATATGCATGACTACTTTAGTGTGAGTTTGAAGCAAGTTCATCCTCTCACAATAGTGGGGGATAAATGTACCATAGAAAAATAGATCTTTGACATTTTTATGGTCATTTAGGTATTTTTCCTATGATGCTTGACTTATTTTTCTTAGATTTTATGTTGCAATGTAACTTATGCATTCACATTAGATCTTGAATATTCAAATTATGATCTCTTGTGAAGGTGTTGTGAAGTGTTGTAACATATTTCTACACTTTTCTAGACTTTTCTTATTATAATTCACCTTTAATATCCCATTTTTAGCATTTATCAAGTCCTATTTCAAAGTGTTGTAAAGTCTTGTAACATTCTTTCATGCTTTTCTAGGCTTTTCATCACTAATTACACATTTCTTATGCTTTATTTGGCCCCTTTATGCACTTATATGCCTTATTTAAGTTTATTTTTTAATACAAACCCAAAAAATCTCATTAAAAGAAACTTAATTCCTGACACCCACTTGACAGCCTTAAGTGGAACCCATTCACCATGGGTGGAGAATGAGTCCCTCTTGGCTCAAAATTCAAAAATTGAAATTTCCTTTGGGTTTTTATTCATTAAGACCTTGTGTCGGCCTATGATGTACTTTTGGGTAATTCAGGCATAAGTGTGTATAAATAAGTGTTTTTCCATCCATTTTAACCCCAATTCATCAAGTTCACTAATTCACCCATTCATTCAAGCATTCAAACATTTTGCATCATTCAATCAATCAATTATGAAGCATCTTGGAGGAGTCATTAACATATCTTCAAACTTCAACTACAAGGGTTTAGTGAGTTTAGGACATTTGCATGTCATTTTTTCATCATTCCTTTCTTGTTTTCATTTCATTTCTTTATCAAGGGTTTGATTACCAAAGTGGGATTTGACCAAGGCAAATCCCTATCCTCTAACCCTTAACCATTTTTCCCATCTTTGCATGTGTGTTTACAGGTCTTGTAGGAAGATTTGTCAAAGAAATAGGTGTTGAAAATTGGTCAACAAGTCATCAAATCTATTCAAGTCAACTATACCCTAATTCAAGTATGAAGACAACATTCAACCTATTTTCTATAGATTTGGTTCCATCAACCCATCAAGAAGACAAGTGCAGATTTGGACCCACAGAGTTGATTCTTGAATTTGTAGATTTTTTGAGGACCAATTCACCATTAGTGGTGAATGAGTCCCACTACTAGGCTGGAAAATTTGTTTCGATTAGAATTCAGTTCCCGACAGTCAAAAATCGTTTCTGGAAAAGTTACCAGGAGCGAGACTAATTCACCATCAACAGTGAATGAGTCCCACTGGTCATCAACAGTGATTTCTGTCACATTCCAGAACCTTCCATCATTAGCATTCCATCTCCAAGTGCAATATATTTAGTCTCATTCAATTATGTTTTCATTTGTGCATGTTTCTAGTTCATTTTTGCATATCACATAGTGTTTTCAAACATTTCATTTTTCTTAGGTATTGCATAAATAATCAATCAATATCATTAGTTTTTTTCATCTAGATCATTCCATTTAGGCATAATTCCATCATACATATATTAGTTTGTGTGAACGACCTCAGTTTTTGGGTCTATCTCTCTCCTTTTAGGTGAAAAACCCTAAGAGAGCAAGAGAGGACATAGTCCCCCAAAAATTGATGGTTCTTTCTCATATTTAGTGAAATTGCATCTAGGTTTTCTCATATTTACATTAGTGAAAGTGTATATAGGTTACATTTTTTCTTTCTTGCATCATTTTATCTCATTGAAAACTCGAAAAGTGCATTGTTCATCATCTCAATTGCATTTAAAAACATTGTTATTGCATTCAAAATTAAAAAAATTGCATTCATTTGCATACAATTTCTTGTCACTGGCTACTTTTTCTTACATTCATTTGCACATTTTTTATTTCCTAAACATTAGCTCCCTAAATAGGAAACCTGCGAACACTGTAGATAATATATATTTTTCTATTTTTCTACAAAAAACCTCTACTAGGACTAAAATGTCATTCATGGCGTCTTAGTCCCTCTCAGGATTTTTTGCTTATAACCCTCTCTATTGTTTGTTGTCTGTTCTAGTCCCTGGAACCTAAAAATCACACTAGTAAGACCAAGATTCCCTTACTAGCATCTTAGTCCCCGTTGACTTTGACTTTCTAGTTTTCAGGGTTTGAAATTGCTTTTCTATGCTTATGTTGGCTGCCTTCAATTTTTTGTTCCAATTTATAGAATTGTTGTTATTCTAATTTTTTTCATTTCAAGTGTAATTGTAAGCATAGGATATTTTGTTCATTGCACCTTCTATGGTTTATCCCTTGCATGAGTTGTACTACTTGGTGTCCTACTGCTAATACTGTGGTTAGACGATGTGCGAGATCCATGGCATCCTGTGATAAAACACTCATTTTGGATCTTGGGTTATCAAGCTCTCTTAATCCTATTGTTGGTAATAATTCACTATGTATGGATTGTACGTTTGATACCTCTTTTGCTATGCTTACCTTACCTACAAGTGCTATTCCAAGTGTTCAAAAAATGGTTGATCATATCCCTCTAGAAAACATAATGAAAATGCATGAAGACCTAGCTCATTTACAAGATAGTGTGAGTACTAATTTTTTTTTAAACACTGCTATACCTACCATACATAGTATTCACTACATGATTGAAAGTGATGAAGGACTGGAAGTTGTGCATAACATAGCTCAAATCTTTTGAAAAAATCTTCCTTCCACCACTAATGGTGTTCAAGCTTCAAACAATGTGCAAATCCTAGGAGGAAATCAAACTCCTCCCTCTTCAACCATAACCTCAATTACAACCTATACCAATCTGCAAGTGACCACAATAATGCAACCAACTAGTAGCAATGTCCTTCCTAACTCGAACATTTCCACTAGTGCTCCTTATACTTATGATGCATCTAATCTTATATCTCCTCTCGCAAGCAATCCATTCACTAGTCCTTCCAATACATACACACCACCACCATATTCAACTCCATCTCAAACCATGAGCAATGATCCTGTAGTGTCGAAAAAGATTTGCTTGATTAAGGAATAATTAATGATAAATTGAACTTAATGTCATGTTGGTCTAGTGTTGTGAGGTGTTTTACACATCCACATTAGGCCTTGGGCCCATTTTAAGCTAATTTAACTTAACCCTTCCCTAATTTAATGTTGTAAAATATATTTATCTAAACTTTCACATTAAATTTGAAAGGCTTCTAAATTAAACCTGGCCTTAATCTAGTGTTGTAATGTGTTTTACACACTCACATTGGATCTTGCGCCTTTCTATTTTATGTGGACCTCATTTTAATGTTGTAGAGTGTATTTAATCACACTTTAAAATTTAACTTTGTGTCCCTAGCCCTAATCATCCTTTATATCATTATTAATAATAGGCCCCTAGCCCCCTTATTTTTGCATCCCAAGGCATATTTTGGCTAATATCCTGACAAAAACACCTTAAAACCTCAAAATCTTGAAGACTCAAGATGGGAATCATTCACCACCTTGTGTGGATGATTCCCCTTAGGTGGGACCCATTTTCCAAGTGTGGTGAATATGTCCCTTTTGGGGACTTTTTCAAAATTGAGCAGGAAAATTGCAACTCTAATTTGAATTTTGATGAATGCTGGCCTTGGAGACCAAAATAATGGCCATTTGAGTGCCTTGCCTATATAAAAATTCTTCTAAATCATTATTTCATCCAAAAATCCATGTTTTCAAGTCAAGCAAGTAAAAGTTAGGCATTTCAAGTATTCATAAGGTCGTCAAGATAACATTTAAGGTCATTTCTAAGGCATTCAAGAGAAAGATTCTTCATCCATTATTGCAACAATTCAAGATCCATTATCATGACAATTTTTTAATTGCATTACTTCATGCTTATACTTCATTATGTTATTTCATCATTTTGGTTTAATTACCTAAAAGGAGTTTGACCAAGGCAAACCCCTATTCCCTAACAATGAACATTTTCTTTCTCTCTTTGTGTGATTTCAGATCTAGGTACTTTGAAGGTTTAGAGATGATTGAATCATAGGTTTCAAACTTGTTGGATTCATCTCCCTACTTGCAAGGTCAAAAAATTCACAAAATGTCACTTACAGCCCCAAAAATTAGGGTTTCAAATCTGTACACCTAGAGGAATAGAAAGAACATACTAAAAGCTACATATTCCACTTTTGAGTTTCTAGAAAAGTAAAGGTGGAATCATTCACCATTAGTGGAATATGAGTCCCACTGTATTTTTTTTTAGAGATTTTTGTGGATTTGGATACCCATTTGGCTAAAACAGGCTTCAGTGAAGTTTTCCAGAATTAGGATTGATTCACCTAGAATGGCAAATGAATCCCGCGAGGCTTAACAATCAACATTTCTAGAATTTCAAAGTTGTTTCTAGTCTTCAACACATTTCTAGGTGCGCGCTTTCTATTTCATAGTTTTCTGTTTTTTTTTATTTGCATTTCTAAGTCATTTTGTAGGCCATTTTGTATATCACACTATGTTTTAAAAAATCTTGCATTTTCCAATTTACACTTGGTGGTGAACCCTCATTTGCTATTATCCTTTCCCTAGAACTCCCCCTTCATAAAATATCAATCTCCTTTGCATTGAAATCTAAAGGATTTGTTCTTGAGTGAATAAGTGTTCTTTTGTCTCTCTCCTTTTAGGTCCAAAACCCTAGAAGCGAAAGAATAGACAAAATAATCTTATTCATTTTGGTGAACTTGCATTTAGATTACCTTTTTCTTTTTATTTGGAGTCCATTATCATCCTAGAATTAGCATTGCATTAGAGTTTGTATTAGTTAATTGACATTCTGGGGTTTCAAATTTTGCATTAGTGAAAGTACATATAGGTTACATTTTTGCATCCCAAATCATTGAAAAACTTTGAAAACTACATTTGCACTGAGGTTACACATCATAGAACATAGAAAGAATTAAAATCCATTGAAAATTCCTGAAAATATTGAAAAAAATACTTACTAGGACTCATTCGCCACTTTGGGAGAATTAGTCCCATAATAGATCTAAAAGTTCTTTCTACAGCATTGAAAACCTTATTTTTAAGCTTTTGTTTGATTCCATTGGTTATTTGTTTCATTTGGTTGACTTTTGTTACATGTATTTCACTAAAACTAGCTTAAATCAATCCATTTCATGCATTGCTTCATTTCAAATTTGCATTCACAACATTCCATTTTCACATCATTGCATAGTGTAATCAATAAATTACCTTGTTTTAAATATGAAAATTGCATTTAAACATTTCAATTTAAGTCATTGCATTGCACTTTATTTACTTTCTCATGTTAGCATGTGTTCTTTTCAAGCATTTAGTGTTTCTAAAATACCAAGTGGCTTGTATGATTCTATTTTCTCATGGGCATAATCTAGTAAAGCAAAGTAAAACCTTTGATATAAGCATGTTTCATACCCTACTAGTACCTACCGGATTTGTAAGAATGTCATAACACAAGAGGATGCAAGTGTAGACAATCATAACATTCATACTTTTTCTTCTCCCAATACCTCTCCTATTAGTGACAAAGGTATCTTGGTAAAAGAAGATATAAGCATTAAGAGTCTTGATTGTGCATCTCCTCTTCCCCCTTTGGAAGATATTAGAAAACAAGAAGATGAGATCATATGTAGAAATATTTCTAAATATCATCTAACCTAGTCTCCATAGCCATGTGGCAATCAATATTTTTCTTCTCCTAATATCCATCCTCGATGCAAAGAGGATAGGTTGGTGTTAGAAGATGCACCTATTAAGAGTTGTGGGAATCTTTTTCCTCCCTTCCCTAATTCTCCTACCATTTGGGACAATCTATTTGAAAATTATAGTTTTCCTTCTCTTGATGCCTCCCCTACTTGTGATGAAGCTACTTTACAAAATCTAAACATGGAATGTGAAGAACATCTTAAAAACTCTCCTACTAGGGTAGATAATATGGTACAATAGAATGGGACCTTAGAGAAAAAGGACAATCAAATAGATCCTTCTCCTAATATCCCCACTATTGATAATCAAGAAAATCCAACCATTGATCATTCCCCTACTTGTGATGAAGTCATTTTGAAAGAACCAATCCTTGAATGTCAAGAACATTTGGTTTGTAGTTCTCCTAAAGGCTCTCCTCCTAGGGAGAATATCA
>VDFB02105785.1:471396023-471481405 GCA_007258455.2 Sequoia sempervirens
GGGTTAGACTTAGTGGAAACACAGGGAAAAGGGCTACTGGTAAGAGGAAGCAGAAACAGATTGAGAATGTTCCTGAGGTTCCAGTAGAGACAGTCATTCAGGCTGAGCCTCACGTTTCACCTCCTAGTTCGCCTCACGTGCAGCCCATTGACATAGATTATGAGCCTGAGACACCAATTCAAGCTGGATCGGAGACACCTGAACCACCACAGGTTGATACATCAGGGACAGTCTCTCCGCGAATGGAGAATATTGTTCAGTCTTGTTGGCTCGAGAAGTCTTTAGGGAGACAGAGGCGTGAACCATCATACAACCTTGATTTATCTGAGTTCGGTGAACCTTATCAGAGAAGGTCAAACAAGAAGATAAAGAAACAAGTGCACATTGAAAAGACTCCTGAGTCCGAGATTGTTATTGAAATTGCCGTTCCTCCAGAGGGTAAAAGTTTAGATGAAGTCGAGGTTGGTGATTTTACATTTACTAAGGCTAATCTTGGCAGGACTACACGAGAGACAGATGTAACTCTTCTTAAGATTGTTACCAATAATCTTGAAGAGCGTATCACCAAAGATGGAGAAGAGAAGGCATTACTTAAAGCTGAAATTGGTCAACTTCGTCAATACATTTCTAATCTTGTTCATGGGAATTCGAGTAGAGCACCTGTTCTTCCTCGGAGTTCACCTGCAGAACAACAAAAATTGGATCAGTTGGTTAGTCATGGCAGACTTTTAGACAGCTGGATTGATAATTTAGTTGCTGCTGGTAAAACTCTTCTTGCAGATCTATATCAGTTAAGAAGTGATGCGCATAAACTCCGTCAGGGTATTCAGTTGTTGGAGATTGCAGTTGCAGAGAATTTGGCAAAGGATCGGGTTCTGGTATCTCAGTTATCAGTTGCGTATGATGTTTTGGAGGTGGTCGAGGATCAAGAGAAAGTTTTTACTTGGAGAGAGCAGCACCTTCTCAGAACAGAAATATGTGAGAAGATCTCTACCAAATTGTTTTCACTCAAGGATGATGTGATTGGAGTACTTGCATTGGTCAGTGGCTTCGTTGTTCAGATTCCGTGTCATTATCTTCTCGAAGATGGCACGTATGTTGAGTTGGATAAAGTTCAAACAGAGTTCGAGAAGCTGATTTGTGACAGCCTAGAAGGTGAACCTATGGCGCCCAAGTTAGAGAATGTTTCAGTGATTGCAGCCAGTTTGAGAAAAGCGACTGAAGAATGTAAAGATGGCATGCACATGATTTCAGAAAGTGGCAGAGAACTAAAGAAACAGACTGTTATTTTTAGCAGTGTCAAAGTGCCAGATGACAAAGAGAAGATGAGTTCTTGGTCGAAGTGTTAGACCGAGATGACATGGAGTGATCTACCAGTTGGAACCTGCAGTTAATTTCGAGGGTTGAGTCATGAGCAGCAGTTAACTCGACGTTCAGTCTTCAGTTCACTTGCTGACTTAACAAATGCTTATCTCATCCTTGGAATTATCAACACAGGAGTTAGGGTTAGGGTTTCCAGTTAACTGAAGGTAGTGTCCAGTTAACTTTGCTTTAAATAAGGACGTGCATGCTTGCACATTGTCCAATTAAGTTATTTGTATCAGTTAAACTGAGGTAGTTGCCCAGTTAACTGTATAGTTTACTTCATTAGGGTTAGGCGCATAACTTGCATGCATTGCAAGAACTGTAGTGAACTCAAGGTGATTTTAGGGTTACCTACACCTTGATGTATATAAATAAGAGCTGTTGCTCATTTGTAATTAACTTTTGCTTGAGAGAGAAATATATGCTGCGCCTACCTTGCCCTCAATATTACTCTTTTGGTATTTGTTCATGCGTCTTTGCTATTACAGTTAATTGTTATGCCACATAGGGTTTCATACGATTGTGATAGTGAATTCTTTCCATAGTTTAGATAAATCTGTCTTGTGCATCTTTTATTGTTATGATCAAACGTTATGCCACATAGGGTTTCGTAAGATTGTGATGATAAAACCGTTTTGTGAAGTCTTTACTATGCTGGCCGAGTGTTATGCCACACAGGGTTTCATAGAGTTGTCATGGTAAAACTTCCCATAGTTTAGATAAATCTGTTTTGTGAATCTTTTATCATTACGATCAAGTGTTATGCTAC
Source organism: Sequoia sempervirens (assembly GCA_007258455.2). Taxonomy (NCBI): domain Eukaryota; kingdom Viridiplantae; phylum Streptophyta; class Pinopsida; order Cupressales; family Cupressaceae; genus Sequoia; species Sequoia sempervirens. The sequence goes on from VDFB02105785.1 coordinate 471,398,158, forward strand.
ACAGGGTTTCATAAGATTTTGATGATAAATCTGTTTTGCAAGTCTTTGCTGTTATGATTAAGTGTTATGCCACATAGGGTTTCACAAGATTGTTATGGTAAATTCTTAAATCTGTTTTGTGCCAATAAACTTGTTCAGATTGAGATGATAGTTGCGCCACCTTGCCTTCAAGTAGAGAATCTAAACACATTTATCGTCTGATAGTCATAACCTTGCTCCGTTTTCTCATGCTCTGTTTTCTTGAGGGAACTGGATAGAATTTAAGTTATTACGTTTAGTTGTAGTTAGTGAATCTGCGAAACCAGAGAAAACTCAGCTGCAACGTATTAGTTTTCAAGAAAGCCTTGTACCTCTACAGCTGAAACAAAAAGACAGGAATTAGTTTAGTTTATTTCCCTTTGCAGGTATTTTTGTAAAGCACAACGAGGGAGCTTCCCCTCCTAATTCGAAGAGCACTCATTGCGTAGTGTACATAGGCTGTTCGTAGCAACTCTTACTCCAGAGGTGTTAGTTGTTACGCCAACACCCAGAAATCAAGAAATTTATCATCAAAAATCACTTAAACTTCACCAAACTGTAACATTCGAAAGCCCAAATCAAGCTCCTGTGTGAAGCCTCCAATATCCTCTCCTGATGTGGTCTTTCACACACAAAGAAAGGTGTCCTTGCAGATGTTTTCATCTCAGCAAGTCAATCTCCAAACCCTCAAAGCTCCAAGCTCCAAGAGAAATACACAACCAAAATTCATATCCAAAAACATAATCAAATGAAAGCCTTTCCCACCTTTTTATGAGAAACCTCTCAATTAGGGTGACCAGCAACCCCTAAAAATCCAATGCCACTTTTGAAAGATTATAATTTTTTGATTTAAAATAAATCTTCACCAAACATTAGCTTTTCATTTAAATTTAACTCATTACATGCTTTTAGGTGTCCACCCTTATTGAGCATTCTAAAATACTTTTGTTGCTCATTAAAACGACTTAAAGTCATTGTACTAGGCATCGAGGTACAAATTAGTCCCCCTCATGACTCTCAACGAATAAATATAAAGTCACTTTATTAAAACCCGATTTCGAAGGAGGAATTAATTATTAAAAAGTCTCAACCATAGAAATTGATGCCTCCACTGAGAAATGCTACTGAGAGATAACCCTGACCGGGTCCAACTAACCCTAAATGACTTACTATTTTTAGAAAGTCCTAAAAATAGTAAGTAGCGCCCTAAAACTCGAGCCAGAGGGAAACTGCAGAGCTCGGAAGGGCTCACCGATGACTGAAACACAGTACCAGACCCCCTGCTAAAAATAGTAAGTGTATTAGAATCAACTCAAGCTAACAAAGGACATCGTAAATGGGGACATTACAGTCTGCCCTTCCCAAAGATTGCTTGTCCTCAAGCAATACCTATAAAGCCCTACAATCCACAATCAAAATCATACTGAAACCAAAAAAGATCCCAGGGTCCCAAATAATTCTAGGAGGTTTGTAGCTTCATTTGCTCAAATCCCTGTCCCGCAAGGTGCCAACACGTAAGGCCTCCTGAAAATCACTTGTAAGAAGAGTCATAAAAAACCACCAAAACTCAATCCACTCCTCAAAATTATGTCCCTCAAGAGAGCGAAACTGATGTGCCACCAGAGTAAGCTCAAGAAAATCCACACTGGCTCTCTCATCCCAAATGGTAGCTGCCCTAAAAACTAGTGTGAATCTTGGGTTCCAAGTGAATCTCAAAAATGAACCATCATGCTGAAGCTGCATCACACTGTACATCACTGCCAGCCCAATGTGCTCAGACTGTACTCTCCTATCCCAAATTGCAGCAATCAGTAAACCATCAACTAGAGCAAAGTATGCCCACGCCATGAAGTAACTGCAGCCAACGTCACTCACCAAAATGGAAGCAGATAATGGGGGCATTGAATCCGGAAAGATACTCACAATCGACTGCCCCAACTCGAAATAAATCAACTCATCGAGCAAATTCTGTATAACCAACTCAAGAAAGCGCGGGCATAAATAATTAATCCATGATTCCACTGGATACGTAGGAGAAGTAAACAAGATATAATTTGAAGAATCATCCCCTAGTACCAATTCATAACAGACACCCAAGCTCAACTTGGTACAACTCAGTTGTTGATCCCAAATCGAAATCGTATGTAAGTTGATCAAAAAATTTGCTCGAGCTCCTAGGCTGGAAGTAGTCCCACTAGTCCATTCTTGAGTCGACACTTCACTACTAGAAGCTGCACCTAGGTCCCAAACCCTGCTGTTCTCACCTAATGTAGTACTGCAACTAGGAATAACTGCATCTTCCAGCTCAAAAAGTGAGTTTTCATATACCCTATCAGCTCCTATCTCAAACAAGGGATTATCAAAAAGCAACTGTTGACCACCCTCAAGAGCTGATTCCGAATCCAGATCAACAAAGTTGCTAGGTCCTTGCTCATGTTCAACTATAAGCAAAGAAAAATCTGATTTGTTCTCAAGAACAGGATCAAGACGAATATCATTATCAATACCATCATCCATGCTTAATTGTGGTGTGGAAATTGGAATAGCTCCATTATCAAAAGGAAATTCATCTCGTGAAATCAAACTCAAATCACCTTTGTCAACATCATTGCAATCGTCTTTGTTTGTTGTTTTGTAGGTTTCATCCTCATTGCCTCCAACAATACAATCTCCCAATAGTGTGCTACCATTTTCAGCGTTACCGAAACTGATACTAGGGTTCACAGGCACCTTGGACAGCTCTAAAGATGCATTAAAGGCTGCTGCCTTGTCTTTTCCCTTTTCTTTGCTAGACTCTGCACGTGGTTCACTATGTGATAGTCCTCTCAAAACCACATTCTTACCTTCAAATTTAAATTTTAGCTCTAATGTCTAAAATTTCAAAGTAAACTCCCCCAAAGAGTGTAGCCATTGAATGCCCATAACCACATCCATGTCTCCTATGTTCACCACATAAATGTCCTCCTTAATCTCATGACCTCCCAATTGAACGCTCATTTGAGGAACCATCCTGGTACACTGGATTGTAAATCCATTCGCTACCATAACTCTGAAACCACCAACCTCCTGCGTTTGAAGCCCTCTTCTTGCCACTAAATTGTCATCGATGAAGATATGGGTAGCTCTTGTATCAATCAGTGCCAACATATGCTGCCCTTGTATCGCACCTCTAATACGCAAGGATTGATTCTCATGAAAGCTATGAAATTGGGCAAGTGTCCCATCATGGTCCCACACCTTACCACCTTCTTCTGATGTCTTTTCACTTTAATTTTCTTCGGAATCAGCTTGCTGTTCTAATTTTTCTGATTCACCATCTTCATCAGATTGGTAGTCTATTAGCAGTACTTTAGCCTTGGTTGAACATTTGTGATCCTTGGTGTAAGGTTCCTTGCATGTAAAACATAATCCTTTCTTCCTAAGTTCATTCAAAGTCTCGCTGTCTATCCTTGTGTAGTTTTTTTTAAGCTGCTCTTTGATGTCAATTTTCTTGTCTTTTTCCTTTTTGGGTTGCGAGCCCTTGGATTGAAATTTGTTCTTGAAAGCTGATGTCTCCATGTCTCTAGCCTTTTTAATAGCTTCCTGAGGCTAGGAGGGTTGAAAGCATTTTCCAACCCCTTAATGGATCAGAAAGACCATCAATGAACAATACTATAAGCCTTCTTTCAGAAATGTTAGTCACTAACATGGAAAGCTTTTGGAAATCTGAAATGTATGAGTCCACAAAACCCCATTGTTTAAGTTGGGCTAACTCCTTAAAATGCAGCTTAGGATCTTTTTTATCAAACCTTTCAATAAATCTCTTGGTGAACACCCTGTATGAAGTGATTTAAGCATGCCCCAAAGTTAACATTCCGTTGTACGGTTGTATCACCACTCATGAGCAACGCCATCTAGGTGTATTGATGCATACTAGATGGACTCTAACTCCGAAATAGGGTTTAAGGCATAGTAACGAGACGCGAACGCGGCTCAGACTCGGCGAGGGCGACTCGGTGACTCCGGACGCGGAAGCGGCGCAGACGCGGCAAAATGAAAAAAAGTTGAAAAATCCTAGAAATTTAGAGATTTTTAAGGATTTAAAACTTGTTTCAAGCACCCTTTATTGAATACAACACAAATAAAAGCAAATTTGATCACATGCACAAGTATACACGATCATATAAGTATAAAGTACACAAATTGTAGTTGCGCTGTGAAGGAAATAACATACTTAGATATATAAAATTAGTCAAATGTATACAAAACTCATGGAATATGAAATCCATGACATCAAATGTTCCATACAAATATGAAATATGAAATATGACATCAAATCAAAATGTTCTATGACTCTATGCCCTATGGCATAGTGGAGCCAGCATCCTTCCTACGAAGGCGTCTAAAGGGCCTGGATGATGTTGCAGCTGCAGCCATAGTCTTTGCCTGTGTCTGACTCTCCATGCCACGCTCACCAACAGCATCTATGCCTCCTCGTGCTCTAGCCTCCTCCTCAGCCATGGCTACAACCTCGGCCTCTCTCTCTGCCTGGTCCACCCAATCAAGGTCCTCGTCACTAAAGACTGCATCTGTAGCCTCAGTGGTCCACTCAGACTGTGGATCAACCTCCTCTAGATTGATCGGGGTTTTGTCATGGTCAAAAAGCTTCCTGTATCTGAGCCGAAGATTGTAATGAACATATACCAAGTCGTTCATCCTCTCCACTGTCAATCTATTGCGCTTCTTGGAGTGTATGTGCTCAAACATACTCCAATTGCGCTCACAACCAGATGAACTGCGATATCGCCTAATATACTCTAATGGTACTTTTGGTGTGTTCGTGTATCAGAACCAAACATTATTCCACCCGCCTATCCGAGATGAGAAAAGAAACAAATCAATCCTACTCTTCAAGTTTCAAGTTCAAGTTCAACATTTAATACACAAATTATTATATGATGAAAATTATGCCCTTAAATATATTTTTACCCGGTAGTAATGTTGTCCTATTATCTTTGCACATTTGACGTGCAAAAAAGGCTCCTTGTGCCTTACTGAAAGCATCTATCTCCTGCACCACCTGTGTAGTAACAGCAGGCAACATCCGCTCCAATGTCGTGTAGAGCCCACTAAGAATTTCTCTATCTGCACGGAGATCACGGTGGAATTGGAAGGCCGGATTCAGGAAACATGCGGCTGCATGGATGGGCCTATGAAGTTGGTTTTTCCATCTCCTATCAATGATATCCCAAATGGGATGATACTTCTCCTCAACTCCACCATAGACTGATCTAATGACCTCTTTGGCCCTATCCATGCCCTCATATATGTAGCTCCATTATGGGCTTCTCCTGTCCCGAACTCGAGGGAGAACTAGCAAGGGCTCAATAAACCGCAGTGCAACATGTTTCACAAATAAGTGTGGAATGAAAAATAAAACAAATAAACTAAGATATACTAAAAATTAGAACATAATAAATAATTAAATTTTAATTTCACAATCTCGGCCCATTGTGTCCAAACCCTTGCTCATCAAAAATGCAATCAGCCACAAAGAATCTTCGCAGTTGCTTGTAGAAAAGGATGAGGAAGACCACCTCACTCAGTAAACATGCTCAAAGCTGCCCCTCTTCTTGACCGGACCAAGGATTGCATCGCGGATAAAATTTGTTGCAAACCTAGTGATGTCAAGACGAGACAACTCCCTCAACCCCGTGTATTGCCTCATAAGGTTAAGCACCCATGTGTGGTTGTATACAAATTTGCATATGTTTTTTGTTGCTTCCACACATGTTTTGATCCATGGGAGCTTGCCAAGATCCCAACATGAGGTCAATGCAATGGCCAAGACATGGAGTCCAAAATATAGTAGGGTGCCCTCTCCATCAATAATCTACCAATAGCAACATAATTTGCTGCATTGTCTGTCACCACTTGCACTACATTCTCTTCCCCCACATCAGCTATCACCTCGTCTATAGCCTCACACAGGTATGTGGCATTTTTGATTTGGGCAGAAGCATCAATGGACTTCATGAAGATGGTGTCACCTGAAAAAATAAGCAAAACCAATTATTCAATAAATTAAAAAACATAAATCAGCCATATTAAATTATTAATCACTAAATAAAATTCAAATTCCAATGCATTGAAGGAAGTACAATTACCTTCGGAGGAAACTAGGAAATTAAGCAGCGTCCTATTTCTCCTATCAGTCCAACCATCAGTCATGATGGTGCAACCAATCATGCTCCACTGCTTGCGTTGCTCCTAATTGTGTTTTCACATCTGCCACCTTTTGAGTCAAAAGTGGGCCCTTTAATTCATCTTCACTAGGGGCTTTGAACCCCGCCCCACATATGGTTATGGCATCAACCATGTTTTGCCGTAGCGTGACCTATACATGTCATAAATAAATTGATAAGTTACATAAGTATTATAAAATTTGAATTGATAATGAGATAATGAGATACATCTAGATTCTAAAATTTAAATATAGCTCTTAAAACAATTAAATGAAAAAGAATTACCTAGCTACATAGAAGGGAATGGTGCAGTAGTACCAAAAGTCTGCAATTGCCTTTTTGGCTGCATCATGTGCGTCCTTGTTCCAACCCATGCTCTCAAGCGACGGTTGGGAACTAGGGGTAGTGCGTGGTACAAAATATGAGTCCACCCTAGATTTACTTAACTCTAGGGCCACGCTACCACCGCCACTACCACTAGTAGTGTAGCAGCCCACCAAAGACTAGGACTACGCGATAGGCATTTCTTCGATGCAATGTAAGCACTACCAGTCAGTATTCAGCACTAGGGACGGGTATGGAGGCATGGAAGAAGCATTCCACAGCACCAAGTCCCTATCCAACTCCAACACTCAACAACTCCTGCTTCTGTTTCTTTTTCAATTATTTTTGCATTTCAAAAGTTTCTAATTGCACCTGTACTTCACGAACAACCTCAGGAGGTGCTGTAGGGCAACCCACTGCATCATGGGCAGGTATGCATGCAAGATGATATTTTAATCATTTATGCCTATGATATATTGCTCTTCGGCAGAGAAACATTTTAAGCATCTCCTTTTTCATCTCGAAAGATTTGATGTTTCCAAGCAGGGTCTTTTTCTCGACCGGGTATGAGACATTGTGAAAATAATAATATGGTATGGATTGCAAATGAATGTGGCTGCAAAAGTAGGGTTTCTAAAATTATGTAAGTTGCAAGTAGGGTTTGTAAAAAAAATATGCAAACTCAAAAGAATAGTGATTTTACAAATTACAATGAATTATTTGTTAAAAAAACACAAAAAAATCAATTAAAATCGAACTTACCTCTTAGATTTAGCTTGGAATGCAATACAAACTCCTCCTAATCACTGGTAATGAGCTCTCAATGCACCTCCTTGCTGGTATGAAGCTCCCCAAATGATATATGCCCTTGGATTTGTTTTCAACAACTTGCTGGTTGCCCTCTCTTCTCCTATTTTTCTTCACAACTCTCTCTTCTCCTCCTATTTTGCCAAATGAATGAAATGAGGGCCCTTTTAGGGCGAAATAGAAGATATAAATCAAAAAATAAATTAAAAAAAAAGTTGACTTTTAATTTGTTTTTGGCCTTTTTGGTCACGGGCCACAGCGTCGCGGTTTTAAAGTCGTGATTCTCACCGACGCCGGGCGCTGGCCCCGCGACGCCTCATACAGACTGATGTGCTTATATGCCTGCTGTTTCTACAGCAATGACATCGCTGTCGCTGCATGACCTGCCGGCACCTGGGGACTCAAGCACAGTCTCTGAGCTATGGTTTAAGGTAAAGTAGGTGTCGAAGTTTTTGCACCCACGCTATTGCTGTCATCTTCCTAAAACTCATCAAAATAAGGAAGTGTAAGCTTCCTATTTTCCTTCAGAGCTCATTTCCATAGTCTCTATTCCCCCTATTGTTAGAGTGTCTCATCCTCAAGTCACTGTAGTCTCTAAGAGATATGTCTTGTTGAAAACCGGCCCCGTGATTGAGCTAATCTTATCTAAACTCGATCTTGTTGTTCCAACAATGTAAGCTCAAGAGTGACAAAAATCTATCCCGGTGAGAAATTAGTATAAGGCCTCAAGCAAAGTCTCTTGTTACCCAACGCTTGTTGTCCATCCCTCAGCTTTCTTTGACCCATTTGACCCATTCTCCTCTGCACTCAAGTCAGCTTAATCATATTTGTTTCTTGAACTTGTTGGCTGCCCTCATTTGTCCCTCTAACCAAAAGTTTCAAGTAAGATTTCCATTCTATCTGGAGGTGCCCCATTCCTATCTCTCCTCTCATTCCTCCAACCTTCACCACCCCTATCTCCCATGTTTCCTGTGTTGGAAGACCCACTGGATAATGACTCTATTTGTTGCTCTTCTTCAGAAGATGACCAATGTTCTCAAAAAATTTCTTCTTTTCTCCTAATTCTTTCTAAATACCTTCTTTCTCTGTCACTCTGGCTCATAGAAATTTATACTCACTGGTTGGCAGGATTGTTTTGGCTCTGATACCACTGTAATGGACAACCTCCATTTTCTTTTCTTTTTTTTTCTGATTTCCTTACTGTTTGCCCTTTGATTTAACTAACTTGCAGAATGTTCTGTTTGAGATTGCTTAATGCAATGTGTTCTATGTGCCATTCATGTTTTTTGAGTTTGCATAAAGTATAAATTGCAAGAAACATAAAATAGGAAAGAGAGCACTCTAGCAAGAATCAATCAATCTTTCAATGATCTAATTTTTTAACAACAGAAAATATAGTCCTTTTTATGTAGATCTTACACTCAGAAAAATTATCAATTCTGACTTGGAAAAAAGACACCATACAACAAATACTACTCCTCTTCCTTGGCTCGATCAACACCAGAGATGATAGCTTTCAAGCCCTGAACCAACCCGCCCAAACCTTCACTCCAACAGTTCTAGAAATGTTGTTTACAACTCTCAACAAGGCTGTCCTGAATCAAGGGTAACACCCAGTAGAGGGTGCTAGGTGATGAAGGGCGATTTGGTTCTTGAAATTTATAGTGCTTCTTCAAAATTCACAAACCACTGCTTATTGTGGACACCTAGAAGAGAACTATTTGCTGAACCCACACCCATATTGACATAATATTCCATCAGGGAGCCAAGGACAAATATTCCAGTTCTGAAAGAAGATGCAAGCAGCAAATAGGTGGCTCAAACAATCTTCAATCAAGACCAAGCTGTGACTCCATTCACCTTCCTTCCCTATGCCTTTGAAAGCACTACAAATCGATTGTCAATGACCAACAATTTCAGCTTGTACGACAACAAGCTTAAATCTGAACTTTTCTCTCAACACAAGGTGCCCCTCACAACAGGTTGATTTGGCCTTAAAATTCACAGGAAACTTAAAAAAATGCAAAGTAATGCTTGTTGGAGTTGCCTAGGGATAAGAGAGCCAAAGGACCAATACCCATTTCAAATGCTTGATCCATTTTCGAGATATAAGCAAGAAACCTGATCCAGGTCTTAAAAAAGGGTGCCCAGAAATCAAGAAATATATCATCAAAAATCACTTAAACGTCACCAAACTATAACATTCGAAAGCCCAAATGAAGCTCCTGTGTGAAGCCTCCAATATCCTCTCCTGATGTGGTCTTTCACACAAAGAAAGGTGTCCTTGCAAAGGTTTTCATCTCAGCAAGTCAATCTCCAAAACCTCAAAGCTCCAGGCTCCAAGAGAAATACACGACCAAGATTCATATCCAAAAACATAATCAAATGAAAGCCTTCCCCACCTTTTTATGAGAAACCTCTCAATTAGGGCGACTAGCAACCCTTAAAAATCCAATGCCACTTTTGAAAGATTATAATTTTTTGATTTAAAATAAATCTTCTCCAAACATTAGCTTTTCATTTAACTTGAACTCATTACATACTTTTAGGCATCCACCCTTATTGAGCATTCTAAAATACTTTTGTTGCTCATTAAAACGATTTAAAGTCATTGTACTAGGCATCAAGGTACAAATTAGTCCCCCTCATAACCCTCAACGAATAAATATAAAGTCACTTTATTAAAATCCAATTTCGAAGGAAGAATTAATTATTAAAAAAGTCTCAAACATAGAAACTAATGCCTCCATTGAGAAATGTTGTTAAGAAATAACCTTGACTGGATCCAGCTAACCCTGGATAACTTACTATTTTTAGAAAGTCCTAAAAATAGTAAGTAGCGCCCTAAAACTCGAGCCGGAGGGAAACTGAGGAGCTTGAAAGGGTTCACCGATGACTGAAACATAGTACCAGACCTCCTGCTAAAAATAGCACTTACTAAAAGTAGTAAGTGTATCAGAATCAACTCAAATTGACAGAGGACGTCGTAAATGGGAACATTACATTTTCTTATGAGATTTATTTTGCCTAAGCTTGAACTGATAAATAACCTTTTCTTATGCAAGTTGTGGTCTTGTTATATTTTGATGATTATGAATGTCTTGTATAAGATGTTTTGTTGTATGAAGCATAGCAACAACAATCTTTTGGGGAAAAAATCGGCAAACCAAAAGCTCAAGATTTTTTGAAAAAATTGGGAAAAGGTCGGATTTAAAAAAAAAATATAAAAAATTGTAGAATAAGAGACAAAAACTGTTTTTTTTAAATTGAAAGGCATTTCCATAGCAATAGAGTTATAGAGAGCAAATAAAATAGAGTTTAACTAATGAATCATAGAAAATAGATTTAGTTGTTTTTATTCATATCGTTGATTACATTGCATTCCACATCTTTCAAAGCATTAGTTCAAAATGCATAACTGATAGATGACAAAATTTCAATTACAATATAGTTTGTACAAATTCAACTTATAAACTGAGTACAAAGTTTAAAAAAATCAAAAGTAGCCAATGACTCTTGCTAGTTGCTACTATTAATAGAGCTATGCTAGAGGGATGCAGGTCCTAATGATGAAGCTTCTGGGGCTTTTCCTCTTCTAAGTCGTTAAGTCAAATGAGTATCAACGTTGGACTTTGCTAGGATCTCAAAATCCTCAGCCTCAAGAAATTTATCAGTAGCAATCCACTTATTGTCTGGATCAAAAATTTCCTCAAAGAAATGTGGTCTCATGGTGATGGAATGCCATGACAATCAATAGCAACCACATGTCTTTGAGGCAATTTTTCAACTATTTCACTGCCTTGTCTATGCTACCACATTTTTCATACATGTCTACCAAAGCATTTTATCAAACAGTTCACTGCCTTGCTGCTATGGCTAAAAGCCTAAGACAAGTGCTTTTGAACAAGCTATGGATGCTTGGAAAAAATCTATCAAAGCATAATAGTAAACAACAAGCTTTGGTCTCATGGTTTTCTTCGCGCGAAAATCAGCATGATTTTATTTTGCATTTTTTTGCAGGTTTTAAATGCATTTTTTTGGCAATTTTGCAGTTTGAAATGGGAAAAAATTGCTGACCAAAAGGTCAAAGATTTTTTCAAAAAATTGGGGAAAAAATCATCTAGTCTGCCGATTTTTTAAAAATCGGGATTAATTGGGTTTTTTTCTAGATTTCTGTTACTATGGTATGAAGAATGGTTTATAGGATAGTTATTAAGTCTTTTCATGCAGATCTAAATGTCAAGGATTACTAAAATGAAGTTCAAGTGGGTTTCCTCTCAATCCAAACTCACTTCAAGATGGAACTTTGTGGGAGATATCGACCTAGGGCATGTAGATATTGAAGACTCTAGGGAGAGAATGTTTCGAAACAACCCTTCCCCTAAGGCTAAGAAGTTGGTTGATAATGGAATTGCACAAGTTGTTGGTTTCTCTACATCGGTCTAGTGCCTGAAGTTGATCACCAAGTTTAAAGAGCACTCTTTTGTTGAGTCTAGGAATGCAATAACCACCCTCAATTTTTTTTGAAAATATGTTAGCCTCAAAGTAAATGAAAGCATAACAACTTCCTTTCCACTTTCTGATTACCCAGATCCTAGATTGGGCAAAGTAAGAGCATATAGTGTCAGGATTACAATTTATTGATTTACAACCCGCAAGAAAGAAGCATCAGGCGGCAAGCCAACCAAACCACTTATTTAGTGGGATTCATAAACAATACAAGAAAGAAATCATCTGCTTATTTAGTGGGAGTCACAAGGAACTTCCTTTTTAAAGTGGGAAAGCTTATGCAATGTTTGAGGACATTTAAACATGCTTCTTCAACTATTTAGTGGTGAGCGATTACAATATTATCACTTGTTTAGTGGGGTAAGTGTTGCAAGGTGTGCGCCCTTGGTCTCCTTGTGTTGTGCAGCGCAACGCTCAGGGTCGTGACATGGCTTAACCGCCTCTTGTGGATTCATTAACTTTGGAGGTTGTATTGGGCATTAATAGGTCAATCTTTTGGTGCAACGACAACCGTCTATGCAACAATTGGTATCAAAGCCTGGGTCACGGGTTCGAACCCCTCGCTTGCGCTGGGGGGGATTGTTGCAAGGTGTGCTCCCTTGGTCTCCTTGTGTTTAGCAGCGTAACGCTCAGGTTCTTGACATGGCTTAACCGCCTCCCATGGATTCATTAACTCTAGAGGTTGTATTGGGCATTAACAAGTCGATCTTTTGGTGCAACGACAACTGTTTGTGCAACAATAAGTACATCAACAATAACAAATTTAAACTCATTGCCGGTACTACCATCTAGTGCTTACAAAATAAAGTGCATGGAAATTGAAGCTTTTTGGTAATATAACCATCCAAAGCACATATGCGTTGTGAACACCAAAATAAGAGGATTAATTGCTGCTATAAAGTGCTGATGTAAAGACCTATTGAAACACCCCACAATAGCACCAAATAACATGTACCCAGTAACCCAACTATGAAATAGCAACATGATACCTTGAATGGATGAACTAAAAGGCTGGTATAGGTCTGAAAACACCCTTTTTGCTGCTGTACATTGGACAAATCAGAACTGAAACATTGCTTTTGATGCTTTGGAAACTCAGAGAAGGAGCATACAAACACACCCACAAGCAAAATATTGGAAAACTCTCTTCAAACTCCACCTAACACACCTCAAAACATTGAATAGATCTTCATCTTAACAACATCCAAAACTAAAACTTGATTTGAAGCACAATGATGATCTTTGAAATGAAGTCACTCCAATCTAGCTAGGGATTATCTCTCAAATCTGAAACTAGAAATCCAATGAGGGTTTTTGTCCTCAAGAGATTATGGAAGAACTCGCAAGTTCAATCCAACAACATAACAATATGAGAAAACTTCAACATATCCAAATGAGCCCCTAACACCTCCTTTATAGCTTTTTTCGTTACTTTTTCGAAAAAACGCTTTTTGCAAATATTTAATCACCTTTCCAATGAGCTATTATGCTAAGTTGTCCTTTAATTATTTCTCAACATTAGACAACATTAGTGAAATATTAATTAAATAACTTAACAACTCACCCAAGTTGCAGAATGTACTACAATGTCATTGAAATCCAATTTTGATGACACCATGATGAAATCGAAGCAGTAGGAAGATGATTGAAATCAACTTGGTGACTTTCTAGAAACAACTTGCTCCTCCAAGAAGTTTGGAGAGCACCCAAAAGGTTGAAAATCAATTCTGAAAGCATCAAAGAGCTCCAACTAACCAATTGAACTCAAACCCAAGAACAATTGCTCTGCAAGATAGATTAAATGCTTCTCCAAGAATGTTGGAGTTCTCCCTAACTAACCACTTAGCCTTCAGAAGACTTGGAAACTGGCTAAATGTGCACGAATTGGCTAAGCGCCAAAAGGGGACATTACAAGGAAGATCATTGCTCCTGATGGAAGAGTCTTAGCAGATTTATCTATTGCAGCAATCATAGGCGCTTTTGGGATTCCTACTCATCCTACTATGACATAAATGACTGAGGAACAAGGCAATAAAATTTATGATCAAGGACTTGAAAAATGTATGAAAATTATCAATGAACATTGGATGAGGAAGCCAAAAGCATCAATAGCTAAGATGGCAAAGAATTAATACAAAAGTGACTTCATTGTAGAGATAAATAATTTGGTCACTTTGCTAAGCAAAGTCATGGGCTTAGGGTCAGCTTACACCTTTGAGGGTTGGATGTTCCGTTTCATTGAAGAAGTAATAAGAGTTGATAAGAAAATCCACTGGGCAAAACTCATTAGTGATAACATTCACCAACTAGTTTATGATGATAAAAGACACATAAATTTTCCATATGACATCGCATGTAGTATAGATGCTTGCAAAGAAAGGGTGGCAGGTAGAATTATAATTGATGATGATGCACTAAAGTACCTTGGATCTTGCATGTATGATTTCCTTTCCTTGGAGATTCTCTTAGGAAAGTGTACATCATTTTTTGTCCAGATTCCCAACTCCAAATGAAATGTGACTTGCAAGGTGCATCCCTATTGTAAATTATGCCAGATCTGCACCAATAGTTTGCTAGCTGTCCCATCTTCTAGGGTGTCTTTTGGAGATGATGTTTGCCTTTCTCAAGACAAAATTGTAACTGAATTTAGTTAGAGATGGCTGAAAATATTTAATGTAATGCCCAATTATTTAATGCCCATGTAATCTTGACCCTTGGTGTTGAGATGATCTCCACCATTGATGTGCTCTAGGTTTTTTTGTCCTTGCCTTTAAAAGGTAGCACTCTCTCGTTGTAAAAGGTTTTTGTTGATCAAGAATTGTTGATATTGGACTTTGAAATTAATACAACTGCAAACACTGATTTGGTGTTCTCTTGTTATTTCTATAGTTTACATGTTTTTTTTCTTCAATATTAGATAAAGTTCAATTGCATTGATGATTAAGCATAGTCTATTTTTGAAAAATAGGAGATGGGAGTACTTGGAGATGCCATTTTTTTAATATAATTTAATAATTTATAAATTTACTACATTAAGATTGAAAATATCATAACATTGAACTTTCAAAACAAGAACACTGGTAAAGTTTAACATTAAATTTAAAGTTTAAACACACAAATGTCAAAGAGTCAAAGAGTTCATGCTACATATTTGATATTACATATTGAATTTCAGAAACATCGATTCATTGATTTTCTTTTCATATTGAAACTTGTTGAAACGTAAGTTTTTTTTTGTTTTTTTAAATGAAAAATTAAGGAAGTTTTGGTGAGAAGTCTTCTACAAGCAAGGATGTCTTCGACAAGTTTCCGGTATAGGGAAAGGCATCTTGATACTCGAGATGCGTCTTAGGGGGTCGGAGACACGTCTCCATGCAACTATGTGATTAAGTGTTTGGATATTTGATAGATCTTTGGTTCATACCATTTGTGGCTTGCTGATTGTAAGTTACTTTATGGTTAGTCTGAACTTGTTTTTGAATTTAGTTTGATTGTGAAGATTTGCTTGAATTGCGCTAGATTTGGTATTTAAGTGAATTTTTAAGAATTGAATTTTTTTATATCCATTGAAGATTGCACTATTTTTGCAGCATTGAGAGTATATCTCTAGTTAAAAATAAATTGGTTTATTTGAAGCACTAAGTTATAACTTATTATTGTAGTTGTCCATGGGAATTTCTATCCTTTTCCTTTCTCACCCTAATCTTTTGAAGTTTATTTAAAGTCAAAAAATTAGTTTTAGGATCAGCATCAAGTTCATTGCCATATCAGATGATAAAAAAAAATTCAGATCTTAGATTTGAGGATTTACTTAGGGTTTACACATTTCATTCAAATCTACCTAAAACCCTCATTAGCTTTCCAGTAAGTAAACATAAGGCCCTTTATGAAAACACTAAATAAACATTGAACGCTGAGTTATTTTGCATAGTCAAGACCTGACATTTGAAGCCTTGGGGTAGTCATTTTCTGATTCATTAGGATCTCATAACTTGCAAACATTGAAATCTCAATAGTATCACTTCTGTGTACTTGTCAAAAGTTTTATCTTGGCCAATTGGGGATCTGATCCCACACGTTTATATGAGTTATAGCCTTTATGTGAACTACCAAACAATAGATACATCCAACTTCACAGTCTTGTATGGAGTCCATAAGACCTTTGGTATTGTCTCCCTCTTCACCTCTCTCTACCCAAAGACAAGAAATGCAGGCAAAATAATCACTTGTTTTTTAATTGTCTGCAAGCCTCTTTCTCTGTATCTCATTTTTTTTGTTCGGCTAATTTATCTATCATTTTTGTTGGTGGCATGCTTTTATATATAACCTTATATATTTTCTATTTATTCACCCAGGAGGAAAAACATAACAGATTGTGCTCAAGGAATAGACCAAGGGATGGTGATTCTGTCTATATTAAATTAAAACACAACCAAAGTCCCCTGGAATATCATAGTAACTAAGTAAAGCATTGACACATAAACATATCAGAAAACAAGGGAACTTAAATTTTCATCACTTTACAAAGATAAAACAAGGGAACTTAAATTTTCGTCACTTTACAAAGATAAAACAAGGGAAGGAAAATATATTCCTTGATTTTAACTGTTGAACATGGAGTGCCATTAAGTTTTTGGTGTGCCAAATGGACCATTACAAACTGCAGTGAGAACAATTCTCTATTTGTATCAATTCATATTTTAGTCACTGCACTAGTTATCCTTTCTCATATAAAGATCATATTTAGTCTCAAGAACTCCCAGTAATATTATTTGTACTCTTGGAAAGCACTTCATTGTCAGTTGCCTCCCTATTCTTAGCTTTTCCTTGAACATCATTTACCCATTTATTTCCACCGCATATTGATGATCGAGTTCTGTTTTGACATAAACTCTAGGCTTTATTATTGCCTATGTCACGTTTTAATAATGGCTGCAGCCCTGTTGCTATGATTTATACTCTATTTACTATCATCGATTTAATATAAAGTATTCAATTAGCATAACTTTTAGCATAGGCTTAAGGCTCTTATTATTTAATATTTGCATCCTACTTTATTCATGATGTTTTTTCTGTATTTGCTTGCAGTGGAAGCTTCTGGTAGATTCTTAGAAGGACAGATGTTCCAAATGGTGCTGCACAAGCCACAAAGTGGAAATGCTCAGCACATGCGAATTGATTCCATTGTGTCTCTTGCTTCAGACTTTCATCCTGTAAATAGAGTATCTCAAAAAGTTTTATCCGACATGATAGGTGTCAGTGGATCTTGTGATTAAGAGAATGAAAAAGTCAATTCATAAGTACTTACATGTTTTCCTGTCATCAGCAAAAATATGAATTTTTTGTTGCCCAATTAAGATATGGTATAGCAGATATAAGCTATAAGTTCCTTTCCTTTTTCACTCTAATAACCTTGAAAACCTGATTTATTAGTAATTTAGTACCTTTGAGTAATGCATTCTTCATGATCATTTATTTTATTACATAGGAAGCTGTTGCTGGGATTCTTTGTTCAGGTTCTACCCTGTCCAGTGTTATATTTGTATTAGAGATCTGTTGTATATTTTATTTATATCTTCAGCCTATCTATAATTTTTGTGCAGACAAGGGATCCTTAACAAAAATTTAAAAGCAATGCAATAGCATTTCTTATTAGCAAATATTTTGTCTTCCATTAATTTGTAAAATTTTCCAGCGGCTGATTTGGTGAGTGCTTTTGAGGATTCTGCCCTTATAAAGATTCGAGGCCTTTTATGTTTAGTGATGCATCATCAAAATTCTCACTTGGGTGTAAACGGATATTAAGCTATCAAATCTGGCAAGGCTATACATTCATTTCCAATTCTTTGAAAACATTTAATATACCTGGAAACCATAGTTATCCGGTTCAAATTCATTTGGAGGAAAAACAATTAGAAATCTGAATGGTTGTAAAGTTTCTAATGCAATTGAAAAATCCAGATAGAATTTGAGAAATCCAGCTGGTCCCAAAAATATGGATCAATGTTCATTTGAATCAAATCTGGCTGGATCTGGTAACTATGCTGAAAACGCAATTGTAAGCAAGCATGACTGTCTATCTTATATACAAATTTTTGGATGCATAAATATTACGGGTGTCTATTTCTTTGTGAGGGTTACGAACAACATGGTGCCAATGATAATAACTGGACAACTAAAGCACCTCCTGTAGATCAGTTGTAAGATAGTTAGAAATCATTTGCTAAAATTATGACAACCCTGTACACTCATGTGGACAGATTTCTTTGGGGTATGACTGGCTGATAATTATACTCTTTCCCGTCATGGGTTAGTTGCAGATAGCTAAATTGTTTGTGTGCTTCTCACAATCATTGTGAATTCTTCCATAGATAGTGTAGAACTAGATTCTACTGGGATGGTTTGGAGATGCACTGCTTACCTTATGGCTATATTCTTAGTCTTTGTCACGGACACATTCATGAAATTGATAGACTGATGCTTCTGATACTTCTGCAGCATGATTAACACTGGGTGGTATTCTTTAGCTATCTATTTTAGCATGTTGTACCATGTTGTGAATAATTATTTTTATATTGTTGTGCATTTTCTTTTATAGCTCATTGATGACTTATTTGCCATGATTCTAGTGTTGTCTATCTCAAGCTATAGAGATTCCTTCATAGATTTTAAGAACACTTGATGAAGGCGCCTTTGCCGATGATGGAGATACTAACAGGACAGTCTATAGATGCACTTATTACCTTAGGGCTACAAGCTCAACTAATGCCACTTGAGCTAACCATTGGCATTGGGCACCTTCTAGTACACCCAAGACCCAAGTCTTCTCCCCAGATTTGACTTACCAATTTCATCAGCTCCTCTAGTGGGTAGACTCCTTTGTGCGCTCAATGGACAAAACATAGGAATGAGTAATATCAAACCCCCTTAATCCAAAGCCATTCTCAAGAGTACATCCTTAGCCTCTCTCTTGGGGACATTCTCGAATAGTTAGAGTGCTGCTTTTGATGCTACCATATAATTGTAATATCCCCCCTTTTTTTTTTCTTATTTTATACAAATTCACCAAACCCTAGCCAGCAATGAATGGTAATTCAAATACTTTCAAAGTCTGCAATTTCTTACCACAGAAAACAACAATTTCTCCTTGAAATATGTTTTAGCAATAATTTTGTCCTTATTTTTGCCTTCAATTCTCTTAGGGTATTGAGAAACAAACTGTCCTTAAATGGATGGCAGACTGCCCCAATCTTGGATGCCTCAAACTCTAATATAATATGCTGCAATTTAACCCTAAGTGTTGGCACTGTTTTCCAACCTGAACTTGCCTCTAATCTGTCCTAAATAGATCTAAAACTGCCACAAACATTCCCAAGAATGGAGTGGCTAGAACCCTAAACTGGCTGCATTGAGTTTAAATATAAATCTGACTTTAAATCTGTTAGAAATCAATTATAAATTGCCACAATCCTTCACCAAGTCGCCCACTTGAAGCCATAGATGGTGGTGTTGAAATCTAGAAAGATATATATTGATTACCAACCGAAAATTTGAACAAGTCACTCCAAAGATTGTGGGTTTTCATCCTCCAATTCCAGACCTAAATGGTTTTCATCGTCAAGTCAACTGAACCAAAGTACAATGCTCCAACAAAGAGATAAAACTAGAAAATAGAATACTTGATCAATATATGCCCAGTAGTGATCTCTATGTGAAATAATTCCAAGGAATTGTGTGTTTCCGTCCTCCAATTCTAGACCTAGAGGATTTTCATCCTCAGATTAAATTGAACTGAAGTCCAATGCTCCATCAAGGTGCAGGAATTAGAAAATAGAATGGTTGATCAATATATGCCTCCTTGCTTGGCCTCTCTTAGATAGAGTTTTCCTCCAAAAAAACATTACTCTTCAATTTTTTTTCATGACCTTTGATTGATATTTGAGAGGAGTTATTTAAAATAAACTTTAATTATAAAAGGCCTTATTTTATATTTTAACTTTACTTGAGGCCCGCGTATTATAATTTTAATCCCATTTCCTTAGTGCATGGAAAATGTATGATGGGCATCTTGGGTTTCAGCTTAGCCTAATTTTGAAAAAAGAAAAATTACAAGAATGTTCAATGTTGGATTTTACTCTTTTAATTAACTATTTTGGTACATTCATCCGTGTTATGGTTAAATGCTTTTCTATTATTCAACTTTTTCATTTTTCCACTTTTTTCTTTTACAGGTAATTGGGGATGCATTGGGTGCTTTCTTGATTATATTATAAGCTGGCCACACTTTTACAGTCACGTTGATCTATATTGGTCATTTATGGGCATATTATAATATCAGACACGATACAAGTTTTCTAGATGCTACTGTTCTCGGCATTGTTAACCATGTGGGCTTTGCTCATCTTTTAGACATGATGATAAGGAAATTAGGGATGCATTGAGTGCTTTCTTGATTATATTATAAGCTGGCCACACTTTTACAGTCATGTTGATCTATATTGGTCATTTATGGGCATATTATAATATCTCTTTCTTTATCAGGCACGAGACAAGTTTTTTAGATGCTACTAGTCTTGGCATTGTTAACCATGTGGGTTTTTCTCATCTTTTAAACATGATGATAAAGGATATTAGTGTGATGGCTGCATGCATCATTTTTGGCGACTTCTTTAGATATGCATATAAGCCAAAATTTTTCACTATATACCTTTTCTAGTCTGTTTCTAATATTTATTTGTGTTTAAAGAAGGTTTTGTGTTTGCATTTTCTTTTGATTGTAATTTACTCTTACGAATATTTTATAGTTGTATTTTGGTCTGGCTAACTTGTATAGGTCATGTTGTAAATACTTGGCAATATTAAAATTGGCTATATAGGCCCAACTCTTTCCCATGAATGTAACGGGCTTTGAGGCAATAGTCCTTGGTTCTTTTTTGGATAGATGTCTACCTATTAGTTCTTTACATTGAGAACCATCAACCTTATGAACTTTGATTAAAATATTTGAGCTAATGTTCCCTCCTCTTCTCAATTTAACTTGTGTGACTTTCAAAACTGTCTTCCCCTCAAGTCATCATGTATGTAATGCCCTAGAATTTTCACTCCAAAAAATATTGACCCAAAAAAGGCTAACAATTTTTTTTAAATGTATTTAAGACATTTGATATTTGGAATTTCTTAAACATACATTTCTTTTTTCTCTTGATTTGAAACCTAATTGACAACTAAATTTACCAATATAAACAATTCATATAATCTCTTTGTCATGGTGAAATTTGCATACCCATGTTGTTTCTCATTTATTGTGTATATTTTAAAGAAATAGAGATACATGTATATAGTGACAAATGACATGATTTTTTTTTGAAGTTGGACTCATTCCCTTAGTCTTTTAACTATTTGTACATGCACATGTCCCTATACATTTATCCTTACCCTATTCTTACACACACACACACAACAAATAATAATTAATAGTTGGATGTTGGGTAGAGAAGGGTGTGTAACATGATTGATGAGTATTTGCAACGTTCTAACACATAGTATCAAGATTTGATGACATATTTTGAAGGTCACCATCCCAACTCTTCCAATATGGAATATAAATGTTTAATTGAATAGGCGAACCTGCTATGTTGACATTATTGGAGGTTCATACATTGGTTATATTGCAAACAACTCATAAAATGTTATGATATGGTTATTTGATAGGATAAATGTGGATAAAATTCTTGATGTACACGTATGCAATACTATCACATGAGATATTAGGATATTACTGACCATTATTCCACTCCTCCTTGTTGAACACCCAGAATATTGACGAGGAGGGGGAAGGGAGGGGGCGGATGGGGGCGACAAGGTGAATCAATATTCTTTTAAACCACTTAAACATTTAATGATTCATTTCACTTAGTGTATGAAAGAATGAAAACATCCAACAACATCACATAACACATGAACACCAATTTTTTACATGGAAAACCCAAAATGGGAAAAACCACAGTGAGGATTAGCTCACAATATATTATAACCGGTTATAATATATTACAAAAGTGCTCACTGCAGATGGATTCACTATCCAAGACGACTCATTTCCCACTAAAAGAAGTAAAGATAGAAGCGAGTAGTGGCACACAACCAAGTTTGACCTATTACAATTACATCTAACATATAAATGAATCACAGTTCCATTGAAACTCAAAATACATAAATGAATCACAATTCCATTGAAACTCAAAATACATACTTTACACACTTCATTCTGATATGAATTAACTCTCTACTTTGCTCTTCATTCACCTTATACTCGCATAATTCACATCTACACATTATATCACTTCACTATGTTCAAAACACCAAAAAGGAACTTACATATATGTTCACTTCATCCATAAACACTTGCAACATCAATTAGGTTGGCCTAATTAAATGTATCACACCAATTATACCTTATTGACTTAACATACATACATACATGCTTCACATCACCTACTTTGCTCTTCATTCACTTTATACTCGCATAATTCACATCAACTACACATTATATCACACTAATTAAATGTATCTCTACTTTGCTCTTCATTCACCTTATACTCACATAATTCACATCAACTACACATTATATCACTTCACTATGTTCAAAACACCAAAAAGGAACTTACATATATGTTCACTTCATCCATAAACACTTGCAACATCAATTAGGTTGGCCTAATTAAATGTATCACACCAATTATACCTTATTGACTTAACATACATACATACATACATGCTTCTCACCAAGATTCAAAACACATAACTCTTCAAAACAGGTTGACATAGACCTATAATAGCTCCCACATAACAAATCAATACATATTCAAACTCCGCAATAAACAATTCATTAGGTCGGCACCGATAATGACTTAATAACAAAATTTTCCAACTGTACAACCACATTTGGACACATGGA
This sequence comes from Sequoia sempervirens, assembly GCA_007258455.2. Taxonomy (NCBI): domain Eukaryota; kingdom Viridiplantae; phylum Streptophyta; class Pinopsida; order Cupressales; family Cupressaceae; genus Sequoia; species Sequoia sempervirens. Next base: position 471,420,994 of record VDFB02105785.1, read on the forward strand.
CCTCCAAACTCTATGCCATTTGGAATACACACTCTATTGACATCTGTCAACATCTCCACAAAACCACAAAGCTAGATCCCAATCTGTGAAGAAGTGCGGATTCACCAAAACATATGCCCTGAGTTGGAAACCACCTGTTACTACTAGACTAATATACTGTCACTCATAACTTCTTTACCACATGCCAAAAAAATATGGAACTCTAGAATTAGGCTCCTTTATCATTCAGAAAAAAATCAAAAGCGCAAAGCTCTTATACAACGGACCAATACGGACCCAAAAACCAGATGTCTTGTACTCAAAATTACCTGTATTGACACTTAGTCAATTTTCCCTCCATCTATCTTCACTGGATCAAAACTTCTTGGAAATTCCCACTGGATTACCATCTCAAAACGTGCTCAAGACATACAAACTAATTTGCATGATGGTCTTCATACCAGAATACAATGTTGACATCAATGACAACACTGTAATGCAATGCACTTATCCCTCATGCTCATGTTGCCAAAAAATGCATCAATGACAAACTCATTCTTCCAACAATCTCCCCCTTTGTCACTAATGACAACATGCTAAAACAATTTTCCCAAAACTACTCTACTCTTCAATATTACTCTCCCCCTTTGATATCAAGGGCAAAGGGCGCAAAACATATACATAAGTCTTCACATTTACTGGAACTCCACCTGACTTATATGTACATATATACAAGCTGAAAACTTAACTGTCCCCCTAGGACTGCTATCTAACAAAAAAAATTCCTAGAAATTTGCCTTATACCTTCCACATATCTACATAGAAATCTAAAACAATAACTGAAATGCATAAAAAGGAAAGAAATGTATTCACCCAAAAGAAGAGTTTGACCCTTGTGGCTTCTCAAGGGGGGCTTGCCACTCTTGCTTCCCTTCCCAAACCTTCTTGGGAATTTTGCTATGAGTCTCAAACTCCATCAAGAGTTCCTCACCATCATCCAGAGTGATGGGTACCAAATTTAGCTTTGAAACTCTTTCAGCACTCAGCAGGGCACTGGAAACATATATGAACTTAGAGTTCACCAGATCCCTGAGATTACCAAACTGCATTATGATCTTTCCTTTTTGAGCTTGCAGTTGGAAATATTGCTCATGCAAGTTCTCTACTGAAGACCTTGTGCTTCCATCCAAATCACGTGCCAGATCATAGGCACTGGAAGCTTTGCCAATTTGGGACTCAATTGAGTCCATCTCATCTCTTATGCTCTTTGTGGATCTTGGCCACTTCATACAAAATTGAAATAAAGCTCTGGCTTCCGCCACACAAGCTTGTGCACACTTAAGATTTTCTTGAAATGCATTGTGTGCATTGGTGCACTTCTTCATGAAATCCATCAGTTTCCTGTCATTTATATTTTTCTCTACTCTTTTTAACTTCCCTTTCAAACCACTTGCATGCTCCTTAAAAGAATCAAGCAAAAACTTCAAATTGTCCATACTAGAGAGGGAATTGTCAATGATAGCATTGGGTATGGCTTCATGCAGAACCTTTACTGCCTCATCTATCATTTCTCCACTCTTCTGATGTGTTTCAATGATTCCTTTTTGGGAAAATACATGGAAAACATCACCCAATTGAAGCTTGTGAATAAGATAAATCTTGATCATATCCACATATCCTTGCCGCATTGGAAGTTGTAACAACTAGGAAGACACTACAGGTTGGAATTGTAACTACATGCTCAAAATATTTTTTAAGGAATCTCTGGAGGAATAAGAGGATTCACTAGTAGTCTTTACGTTGTCTTCTGCAGTTTTCTCCTTCAAATCCTTTTCCTTGTCACCAGTATCAACTAGTGGACCTCCATTTCCTTCTTTTCCTCATATTCATTCTCATCCTTCTGTTCATTACTCTTCTTTGCATCATCTTCACCGATAGCTTGTTCTTTGTTATTTGGAAGAGTGATTGTCTCCAGTTGGCCTTGACTAGTCTTAGATACCATAGGAGGTGTTTGATGTTATGTAGAAGTATCCTCCTTTGCAATGTCTTCTTCGATGGCTTCTCCTTCTTCAACATTTTCTTCACCAAAAATTTCTTCCACTTTCGGAAGAACATTATCTTGCACATTAATTTCTTTAGATCCATGCTCATGTAGAGCATCATCATGCTATGCATCTTCTCCAATACTCACATCCAGAGTAGGCATAAATCATCTTGTATTTCTTGTTTGCTCTCCAGATTCATCCCTAATCTTTGTCCTAACTCCTCAACCTTTTCTATAGTCTCTTTCTAGAGCCTCAAGATCATTTTGATCTCTGCTCATGAGGTTTGTCACCCTTTGCTTCATTTTTGTTCAAACTCCTTACTGTATAGTTTAGCCAACGTGGATTTATTCTCCTCAGAAAGAGGTGCACCAATCTTTTCCAAAGTAAAATCTTTTATCTTAATTGCTTCTTCCTCTATAGCCTTTTGCCTCCTTGCAAGTAGTACATTCCATAGATCTTTAGACAACTGCTTTTCAATATTCTGCATATTAACTTCAAAAACAACAATGTATTTCACAATTGCTTCCACAATGGTGGCCTTGTCCACCTCATCTACATCAGTATATAAAGCAATAGTTTTCTCAAGCATTTCATTATCCACAATCCCATTAAACAAAGCGTCATGTTTCATAGGGCTATGTGCCCTTGCCAGAGTCTTCTTCTTTTTCTTTCTCTTGTCTTCTGGTGTCTTCTCTTTTTCAGACTCTTCTTTCTTCTCTCTCATTTCCATTATGAATCCTTATCCTTTTGAACCTCTACTTCACTATCTGTATCAAAATATCAAACTTTACCTTCTTTGCACTGGCTTCACCTTGTGAAGCTTCTGTTTTCCTCTTTTGGATCAATTGTGGTCCTTCTTCTTCCTCTTCTTCATCCTCAAAATTTACTCCTAGATATCGCTCCTGTGTTTCCTTTGTTTTCACTCTCCTTATTGGGCCAATTTGTTGTGTTGTCGGAGCAATCTTTTCCTTTTTAGGCCTCTTTTGATGTTTAACCAGAGAGATCTTCTCCTTCACCAGAGTGCTTATAGGTTCTTTTCTCTTTTCCCTTGTGGCAGGCTTAGTATCGAAGGAATTCTGAGCAACTGGAGGAGTGGTAGCTATTCTACTAGATCTTATGACACTTGATGATCCTCTTGGTGAGCTAGACATAACTTTTTCTTTCTCAACTTGCTCCTTAGAGATCCTCACAACTTATGCAAATTTTGCATAGTCATTTTATCATCTATCTTTGTTATGATCTTTTGTATTTGGTCCATGTGAACTTGCATGGACTTCTCCTCATAAGTTCCATACCTCTCTTCAGAGGTGTCCCTCGATTTACACAACATGTAGTTTGTAGTCACCATAATATCTTCTTCAATGATTTAATATCCCATTTATGGGATTCAAACTATTCCAGGCTCAACAACCTGTATGATGCATTCATCCTTAGAGACCATGAAGATGATACCATTTTTGTATTTCTCCACCATCTTCTAGGGAATCCTCTCCCTTTCCTGCATTCTTTTCTAGAAAACTGTGAAGGATCTCACAAGAGACTCATCATGTACCTTGGCATCTCCAATTCCTCTAAAAAATTCTTTAATCTGGTGTGCTATAGGTCTGCCTTGTAACCATACAAAACTCTTTGTATCGAGTAGTTCTCTCAAGAAGTAAAATAGTAAACATATAATCAATGTCCCAAATTTGAAAGGATATTTGGAATCTTTTTTCTTTTGAAAATTTTCCATTAGTTGTTGTCTCAATAGTTCACATAGATCATAATTTACTCCTTTCTCAACCATCTCATATGTTGTGTTGATGGTGTTAGTAGATACAAAATTCTCTTTGTTAGAGTAGTGTAACTTGTAATCGATCATCATTGAGGTGTACTTCATTGTTGGGTTCCTTATATCCTTTATTGTCAATACTCTCTTGTCATACGTTGTACCCATTTTCTCCATTACAACTTCATTATTTATAGACTTAAGTACTGGAACTGGTCCAGTTGAGCACAAACCCATCACATCCCTAATTACCTCCTTGGTAATCATGCCAAGCATATTTTTCCATACAATTTTTTTATGAATATAGCTTAGTGCAACTCTTACCCAAGCATCATTGTGGCAAAAGTTGGGAAACCCTTGCCAAAAATAAAGCTTCTTCGTTACCAAATTTTGATATTCAAATTTTAATGCAAAATCATCACCGATGAGCTCATTTTCCCACACATCACCTAGTTTGGAGTGGTCATACTCTTCCAATTTTCTGTGAATATAGGTCCTTATTTCTTCGGTGTGCAAAACACCATATGGGACCCTCAAAAATGCATTGTCTAGGTTGATTTTTGTAGATTTATTTGGATGTTTCTTAACTTTGGTCAGGATCATTCTGAGACCTCAACAACCCTTGGAGTAGTCATTTCAATTGTTTTCAAAACACGTTATGAAAAACTAGGGAAAGCTAAGACTATAAATACAAGTTTAATTCACTTTTTGACTAGGGTTTTGTTCACTCTAGATCTCAATTTCTTCAAACACACTACTTTGCTCTTTGACTTCTCTTCACTTCTTGAATACTCATTTGCAAATGAATTTTGATTAAGTGTAGTCACTTATAAACCTAATTTCACATTGAACACTCAAGTTGAAAAGTTGATAAAAACCCTAACTATTTGCATAGTCAACTTCAAATGCTCCACAAATTCTCGCATCAAGATGTTTTCTACCAGAATCTTCTCCAATAGATCAACCCAGGACATTGATCCACATCTCATATCCACATGTTGAAGCATCTACACTAGTTATTTGGTAGGGGATGAAATATTTTCCATTAAAGATCCCCCTAAGCCAAAGCTCTCAATTTAGTTTTTAGAGAAAACATCTACACCAAATGCTAGTACAAACCCAACCTTAATCTAACTACCTTCTTTCTTTTTCCAAATCTTATCCATCTCTTTCTTCATCTCTATTGGATTAGCCTTTTTCACTGGATCACTCTTCTTTACCGAATTATTTTTCTTCACATTCTTGCTTTTGCAAAACTTAGAGTATGTCTAGGTCTACTGCAATTATAACATGTGACATTTTTTTGAATATGCATGCTCCCATTCATTCTAGATCTGCATTGATTAGCTTTATTCCCAAACCCATTGCATGCATAATAGTAGTCATTGAAAGATTGAACCATTCTATAATTGTTATAGCCATTCATCATTTGATTTTTGCATTCACTAGCTTTATGACCAAATCTCTTACATGTAAAGCACTGATCAAGAAAACATTGAATATATTGATTTATTTTGCTTCTACATTCCATAGCCTTATGTCCAAATTTATTGCAAGAATAACATAAACCATTAAAAGATGGGTACCTTTGTGCATTTGGCTATCTAATAGGTGGTCTTCTAATGATTATTTTGATTCCAGATCTGCTTGCTATTGCTCTTCTTGTCTTCAATCTAATTTGGAGTTGATCTATCTTTGAGCTTTCTCCTATATCTCAAACCCTAATCCACTTTTGTCTTTAGATCCTTTTTGATTTGCAATCATTTCATCAAGCTTTGTAGAGATCATCTTGAATTTGTCTTCATGGCTCTTTTCTTTTTCCAAATCTTATCTCAAGGTCACAATTTCTTCATCAAGCTTTGTACATTCTTCATATTTTCTTTATACTTTGGCATTTAGAAATTCTTCATTTCTTTTTCCTTCTTCAACTTGCACCTTTAGACTGGTAATTATCTCATTGGCTTGCTTCAATTGCTCATTGACTTCCTTATGTCTTTTGTTGAACTTCTTGATTTGTTCTCTCAACTTTTTGATACATTCATTTGCTTCTTTGGAATTTTCCTCCAAATCTCTGTTTCCACCTTTAGTTCTTTCTAGATCTCCAAGAGCTATTTTGAGTTCTCCATTCATGTTAACCATGCACTCTTCTTTTGTAAATCCAACAATAGGTATTTTTTCTGGAGGAGTAGGAAATCTTCTAACAACCATGTGTTTAACCTCCAAAATCTTCCCCAAGCGATTAAGCTCCTTCCAAGGAACCAAGCTCTAATACCAATTGTTGAACATCCAAAATACCGAGAGGGGGGGTGAATTAGTATTTTTTTAAACCACTTAAACATTTAAGCATGCATTCCACTTAGAATATTCAAATCGCAGTAATGAATGAAAACATGAAAACATCCAACAACATCACATAATACATGAACACCATATTTTTACATGGAAAACCAAAAATGGGAAAAACCACTGTGAGGATTAACTCACAATATATTATAATCATGTGTAAGATATTACATAATTTCTCACTGCAGGTGGACTCACTATCCAAGGGGAATCACTGCCCACTGATAGAAGAAAATATAGAAGAGAGAAGTGGCACACAACCAAGTTTGAACTGTTACAATCACATCTAACATATGCATTAGTCACAATTTCATTGAAGCTCAAAATATAGACTGTACACACTTTATTCTGATATGAACTAACTCTCTACTCTGCTTTGCATTCGTCTTATACTCACATAATTCTATGATCAATTGTACATCATATCACTTCACTAAAAGGAACTTACATATATATATATATTTGCTTCATCCATACACACTTATAACATCAATTAGGTCGGCCTAATTAAATGTATCACACCAATTATACCTTGTCAACTCAACATACATACATACATGCTTCACACCAAGATTCAAAACACATAAAAAATAAAAATAGGTCGACATGGACCCATAATAGCTCCCACATAATGAATCAATACATATTCAAACTCCACAATACACAAAACTCATTAGGTCAAAATTGGTAATGACCTAATAACAAAATTTTCCAACTGTACAACCAAATTCGGACACACAAACCTCCAAACTCTATGCCATTTGAAATACACACTCTACTAACACCTTTCAACATCTCCACAAAACCACAAAGATAAATCCCAATCCACGGAGAAGTGCAGATTCACCAAAACATATGCCTTGAACTGGAAACCACCTGTTACTGCCAAAACAATATACTGTCACTCATAACTTATTTACCATACACCAAAACAATATGAAACTCTAGAATTAGGCTCCTCTATCATCCAACAAAATTATATTAGAGCAAGATCTTTACAACAAACCAATGTGAACCCAAAAATTGGATGTCCTGTACTCAAAATTACTTGTATTGACACTTAGTCTGTTTTCCCTTCATCTATCTTCACCGGATCAGACCTTCTTGCAAATTCCCATTGGATTACCATGCTCAAAACATGCTCAAGCTGTACAAATTGATCTACATGATGGTCTTCATGATCATGTTGCCAAAAAATGCATCAATGACAAACTCCTTATTCTTTCAACATCCCAACATATCATCCAAATATGGAATTGAGCAATTTTGGGAAAAGCTTAAGTTGCTAGAAAATGAAAGTGCCACTTTGAAACATATGAGTGCCCTCTTGATGAGCTAGGAATATGAGTTCTCTTATGATGATTATTAAGAAGATTATAACGATAAGGGATCTCAAACATAAATGCATGATATGAGTGTTGGTAGAAGAGGTATGATCCCACAATAGTCATGTCCCACTTTTTGGTCAAAGTAGGACATTGAAATCAACATCTTTTTACCGAATTTTCACTTTTCGAGACCTATAGCAACTAAACCGTTAAAAATTTGAAGATGCCATGAAATAGTGATTTTTGAGATTTTATCTATAGATTATAATGTATTTTTTTTTTTTAAATAAGAAATAATTTGTGAGATTTTATGTAACTTTAATAACTTATTTTTTATAGTTAACAATACTTTAAAAATGTGATGTTTATTTAGTACAACATAACTTTTTTAAACATATATTCATAACACAAATATCTAGAGTATGGATATTTTTTCATAATATTTTGTTGCATAATATAATTTTTATAACTTTTTGAAGTGAGATTAGCTATAATTCAAACATAATTTCATTTGGTATCGGATAAATTTTCTTGTATTTGTTTGAATTAACTATTTTTTTGTTGAAATAAGAACATCAATACCTAGAGGACAATTATTTTTTCATTTTTTATTATTACATATTTTACTATTTGTCCATGTTTTTGGAACAAAGACCATCACAATTGTTAAAAAGACATCTCCATTAGAAAATATAAAATAAATATAATAATCAAATTAAATATATTCAATATAATATTAGTTGGAAAGCTTACTTTGAGTGCTACAAACTTGCAAACTATGTTGTTTGGTTGATTCCATCTGAAGGTGAAAATTCTAAGTAAAATCTCAGACATGAAATAGAAGAGGCCATCCAAGTACCTTCATTTGAAGAACCTTCAAATGAAGGGTTTTACCTTTGTTTAAAGGTAACTTTGAATGGGGGAACCTTCAAATGAAGGACCTTGGATGGACGTGGGAAGGAATAAAATATTTCATAAACAAGGCCTTTGATTTCTTTACTTTTTTTTATAAAACAAGACCTTCATTCAAAGGTGTCATATTCAAGGTGGTAGGGAATTTCTCCCTATCTAACTTCTTCTCTATATGACATATTTGGAGGAGGGGGATATTGAAAAGTAGTGTGTATTTCCACATCCTAATATTTCATGCTAAAGTTTTATACATTATATTGTTTATTCCATCTTCCATACCAGAAAGCATATAATTTATTTTTACTTGAACCTCTTACATTTTAACCATTTATAGAACTTCTCGTTCCTCCTATTTGAGGTTATCTAGCATGTCTTCTTGTTTGATCTTTGATTTATATGACCCATTTGGAGAAGTGGGATATGGACAAGGGATATGTACACCATAAGATATAACCTATCTCTAGGGAAGCCCACAATAGTGAGTCCCACTTGTAGGAAATCACATTTTTGAAGGTGTTGGATGCTCAAAAGTTTCAAACACCTTTGTTTGAAGGTTTTTGTTTGAACGAAGGTCTTGTTTTATTATTTTTTTAACGATGAAAAGGCACCTTTGAATAAAGCTAACCTTCATTCAAAGGTGTTGTGTGCACCAACTTCATTCAAAGACACACTCGCTCAAAGAAAAACCTTTGAACAAAGGTGTTTGAAACTTTTGAGTATCCAACACCTTCAAAAGTGTGATGTCCCACAAGTGGGACTCACTATTGTGGGCTTACACAGAGATAGGATATATCTTATGATGTACATATCCCTTGTCCATATCCGACTTCTCCAAATGGGTCATATAAATCAAAGATCAAACAAGAAGAGATGCTAGATCACCTCAAATAGGAGGAACAAGAAGTTCTAACAATGTTTAAAATGCAAGAGGTTCAAGTAAAAATAAATTCTACACTTTTTGGTATGGAAAATGGGATAAACCATATAATGTATAAAATTTTAGCATGAAATATTAGGATGTGGAAATATACACTACTAGTCAATATCCCCCTCCTCCAAATATGTCATATAGAGAAGAAGTTAGATAGGGAGAAATTCTCTATCACCTTGAATATGATAAATAACAACTTCTTGTAGAGCTTGAATTGTAGGAAGCTCAACTTTCTACCCTAAAAAGTGTAAATTCTCTCTCAATGAGTAGATAGGAAGAACTTTCTAACAAGGAAGATTATGTTGAGCACTATTAAGATGCATATAGTTGGTATTATGTGTCAAAATATGATTCCATGGGATAATAAATTGACTATACTGATTATGATACAACTAATTTAAGCTTTCAACATTGATCATAATGCAAACCTAGATAAGTATGAGTTGCGATATCACAATATTAAACATCTAAAGGAATTTATCAAACTATCTCAATATCCCAAGCCACTAGATGAAGCCATAACAACTAATGTATATGAAACAATAGCGTGGGTCTAATATGCATATTAACAAAAGTACAAACACGTGCTTAAGAAAAACAATCTTACTCCTATTAGATCAAATAAAAATACCATGAATAATTGTTATGAGAAGCAAAGGGTAGAGAATGAGACAAATAATATTAGTGCCATGACGAAGGTAGAGAGAAATAAAAATCTAGTTCAACAATGGTAAAAAAGAGAGAATGAAGTGTCAAAATTTCATGACAAGGCATGCCCAATTTAGTCCCAACCACTAGAAGTGGAATGTGTAGAGATAGAAAAGTAGGAATCAAATTTCCTTTCTTGTGGCCAAGTAATTCCTTTAATTACTAATGCAAATTAATTGAACTTCCTGCATGATCAAATATACCTACTATATGCTAGTGTTCCATTGTAAGAAGAAGAGGTTAACCTATAAATGGAAGAAGAGATGATGCACATTATTGAGGAAATTATGAGACAAAAAATGAATAACTATCTTAGAATTCTGGTCCTAACCTTCATTGTGGATATTATGATGAAGAATATTATATCACTACTAATTTCTTCCTTTTCTTTTCTTTTGTTGGGGAAGTAAATGAAAAATTGATCACTTTGAGCAAGGTGCTAACTAATGCATGTGTGAAACTCAAGGATGATCTTTAGGATGTATTAGAATTTGTAAGTACAAGCTATTATGATCCTTCTCAATTCTTCTCCTCTACTTCAACATATAATTCTTTTGTTGTTGTTGTTGTACTTAACGAGAAAATATAGATACAAACTACCCATTAAATTTTCCACCAAGTCCTCACATGATGAAAGTGGAGATTTGCACGATGGTCTTATAAAATTTGAAGAAGCTATTCATAGGAGATCATTTGAACTAATTTTTCAAGAAGTTGATATTCCAATCAACTTGGTGTCTCTAGTGTGTTTCCTGCTACATGGTGTTGAGTTCTTGACATGGCAAGGTGCAAGTTCAAATACAACAATGGTCAATAAGTTAAATTCTAATCTTACATCCAAATTTTTTCACCTCAAGAATGATCTAGGGTACATGGTATGTGCATGGAAATGGAGGACCAAAAGGGGGTCAAAAGTGGTATTTTTTTGAAATCAAGATAAATTAACCTTGGATGAGAAATTAAAGATAACCGTGCTCAAAATTGGAAGATCCGACAATAATAGGGTTTGTAGTGCTTGGAATTTATTTCTAAATTTCCAAATTTTTTTAAAATGTGGAGATTAAGAGGTTCAAATAGGGGGAGCACAAAAACTGCTCATATTTTTGTAAGAAAAATATCATAGTGTTTTGTGTGCTCCCCCTAAAATGTTGAATTTTAAAAATTATTTCACAAATCACCTAAGTGAAAAATTAGCTAATCTCACATAGTTTATGCTTGATTTTTAAATTATTTTTAAATGAATATGAATTTTAACTATTTTTCAAAGTGGATACATCCTAAAAAGTGAAAAGTTGATTGTGCTCCCTATTCTTTAAAAAATGAACAAAATTCATTTTTTATAAATGTGTAGAGAATAGATTCTAGATTGTAAAAATATAATTTTATTTGAATTTGGATGAATGGGTAAAAAATGACACCAAAAATAATATACATAGGTTTAAAAATTAAAAAAGAAACTAACAAAATAAATGGAAGACCAAAACCTAAATGTATTCGAAATGTAGAAAAAAGTACATGGTATAAAGGTAAGAGCTTGATATTGATTTTATTGTGGCATTTCTTAGATCAACATAAAAAATGTGCAAACCTAATGGAGAACATTCTTGACATTTAGCTATTGAAATTGGATGAGAACTTAAAGATAGCCATGCTCAAAATTTGAAGATGTGACAAGAATAGGGTTTGAAGTGCTTGGAATTTGTTTCTAAATTGCCATTTTTTTTTAAATGTGGAGATGAAGAGGTTCAAGTAGGGGGAGCACACAAAGTGATCATATTTTTTTTAGAAAAATATAACATAGTGTTATGTGTGCTCCCCCTAAAATGTTGAATTTTTTAAATTATTTCACAAATAGCCTAAGTGAAAAATTAGCTAACCTCACATAATTTATGTTTTATTTTTTAATTATTTTAAAATGATATATGAATTTTAACTAATTTTCAAAGTGGACAGATCCTAAAAAATAAAAAATTGACTATGCTCCTTGCTATTTTTAAAATTGAACAAAAGTTAAAAATTTATTTTTATAAATGTGTATAGAAGAGAGTCTAAATTGTAAAAAAGTATATTTTTTGAATTTGGATGTGTTGAAATGAACGAGAAAACTGAGACGGGGGGTGAATCAGTTGTAGCAAATTAAACCTTTAAAACCATCAATAGTAATCAGATCCACAAGCATTCATCAAACCCTTACTTGCATACAGATATATGAAACTCACTTTGTACTGCACCAAATCAAGTAGAATATTGAATGCAAAAAGATACAAGCATTATAAGCAACTTCCCAAATCCACAAAAATTGAATCCAAACAACGGAGAAATGCAGAGCAAATACATTTCTCCTAGACCACAAGAAACATCACTGAAAGACTGGCTCACACACTAGTGAAAATATCTCACTCTACACAATGATCCAGAAACCTAATTTTTGAATATAACAACCTTTGAAAACCTTGAATAACTTGTAAGATCCACACATGCATAACATCAACATAGAAGAAATACGAAGCACAATACCATAGCACACTATGAACACTTGCATAACACAGTTTACCCTGTTTATCAAATTTTCTCAAAAGTACTTGGAAACCAAGTACCAGAGACATCATCTCAGCTCATTACTTCATTCTAACTCATCTTCAAACCCCACAACAAAAATATATCTCCATGTACTCACAACACTTACTCAAGGTCTCAACTATACATGCATAACCTGCAAAAACCTATTTTCCTCTTTTTCACAATTTTGTCAATATCCTTGATATCTTCATCACATAGTTGACATCAATGACAACAATAGTCAGTAGAATTCCTATTGAAATCAATGAAAACACCTTCATGCTTGCAACAATCTCCCCCTTTGTCATTGATGGCAACACAAGATTTGAAAATCCACCAAAGATAGCACAACAACTCTAAACACACTTTTTTCTCTCCCCCTAAATGATTTGGCAATATACACAACTTTCCCCATTTGATACCTTGCATTTTTTCACATGATACTTTCTCTCTCTTTGAAATCAATTGAAAAGGATATAATATTTTACATTGATCTCCCCCTTTGACACTGAACCAAAATACCTGCTCTAAATACTCCCCCTTAGGAGTATGTGCCCAAATAAATCAACAACTCAACAATGACAACACATGACACTGCCTAATCCCCCTGAGAGGTAGCCACCAACATCAGTCCAAAAAGGAGATAGATCCATAGATCCATTGGACTGATGCATCTCCATATGCATCTAGTTCAAGAAAGGAGGGACAATAGTTCCCCCAACTTCTCCCAGAGATACTCAAAATGATTCTTTTGCACATACTTAGGAGTTTTAGGGGTCTTCTCTAGAGCTTCTTCCTCTTCATTCTGCACTTCTTTTCCATCAACCTTTTCTTCTTCTTCTCTGTAATCAGATTCATCTGACACATATCCATCCACTGCAATTGAATTCTACAAGTTTTCATCAACTTTAACATTTTCACTTTCAACTATCTTTCTAAGCCTTTTGGTGTAACATCTATAAGCTTTGCTTCTAGTAGAATATCCAAGGAAGATACCTTCATCAAACCTTGCCTCAAACTTTCCTAAGCTTTCTTCTTCTCTTTTAATATAACATTTTCTTCCAAATACTCTAAGTACTCATAGTAGGAATCCTTCCATACCATATCTCATAGGGAGTCTTTGTGCTGTTAGCTTTAGCTTGAACAATGTGAAGTATGTAAACAATAGTATGAATAGCTTTTCTCCAATAGACATCTAATAGATTTTCCTCTTTCATCATAGCCCTTGCGACTTCTTGAATAGTTTTTTTTCCTTTCAACAAATCCATTCTGCTGAGGAGTTCTAGGGGTAGACAAATGCCTCTTTATTCCATGAACTTTACAAAACATGTTAAAATCATTGGAGGTGAATTCACCACCTATGTTAGACCTAAAAAATTTGATTTTTAGATCCATTTCATTCTCAACCATAGCTTTAAATGCCTTGAATTTATCTAATGCATTAGATTTTTCTCTAAGAAATGTAACCCATGTCATTCTAGAATAATCATCAATAAAAAGAATAAAGTACATGTCACCTTGTAGAATTCTCACCCTTATAGGACCAAAAAGATCTGTATGCACTAATTTCAGTAGTCCGATAGCAGATTGTTACTTTCCCTTGAAACTACTCCTTACTTGATTTCCAAACTGACAATATCTGTAGACAGCATTGATAGGCTTCATGATTCTAGGCAGGTCTCTCATTGCATGAACTAAACTGATTCTCACAAAATTATCAAAATTCATATGACACATCCTTTGATGCCATAACCAACTATCACTAATCCGTGACATAAATCAATGACAATCATCAGCCTTAAGCTGATAAATATTTCCATTTGTTCTCTTACCAACAACAATCACAATTTTGGGCCCTTTTCTAATCTAACTTGTTTCATCTTTAAACAAAAGATTATATCCCTTGCTACACATTTTTCCAACACTCAAAGGTTATGCATTAAACCCTTAACATAGTACAAATTATCAGTGTTATGCTTTCCATAAAAATTGATTGATCCTATTCCACAAATCTTAGCTCTTGAATCATCTCCAAATTTAACTAGTCTTGTATCATATTTCTCAAGTTTAATGAACTTACTTTTGTCTCTGGTCATGTGATTAGAGCAGCCACTACCAACAACCTAGTAATTCTTATCCTCTTTAACATGAAAATCATATATCAAAGTACCTTCAACTTTGTCCTTCTCCGGAATACATTCCTTCACACAACTTTCAGAGTTAGTAGAACTAGGTCCTTCTTTAATAGCCAAGAACAATCATTCATTATCATCAAAGTCTCCATAATCAGATTCATCATCAGAAATACTAGCATCTTCTCTAACATAATAAGCTTTCTTAATCATCTTTCCTTTATTCTCCTTGTTCCTTTCCTTTAAAGCTACTCCTTATTTTTTTTCCAAATTGACAACTGACAAATCACATTGATAGACTTTGTGATTCTTGGAAAATATCTCACTACACGAACTAAACTAATTCTTTCCAAATTATCAAAATTCATGTGACACATCCTCCAGTTCCATAACCAACTATCATTAATCTGAGAGATAAAGCAATGTCCATCAGCACCCTTAAGCTGATAGATGTTTCCATATGTTCTCTTACCAACAATAATCATAGTTCCAAACCCTTTTCTGATATCACATGTTTCATCCTTAAACACAAGATTATATCCTTTGCTACACATTTTCCAACACTCAAAAGATTATGTCTTAAACCCATAACATAGTAAAAATTGTCAGTATTATGCTTGCCATCAAAACTAATTGAACCTATTCCACAAATCTTAGCTCCTGAATCATATTCAAATTTAACTAATCCTCCATCATACTTTTCAAGTTTAACAAACTTTTGTCTCCAGCCATGTGATTAGAGCATCCATTATCAACAACCCAGTAATTCTTATCCTCTTTGACATGAAAAGAAGATAACAAAGTACCTTCATCCTTATCCTTCATCTCCGGAACACTTTCCTTCACACAACTTTTAGGGTTAGCAGGATCACATTCTTCTTTTATAGAAAAAAAAACATTCATTATCATCAAAATCTTCATAATCAAATTCATCATCAGAAATTTGAGCATCTTCTCTAACATGGTAAGCTCTCTTAATCATTTTTCCTTTGTTTTCCTTATTCTTATTATTTATAGCTCTTTTTAGACATCTTGAAGCATAATGACCTATCTCACCACAACTAAAACATTTGAAAGGTAATTTACCTTTGTACTTATTGGTGCCCTTTTTCATCTTTCTCACAACGTTAGCTTCCAAACCATTAAGATCTTCTCCATCTGAATCTTCAACCTTTTTGATTTACCATCCTTGAAAGCAGTCTCTACTTTTGTGCCTTTCTTCAAACCAAGCTTTCTCATTTCAAATGTACTTAGTATACCAATAAATTGATCTCTAGAATAATTGTCAAAATTTGTAGTTTCCTCAATGGTTTATACCTTTTCACTGTAACAATTAGGAAGAGATCTAATACATTTATTCACTACTTTAGATTCTTTAACTATCGCAACAAGGCCTCTCATAACACTTACCAACTCATCAACTCTTTGTATGTAGCCTTTAATTGTTTCTTCCTCAGACATTTGCATCATTTCAAATTGTGCCTTCAAGTTCTATAACTTTTCTTGTTTTACCTTCAAATCCCCTTCATAAATGCTTTCTAGCTTATCCCAAACCTCTTTAGTAGTCTTCAAACTCATAAATTTCACTAATACAGTATTTGAAAGACTATTCACAATAATAAATCTTTCCTTAGCATTGATCTCATGCGCCTTAATCTCTGCAATTGTACTTGGACTATTTGCAGGTGGAGTATATGTAGTCTAATAAGCCTTTTCAATATCATATCCTTGAGCTTCTAGATATCCTTCCATCTTTGTCTTCCAGAATGCATAATCTGTGCCATTGAATCTAGGACATTCCAAAGCAACCTTTTTCACCATCTTGGATCTACCTCAAGTAGTTATACTATTCTCCAAGAAACCTTGCTATGATGCCAAATTTTGAAATGAACAAAAAATTTGAGAAGGGAGGTTGAATTAGTTGTAGCAAATTAAACCTTCAAAACCCTCAACAATAATTAGATCCACAAGCATTCATTAAACCTTTACTTGCATACTAATAAATGAAACTCACTCTGTACTACACCAAATCAAGTAGAATCTTGAATACATAAAGATACAAGCATTATAAGAAACTTCTCAAATATGAAAAAATTGAAGCCAAATAGTGGAGAAATTCAGAGCAAATACATTTCTCCTAGACCATAGGAAACATCACTAAAATACTGGCTCATAGTCTGGTGAAAATATCTCACTTTGTACAATGATCTAGAAACCCAAATTTTGAATATAACAACCTATGAAAACCTTGAATAACCTGTAAGATTTGCACATGCATAGCATCAACATAGAAGAAACACAAAGCACAATAACAAAGCACACTATGAACACTTGCACAACACAGTTTACCCTGTTTATCAAAATTTCTCAAAATTACTTGGAAACCAAGTACTTGAGACATCATCTCAAATCAGTAATTCATTCTAACTCATCTTAATACTCTACAAAAAAATTATATCTCCATGTACTCACAACACTTCCTCAAGGTCTCAACTATACATGCACAACCTGCAACAAACTATTTTCCTCTTTTTCATAATTTTCTCAATATCCTCGACATCTTCAACATATAGTTGACATCAATGACAACACCAATTAGTATACTTCATGTTGACATCAATGATAACACCTTCATACTTGCAACATGATGAATGGGTAAAAATGATACCAAAAATACTATACATAGGTTAAAAATAGACACTAATAAAAGAAACGAAAGATGAAAAACCTAAATGTTTTTCAAATGCAGAAAAAATTACATGGTTAGAAAGGTAAGAGCTTGATCTTGATGTTATTGTGAAAATTTTTAGATCAACATAAAAAATGTGTAAATCTAATGGAGAGCATGCTTGAAATTTAACTATTTAACTTGGATGAGAAATTAAAGATAGTCATGCTCAAAATTTGAAGATGTGACAAGAATAGGGTTTATAGTGCTTGGAATTTGTTTCTAAATTTCCAACTTTTTAAAAAAATATGGAGATTAAGAGGTTCAAATAGGGGGAGCACACAAAGTGCTCATTTATTTGTAAGAAAAATATAACAGCATTTCATGTACTCCCCCTAAAATGTTGAATTTTTAAAAGTATTTCACAAATCGCCTAAGTGAAAAATTAGCTAACCTCACATAGTTTATGCTTGCTTTTTTAATTATTTTAAAATGAATATGAATTTTAACTAATTTTAAAAGTGGACACATCCTAAAAAATGAAAAGTTGTCTGTGATCCTCCCTATTAAAAAAAAAAGAATAAAAGTTAAATTTATTTTTATACATGTGTATAGAATAGAGTCTAGATTGTAAATATATAATTTTATTTGAATTTGGTTGAATGGGTTCAAAATGACACAAAAAATACTATACATAGATTTTCAGAAAAAAAAGATACTAACAAAAGAAATGGAAGACCAAAATCTAAATGTAGAAAAAATTACATGGTTAGAAAGGTAAGACCTTGATATTGATGTTCTTGTGGCATATTTTAGATCAACATAAAAAATGTGCAAACCTGATGGAAATCATGCTTAACATTTAGCTATTTTTCTACACTTTGTAGAAAGCATACCTTTGGGCATTGTCATGGAATTCCAACCATTTGGATTGGATCCCTAAGGAAAATCTAACCTTAAGGGTTGGTAGTCTCCAAATGAAGTTAAAACATGAGTGTGTTATAATGTGCTCACATTCTAGAAAACATTTTTTTTTATGGAAGAAAAATGGGAGCACATTATAACATGCTTGCATTATAGGAAAAAAATCAAAAACTGGTTTCAATAACTTGTTGGTCACCCATCTTTATGCACATACCCTACATGGATGATATATTTTCTTGGAGAATATGAACTATCCCCCTGGATGGAATGATGATCAACAAGGATGCCTAAGTTGTAGCTCCAAAGGTATGTGTTGAAACATATTAGTTTATTGTAGAAATATTGAAGTGGGTTGCTACTCAAATATATAGAATCAAAATAATATGGCTTGTAACATGAACAAATGAAGTTGTTGAAGAAAATAATGATAGTGTATGCCACCTTATGAGTTTCACTCAATTTCTTGTGAAGCTGATGGTTTATGCGTTATGGATTATCATCACTTATTGTAATTAATGGGCTTTGTTTTCACATGAAATTGCACCCTATTGAGCATGAAGCTCAACATTCCAATGACACAATGGAAATGACCTCAACGTGTGGGACCTTTGTGCATATGAGGTTGAATCTCTGGAGAAGGCCAACTTCCTTTTTCAATCCCAATGCAATGTCCTAGTCCAACCCAACACATGAAATCCTACCACTAACAACTCATAAGAAAAAGGGGAGAAGGAGAACATGAAAGGGAAGATGGAGGTGATACACCAAGATGGAAAGGTTGTTTCTTCTTGACCAATATTGCATAGTATATCATTGAAGAGGGGCAAGGGGATTTTCACAACTCTCCACTTGGTTTAATTTCAGAGGCATACAAGAAGGTTAGGGTTTGACAAGGCATTGGAAGAAAAGAGGGTTTCACAACCAAGGTTTTTAAATAATTTAACACAACATACATGCATGAAAAATAAAAATAAACACTTGGATATGCAAGGTAATAAACTTACTCAAACGCAAAAGAGATGAGAAGAGGAAAAATTGATCCATTCCATCAATTTAGAGGAAAACACCAATATTTACAATGGAAGAATGCAAGATACAGTGTCCACAAAAGAAAAACCCCAGAGGAGCCAGAGGAAGAACCCAAAAAAAATATACAAGTGTTTCTTTTATAGATCAAGCATAATTTAGATGAATACACTCTAACCCTAACCCAACTAGGGTTAGTAGTTAAATAAGATATCTACTCAAAGAAAGATCTACTCATGAAAATTGCACCAAGAAATCCTAGAGAGAAAAAAACCAACACACCATCCACCCTTCCATAAAGATTTTCCAAGAAAATTCATCCAAAATCCCACACAAAATTAGTGATTTGGGTATGGGATTTTTCAGAAAGGAAAAAAAGCAGCAATGAATGGGCATGGGTGCCCATGAAATCCACTTAGAGAAGTCAAAAGAGAGCATTAACATTGTCCTTGAAGCCCTAAAAATTAGATCTAGTAGCTGGGGAGTTGTTGCACATTAATGGCATCACCAAAAAAAATGCCAAAATGTAGGAAGGTTGGGGCATCAGGCCCCAAAAAATAACCTTTACAAGCATATGAATTAAATGGTTTAGAGCTCAAAAAAATGCACATTGTTAGAT
Organism: Sequoia sempervirens; assembly: GCA_007258455.2. Classification (NCBI taxonomy): domain Eukaryota; kingdom Viridiplantae; phylum Streptophyta; class Pinopsida; order Cupressales; family Cupressaceae; genus Sequoia; species Sequoia sempervirens. The sequence continues at coordinate 471,440,936 of VDFB02105785.1, forward strand.
GTCGATGATCGGGCAGTCGGGAGTCGGGCGTTGGCCTTACAACTTACCTCATGTTGGGAAGAAGGAAAGAACAAAGAACAAAGAAGAAAGGAAACATTGGGGGAAGAGGGAAATCCCACCTCCACAAATCAGAGGTAAAGGGGAAGAATTACCCTTGAAAGAAAAAATTCAGATAGTTAGTCAAATTTAGAGAAAACCTTCAGGGAAATGGCTAAGGCTTACCTCTAAAAATCGAAGTTAAAGGAGAAGGTCAAAGATGAAGACCGACGGGTGAAGACTGAAAGCCATAGAAGTAAACCTTTAGAGGTCAGAGGAAAGCCTTACCTCTTACCTAAAGAAGGTAAGAGATAAGAGGTAAGGGAAAATGGTGAAGGCAGATAGAAGAAAAGTGCAAGGAGGGAAGAGGAAAGAGGGAAGACCGACCCCTGAAGTTTGACAAATGAAAACTTAGACAAGTCTTGAAACTTAATCAAGCTTTAGTGGTTTGAGGTAAGGCTTGAGGCTTACCTTTAGAGATCGGTAAAGGGTGACGCCAAAGGTTGAAGGATGAAAGACTTAGAGGAAAGATGGGAAAGGAGAAGGAGTGATGAAGAAGGCATAAAGGAAATGAGTAAGAGACAATTTGAAAAACCAAAAATTCTGGGACAACAAAATTTAGGAAAATTCAAGGAGAAAACATGCAAGATGGTCCATGTAGGATCTCTTAGATTGGTTATCAATGATGGGACATCAAAGGGGGCATGCAATTTCAACATTAATGGTGGCTTATGTAGGATGATTGCCTGCTAATCATAGAATCTAGAGGCCTTATCGGTCCATTGGGCACAAAGACATGAAGGGGGAAACTTCAAGAGTTGCACCTCCTCAAAGAAAAACAAAACATGTGCAACTACACTTGGAGAAAAGTATGAAAGCTAGAACATACATTCCCTTAAGGAGAATGCAGTGTATGAAAATGCACTTCATGGAAAGAAATACATTTACAATATATACACAAACTAACCAAAAGAAAAAAATGGAAGCTTTCCTCTATTAAGGATGAACCTTTTGAAGGAGCTAATCTCCTCAAACCATAGTTGTAGACTTCACCCAGCTACAACCACTAAAAACTGGTGTTAACATGCATGTAACTGAACAAAATTCTTGCAAGGTGAAGGACCGCTTCATTGTAAATTTTTCCATTGCAAGGGAACCATATGATGCAAGTGTTAGATTCATCTAATATTGGTGTCTCAGCTAAACATATAACAAAGGATTTTTATTTTTGAAGATAGGTCAGCATCCAAGAGGAAACCTTTTGTAGAGGGAAGAGAACTCACCTCACAAAAGGATAAGCCAATGTCACCATCGTTGACCTCCTCAAAGCATGAACTAAAACAAAGAAAAATTTTCCAGGTCACATGGTGATGTACAAAATTCCAAACTTGATTTTTGATTTGTAGAAGGAATTGCTTCTTCATGCACCTCAAAAGAGAAACTTTGAAGCTTAGGCATACTATCAAATTGAGCAACGGGAGCATCACTCTCCAAAAAAATGTGTGGCTGCTCAATGGTGGATTTTTCAGTGTGTTGGTTCCATGTGAAGCACTCTAGATCAACCACATTATCCCTAATGCCAAAGGTCACATCTTCATCTTGAATGAAGACCTCATATTCAACATTACTACATTCAAGGACAACAAAAAACCAACAAATGTCATAATTACTTTTATTAATGCACACTTCATTAACACATACGTCAGATTTGTGAGACACTTTAGAAGAAGAACTAAATTCTTCAAGTTGTCTCTTTGGTTTGACTTCTTCTTAGAAAATAGTTGCAACAAAAATAGACTCTTGGCATGTAATGGATGCCAAATCCTCTACTGCCTCCTTACTCTCATGTTTTTTCCCATAAATCCTCTCTTTTGTAGGTGAATATTTGATGTTTAAACCTTAACAAAAGGTTTCTATAACATCCCAAAAGAGGTCCTCCACGTCAAAATTGTAAACCTCAATAGATTGTGGATCTTCATCCACAATAACTAGGGCTAAACACATATGTTGCTACTGCACCAAAACCATGGAGTTGTCTTAAACCATCAAGCCAAGACCAAGTTGTTTAGAGGTTTCTTCTCGAAAGGAAAGAAGAGTGTGGAATGTGCCTTCCTAATGCTAATCCTTAGGAGAGAGATATAGTAAACCACTTAAAACTTTGCAATTATAGTTCATTTAAGTGCACATGAATAACATAATAGAAAAATAAAACATCAACACAGAATGAACACTAGATTTACGTGGGAAAAAAACTATTTCGAGAAAAAATCCACACACCAAAGTAGAGATCACTTGTATTATAGTAAAATATCAATTACATACAAGTTGCAGAGCTATGCTCTTTTAGGCATTGATTCAAACAATTAGTTTGGAAGCATTACTCTGATCTTCAACCAACTGCCCTCTCTGTCAATTACAATGCAATACACTGTACTACTATGTTCAATATGATTCCTTACACATTGCTTTCTAGGAATCTCTAGATTTATCTATCTCCTTATTCAGGCCATCTTAACTTACATTGTCATAGTATGACCTCATTGACCAATTGAGTATTGAGATATCAAAAGAAGTTACATGGTTATTAGAGAATTCAATTATCGCCTTTAGGTTGAAATCGTTGAGCCAATGAATATGTTGATTCACAATAACAATGTGCAATCAACTAATAGCTCCATGCCACGTATCTCCATCTAATTCATTTGTCATTACCTTCAGCCTCTAATAAAGTCATCAAAATATCAAGGAGACATAAAAAAATGTCCCTCCAAACTCTTACCAATACATCGATATGCAAGTTGCTTACTGCTGTTACTGCCTCCCATTAGATTATCGAGGGGATGGCTTAGTATCGATGAAGCTTATAAAATTACCTATGGTCCCCACTATTAATGTAGCATACATGTCACCACTATCGTACAACTGACATCACCTTCCACGTTGACTGGTCCCACCTTAACAATGCACTAAGGTTCTACTCCATTGACACATCGAGGGGACTACATTCTATGCCCTAGTGATGTTCTTCACTTCTACCCACAAGAGACCCCAATCTCCCAATGTCAAGGGGACAACATTCTAGGTCTCGGTGATAACAACAATTCACCTCGATGCAATCTCACCGGAGTATCAAGGGTACTTCTTAGAGACTCCCTCCAAAATCTGCATGTCTTTCCGATGATGCTTCTCCTTACCACCAATGCAACTCTAAAAGAATGAAGTCCTTTCATAGATCAAGACTCAAGGTTTATCAATAGCCGATACCGTAGACTCCCTTAATAAATCATACAAAAAAAATTGAATTTCGATTTCTGAAAGTCTTCAAAATTTCTAGGTCATTTTCAACTACATCTATAAGTGATAATCCTGAAGGTTGATGCCTGGCTACTTGCAAAACTTCTAAGGATTTTACCATGTATTTGGTAATCAACAAGCCCAAAGCCTAAACACCTTAACATGCCAGTAAGTTTGAGACATAATTTCTCAACATTCTCCCACTTGACGAAGAACTTGCTAGCACCTTCCAATGCTTGAATTTAATGAATTTTATAGGCCCCAAGGCCTATCAAACTAAAACACCATTTGATCTTATCCATGCTCACAAGTTTTGTCAATACATCAAAAACATTCACCAGAGTATCAACCTTTTCTAGATTAACTTTTCCATCCTCCACCATATCACAAAAAAAGTGGAAATACACATCAATATGTTTTTTCCTAGCATAGAAAGTTGGATTTTTTTCCAAAAAAATAGCACTCTGATTGTCATAGAAAATTACAATTCACACTGCATCAAAGCCAATGTCAGAACACAAATGTCTAAGCAAAAAAACTTCCTTGTAGGTGCGAGTTGCTACCATGTACTCTGCCTCAGTAGTGGATAAAGAGAATACAACTTGCCACTTCCTCATCCAACTTATTACACCACCAAACAATGTGAATACATATCCACTAGTGGATCTTCTATTGTCAATGTCCCTTTCCCAATGAAAATCCACATATCCACGAATGCTAATTGAACTCTGTGATCCAATAGAGTGACCAAGATAACATAAAGCATACTAGGAATTACCCTTCAAATACTTGAAAACTCTTTTCACAACATCCCAATGCGGCTTTCTTGGATTAGCCATAAACTGACTAAGTACTCCCACTGCTTGGGAAATGTCTGGCCTGGTACATACCATTGCATACATTAAACTTCCAACTACACTTGCATAAGGTACCCTGGTCATGTCCTCTATCTCAATAGGAGATTTTGGACAATCTTCAACAATTTTTTTTGTTGAATATTAGGAATATCGAGAGGGGGGGGGGGGGTGAATCAGTATTCCATAAAACCAATCAAATAAAATCCATCTAAACATTATCACAATTCTGACTTAATCAGTAAGAGAGAACATGGAAACAAGACAATGCATCAACACATGTGAACACCAATATTTTTACGTGGAAAACCCAAAAAGGGAAAAAACATGGCAAGGATTAAAGTTCACAATATATTATATCTAGATACAAGATATTATAGGTCTCACTACTAGGACTCACTATCCTTGAAAGGCTCACATCCTGAATACAAAATATGACTAACCACCAAGATACAAAAGTATGGCTCACTGCCAAGAGTATGAATTGATAGAATACACCTTCTGTGTGCAGGGTTCAGTTCCAATGAAGCTTTGAATAAAAAGTACTACCTCTCACAACAATCACTCAACAATTCTTTTTTGATCCTCAACTGATAAAGCACTTAGGCTCGGATCTTCACATATCCCTTGATTCTCTTCTCACTTCACTACACCTCACTACTATACCACATCCCTTCACTCTTTCTCCTTGAAAGAATCTTATATATATACAAGTATATATCATTCATCAATTAGGTCAGCCTAATTAGATGAAAGCAAAACAATAAAAAATACTCTTGTCGGCACCATATGATTTAATTTTTTTTTATCGATTTAGTGCATCATAAAAAGTCAACATAGATCTATAAAAAACATTCACAAGGTATATCTAGTATTCTTGATGTGTGTCATATGTTAGGTCAGCCAAGACTAGGACATAACCACAAAAAATCCAAACCAACATACAATCCTCAAAGAAAACACCTTCCAGATCTAATATTACATCAATTTCTCATCACACTACCACCATAGAGACTACCACTAGAACCACAACATTAGAATGTTCTCCTTAAGAAAATGTGGAGTCTCCCACATTGATATGCAGAACAAAGAAACACTTATAGAGTATAGAGCTAAACTCTTTCAATGATAACTTTGTGCTCACAACACAAAAACTTTCAAGATCTAGGATATAGTTGTATGAATAAGTCATGATATCATGGTTAGGAGCTTAGAGTCATATGTTTTCTTGCAATGATTTTCGGACTCAAAAAATAACTCATTGGTTCATCAGAAAAGAACACTTCCAATAGAGAATAGCTTATGGTAAACTAAGTAATCTTCTTGTATAGTTGTCACCATGTTCACATCAATGACAACACAGGAACAACTAGACCAATCGACATACACTTCATGCTCATGTTGGAAGGCTCCATATTTCCAATAGTTTTATTCCTTGTAACACTGGAACAACTAACTGCTTGCAATATGTCATATTAAATCTCTCTAGGACAACATTTATATACTTTCTCTAGCTATGTCAAAGTTCTCTATTTCCCCTATCCCTTTTGATTTCCATCCCTAGAATATACCTAGCTGCACCTTTAATCTTTCATTTCAAACTGTGCTGACAATTGACATTTTAATTTAGAAATCATACCCTTACTATTCCCAATGAACAACATGTCATTCACATACAAGGAAGTAATAAGAATACAACCATTATCAATTTTAAAATACACACAATGATCTAAATTTGGTCTCATAAACTCCAATGACAACACAAAGGTATCAAATTTATGGTACCACATTACGACTACTTCAAACCATATAGATATTTCTTTAATTTGCAAACCAAATTTTCCTTACCTTTTTCAAAAAAGTGCTTTGGTTGGGACATAAAAATTTATTCATTCAATTCACTGTGAAGAAACACTATCTTCACATCCATCAGCTTGATCTCTAAGTCATATGCTGCTGCAAGTGATAACAGAAACCCGATTGATGCCAACTTTGCTACAGGAAAAATATTTCTCCATAGTCAATTCCCTCCACTTGGGAATATCCTTTAGCAACCAACCTAGCTTTATGTTTTTCAACATTTCCATGTAGACCAATTTTCCTTTTGAACACCCATTTTCATCCAACATGATTTTGACCTTTAGGAAAAGGCACCAGATCCCATGTATCATTTTTCTTCAATGACACCATTTCTTCATTCATGGCTTCCAACCAAGAATCTACATTAGACATACCCATAAAATCTCTAATAGTCCTAGGCTCATTAGTGCTAGTATTCAAAGCATAGGCACAATTGAAATCTAACATAGAACATCCAAACCTTTGATGTTGCCACTTCACACACATAGACCTCCTCATAGGTTGAGGCTGAGGTTCTTCTTCTTGACCAGATCTGCTTGAGATCTCCTCACTATTAGATCCACTAGGAGTACATAGTTCATCCTTATCTAGAGTAAAAGGAATTCCAACTACCTCCTTCTTTTCCTCTTCTTTCACCTTTGGCTGTAGATCAACTATAGAAGGTTTCAACTCATGGAAGATCACACTTCTACTATAAAACACCTTCTCTGTAACTGGATTCCAAAGCTTGTAATCTTTCACACCAATTCCATAACCAATGAAGATACATTTTATAGCCTTGTTTTCCAATTTTTATCTTTTTTCATTAGGCACATAAGCATACTGCTCACAACCAAAGACTCTAATGTGTCTCAAAGAGGGTTTCTTACTAGACCGCGCTTCCATAGGTGTTTTATCCACAAGTGTTGAAGTGGGAGATCTATTAATTAGATAACATGTTGTAGCTAAAACCTCAACCTAGAACTTCTATTCCAGACCAACACTACTTAGCATACTTCTTTCCCTTTCCATCAGTGTTCTATTCATCCTTTCTACAACTCCATTTTGTTGTGGAGTATAAGGAGTGGTTCTATGCCTTTTAATTCCATGATCTTTGCAAAACTTATCAAAGTTTGCAAAATAAAATTAACCACCATTATCCGTCCTCAAGCACTTTATTTTCCTACAAGTATGATTTTCAACCGAGGTTTTAAATTCCTTAAACCAACTGAAAAATTTAGTTTTACTATTGAGAAAATAAAAAAATTCCCTTCTCAAATAATCATCTATGAAAGAAACAAAATACATGGATTTTGATAAAGAAGGAACATTAACTGGACCAAACACATCACCATGAATATAATCTAGAATTCCAAAAGATTTATGAGGACTAGAATAAAAAAAAACATGATGTTGCTTTCCATAAATGCAATATTCCCAAAAGTCAAACTCAAGATTACAATCATCAAGCCCTTCAACCAGGTTTTTATTTTTCAAAGATTTTAAACCTTTTTCCCCAATGTGGCTAATTCTTTGATGCCACAACATTGTTTTCTCACCCAAGAGCTTCACCTCTAAGGAATTAGCGTTCACAGGAACAATGCCACCCTTCTCTACTTGGTCAGATTTAGTTGACTTTATAGAAGCACTATTACATTGTACTACACATGTTTCCAACTTGTACATAGTGCCAATTCGTGCACCCTTAGCTAGCGCCATAGAGCCTCTAGTCATCTTGCACATACCATTCAAGAAAGAGACTTATACACCAACAGCATTAAGCTTACTAACTGAAAGAAAATTTTGAGCGAGACCTAGTATATGCATCACACCATTGATCCCTTTTATTCTTCGATGATGAAGTTGAATTCTGACTCTTCCATGACCAACAATCTCCAAGTGAGAATCATCACCTAGATACACCCTTCCACCAACATACTTTTCATACTTTGAAAACCAATCCCTTTGAGAGGTCATATGGAAGGACAAACCTGATTCAATTAGCCAAACATCATCTGATGCCTGAGTTGCCAAGGCTGCTATGAAGACATTTGCATCGCTCTCAAAAGATTCATTATTAGAAGAGCTATTTTTCTTTTTCTTCTTCTTTTCCTCTTTGCATTCTTTCTAGATGTCTTGTTTTCCTATAGTTCCAACACTTCACCTTGGAATTTTTACCAGGAGACTTTGATCTCCCCTCTAACTTGGATCTAGACTTCTTGTCTTTCTTTTCGCCTCTTTCCTTTGATCTGCCTCAAACAACAAGGGCCTCCTTGGCCATCTCAGAAGACTTCCTTCACATTTACTCTAACAATAGTGAAGCAACCACATCTTCCATCTTGAAATTGGTTGTTGTACTCCCAATATCCATTACCAGGTGATCCCATGTGTTAGGAAACAAACACAACAAGAGCATGCAATGATCCTCGTCATCAATTTTCACACCAATAGATGCCAACTGAGCAATGATCATATTAAAAGTATTCAAATGATCTGCAACAGATGCTCCTTCCTCCATTTTCAAAGAGTACAACTTCCTCAAGAATAAATTATTTACTAGAGATTTCCATGATAAATGTCACCAAGCTTCTTCCACAAAAGTTTTTTTGTCTTCTCTTCATGGACATTCAAAAGAACTGAGTTGGTCAAGCACAATCTGATTAGACCCTTTGCTTTCTGGTATATTGCATCCCAGTAATCTTGTGAGGTTGATAATGGTTTGTTAGAAGAAACTACAGTCCATAACTCTCAATCCACAAGAAAATCTTCCATTTTGAGTTTCCACAACCCAAAATTTCCATCGTTGAACTTCTTAATCTCTATTCTTCTGGATGTGCCTGCCATCTTAAACTTGTAATAAGTTTACAAATAGATTCCATTGGAAAACTCCCACTGAACAATATCAGCACAAAACACCTGTCTTACCCACAAGGACAACAAAGTTGGCCAAGCTCTGATACCAACTAAAAGGAAAGAAAAGTATGAAATATTCCTTCCTAATGCTAATCTTCAGGAGAGAGATATAGTAAACCACTTAAAACTTTGCAATTAAAATTCATTTAAGTGCACATGAATAACAAAATAGACAAATAAAACTATTACCAAAAATTTCACCTCAGCTCATTTTGGTAGAGTTGGAACAACTGACTACGTTTAAGGTGAAAGGTACTACAATAAATTTTGCTAATCATTATCATTTGCATATGAAATTTCCAGATGAAGTTTAGTTCTTATTATGCAATATTTTACAGCAAAAAGAGATTGCAAAAGTTGCATGATAATGTGTTGCATTTCATTCATTTTGGAATGCAAATGTATACAATGTTGTTGTCTTGTTCATTGAAGATAAAAAAAAGTACTTAAAAGTCCCACACAAGCCGTGGAAATGACTAAATTGAATTGATACAAAATAGAGAGTAAGCTATATATCTAAAGATGAAATAGGGGAAAAACACATAAGGAGAATTCATATCCATCATTGCCTGGTAATGTTGGTGGTGATCCTCCTATCTTCAGCTTCATCTTCTTATCTGCAACTCTTCTCATACCCAGTCTTCAGATGTACCTACAGTGATTGAAAGATTTTGTTCACATGGAGCTCAAGATATAAAACTCATCATATGTTTTTATCAACAAACATAGAACCTACAACTATGATGCATCAATTCAATTCAACCATTATCAAATATATGCAAAAAGCCAAGTCAGATCATCAAATGGGATCTAATCCTTAGGAAGAACATTGAATTTCAGTGTTCTTTTTATCTAACTTGTTTGTTGACTGTGCAGGTATAGGTTCATCTTATTCAAATATTTCAATATGTGGAGAAAAATGGGCTCCCACAAGGGTTGAGCCCAGCATACTGCATCCTCTCATTTACAAGAGAGAAGTAAAGGTATGTCTTCATCATCATATAAAAGTGAATGCAATTCATGAAAACCTTTTACTTACATTCAATGAGCATTCATCATCTTATATTATTTCTCTCACAATATAAAGGAAAGTTACTCTCGAAAGTATGAAAGCCATGAAGCCCATGACCATTAAAAAATATAGAGGGGGTATCAAAACCCATAAAATGGTAAATCAAAGTGTAAGAAGTTCTCCCTTTTACAAGATTTTTATTATTTCGTGTTGTGGGTCGAGCTCGGGTGGAGCTTTTCTTCAAGAAAACATAGAGGAAATGCACATATCACAATACATTGTGGGTTCTCATGGCCATGACCTGAGAATACATTTTTCTACACAAATAACCAAACCCACATAGAGTCCATGAAAACAAAGTGAAGCTCTTGAATTCTCAAAGGTTTCAAAATAGAAAACTAGATTAATAAAGCTATCGAATGGAGAAAGTTTAGCCTATAATTTTAGGAGATCAAATATGCAGATGGGAAATAGAGAAAATTCTCATATTTCAATGTTTTTAGCCACGGCTATGGAGATAAAGAAACATAGAAAAGAAAGAAAAACATTCATTCATTTTGTAGCTTATTGAGCTCAACTCAAGCAATAGGAAACAAGAAATAATGCAGAGTTCATTGGGTTGAGAAGTTACAAAATTTGGTGTCATTTTCTCATAAAGGCGGTGCATTCAAAATACCACAATTAAAAGCTTCAAAAGTTCTCGAATGGCAGCCTCAAAATGCAAGGAAACATCAACAGAGAAAACATAATAAGATTGCATAAAAAATGTGTCATGGCTATGACCAAGAAGCTAAAGGTTGCTTGAAAAATGGAGGACGAAGCCCAGATTTGTAAGAAAGAAAAACTTACCTTGTTCTTTCCTGAAGAAATCTTATAGGAAACCATCAGTAGCAGAAAGAATGGTGAAAAATCGAGCTATCAAAACCCCTACTAGTAGCATAGCAGTGCAACAACTTGTTTGCAAGGTGAGCAAGTGAAGAATGAGAAGGTTTTAGGGTTTGAGACTCTTTTACTCCCCCTGATTTGATGGGATTTTTTAACTATGTTTTAAAATAATATCATTACATTTGAAAAATGCCATGGTCTTGAATTTAAGTCAATCGACCTAATGATCAAAGGGAGCCCACGAGTGTGGAGGTGGAATTGTGAAGTCAAGCTTCAATATTATCATTTAATTTTGAAGTGAAGGAGTGTTCACTTATGTTTGTGCATGATTTTAGACAAAAAAAACATGTATTTAAATATTAAGGGTAATATTTTATTAATTACCTTAATGTTTACCATGTATGCACAAAAGAAGACTATCACATGTTAAATATTAAAATAATCATAATTGATTATCTTTAATAATTAATCAAATAGTTACCTTTTCTCCAAAGTCATACAAAAAACACAAGTGAAGTCGAATTGAAGTCACAAAAGTAATAATGGAGTGAATGGTGGAGTTTTGAGTTCTGATTTCAGTTGGAGTGAATTTAAGGGGGTCAATTTTAGTCAATCCTATGGTAACAGTTAGTTTGAGCCTATTTTTTCTCAAGTTGCTTCAATTCTAACTCCCCTTTTTATGGGTTTTTATCTTTGCTCGTGAGGAGATATTTGTGAGATATTTTTCACTTCCAGTTAGCTGTTTCTGCCACCTCCTAACTCTTGGAGTTATTTTTGTATATATTAAGAAAATACTTAGTCTTTTCCTTAGTTCTTGCTTCCATTTCTCTTTTACACAACAAAGAGATTGGAAAGACTTGTAACTCAACTTTCATTATTTACAGTTTTAATACAACAGTACCTTATTTTCAGCAATTTGTTTTAGAGTTTTGTAGAGTTTTCCTTCAAGATATTCAATAGAAACAGTGTTTACCTTTGCAATTTCTAGTGTTTTGTATCTTTTAAATGATTTGATGCAAGTTTAATGTGTTTTGAAAAAAAAAACCTTTAAATTTCTGTCTTATTTAGTGATGCATGTACACAATAGCAGTTTATCATAGGTCATTAATTGTGCTCTTAAGTTTATCTTTTCTCTTAATTTGTGAAAACCATGTTTTCCTTAGTAAGAAAAGGTTAAGCAAAGCCTTTTAGTGAAATATTTTTGTGATCAAGGTGCTCAAGTTGAGTTGTGTTAACAAACTTCTTAGAATATTAGTTGTGAATCAGTCTACATATTAGTTTTCTTCAGTGCATCACCTCCTAGAAGTAGTTTACCATTCAAGTTTCCTTTAGTTTAATAGATTAATCTTTCTCCCTTTTCCCACATAAGTCAAAAGATTCTAGGAGGTCAAAATGGAACCGACCCATAATCTAGAGATTCATCTTCACTATGAGCATACCCATAGGCTCGAAGGTGTTTCCATGCTTCACGAGATTGCTGAGCTGCAAGATTAGCATCTAGGGTGCAATCCTCGTGACAAAAAAAACATCAACACATAATGAACACTATATTTACATGGGAAAAACCATTTTGGGAAAAAACCCACACACCAAAGTAGAGATCACTTGTATTACAGTAAAATATCAATTAAATACAAGTTGTAGAGCTAGGCTCTTTTAGGTGTTGATTCACATAATCAGTTCGACAACATTAATATAATATTCAACCAACTTCCCTCTCCGTCTGTTATAATGCAATACACTATACTGCTGTGTTCAATACGATTCCTTACACATTGCTTTACAGGCTTATCTATCTATCTATATCCTCATTCAAGTTAGCTTAACCTACATTGTCATAGTACTTCCTGATTGACCAATTGAGTATCGAGATATCACAAGTAGTTACATGGTTATTAGAGAATTCAATTATCGTCTTCAGGTTGAAATCATCGAGCCAATGAATACATTGATTCACAACAACAATATGAAATCAACTAATATCTCCATGCCAATTCATCTGTTATTACCTTCAACCTCCAATAAAGTCATATCCAAATATTGAGGAGACATAAAAACATGTCCCTTTGAACTCTTACCATTACATCGATATGCAGGTTGCTTATTGCTATTACCATCCTCCATGGGATTATTGAGGGCTTGAATTAGCACCTTCCATTGATACATATAAGTCCCACCGATGAAGCTTATAGCATTACTTGTGGTCTTCACCATCAATGTAGCATACATGTCACCACTGTTGTATAGTTGACATCACCTTCCATGTTGATTGGTACCACCTTAACAACGCACTAAGGTTCTATTCCATCGGCACATTGAGGAGACTACATTCTATGTATCGGTGATGTTCTTCACTTCTATTGACAAGAGTCCCCACCCTCCCATTGGGATGCTGAGGGGAAAAAATTCTAGGTCCCGGTGAGAGCAACAAGTCACCTCGATGTAGTCTCACCGAAGTATCAAGGGGATTGCTTAGAGACTCCCTCCGATATCTACATGTATTGCAGATGATGCTTCTCCTTACCTCCAATGAAACTTAGAAAGAACAAAGTCCTTTCGTGGATCGAGACTCGGGGTTTCTCAATACCCGATACCGTAGACTCCTCCAGTAAAGCATACAACAAAACTACGAAGTCGGATAGCCGAAAGTATTCAACTTTTCTAAGTCATTTTCAACTGCATCTAGTAAGTGATAATCCTGATGGTTGATGCCCGACTACATGCAAAAATTCTAAGGCTTTTACCATGTATTTGGTAATCAACAAGCCCAAAGCCCGAACACCTTAACGCTCTAGTAAGTTTGATACATAATTTCTCAACACTTTTGATGTAGGTATGTGTGATCTTTCCTCCTTATCTTCAATGAAACAAGGGAGGACATCAAATGAGAGAACTAATTCCTCTATTGTATCATATTTCTCTACCTTTTTAATGTCTTGTTTCTGTGACACTATTTCATCATCAATTTTTTCTTGCAAGAAAAAAAGACACTCATTTTTTTGAGCACATGAAGGCTCCACAAAAAAAACCTCCTCAAGAATAGGTTCTTGTGAGGAACGAAGGCTCACAAAACTTAGGATCTCCAACATAGAAGATATGATTGATGGAACAAGAGGTTGAATGGTAGTTTCAAGGGGCTAATTAGGATTCTTGAAATCAAAAATTTTGTGCTTGCAAACCTCTTGCACAATAGGTTGTTCTGAAATAAAAGGAGGGCCAATAGAAGTTTCAAGAGGCTTGTTAGGGTTCCTGTGATGTAGGAGCATCCTTGGTTCTTGGAAATCTTGCATCAACCAAAAAAATATTTTCTTTCAGTTTTGTTCTTGTTTTGTTCTTGCTCAGTTCATGTTGGTGGAGTTCGCCATGTTTGCTCACCATACCTTGTGGATCTTTGTTTACATCATGGAAATGTTCATTTTCCTTATTCCAAGATTTGAGCGTGACTGGATCTTTTTTTGATAAGTTATCACTTCCAGATTTAGTGACAGTTTCTTAAACCAACACCAGAATAATTTTCAAACCTATTAGCTAGTTCAATTGCTTTTGGATCTTTCTCGTGATTTATAGATCTTAACAGTGTGATTCAAATTGTTCCGTGGAGTGTCCCAAACCTTCATTATAGGTCCACACTTCATCCTACACACCTATTGAAGAGTAATTCAAATTTGAGGCTGACCTATTCATGCACACGTTACATTTTCTTTCTTTTGGAGATTGTAATGATCTTTGGCCGACGCGAAAGTTTATCGAATTGTAGATGTGATATAAAGCTTTTAATAGATCATTAGAATAGGCAGAATTAGATTAGGTAGAATAAAATAGATATGTACGATTTTCGCTCATGTTGAGGAGAATATTGGAATTTTGTATTTTTGAGCATGTTTTATTAGGCCCGTGAGCTGAATCTGTACGCCCAAATGTTGCCGGCCAAATGTAATTGAGATTTCTGTTAATGAGAACATTTGAATTTGTATTTTCCTCCATATTTTGTGTTGCTTATGTTGTGTTACTCTTGTTGCATGATCCAGATTATTCTCTTTTGAGGACCCTCCTACCATGAATGTGCCATCTTGAAACTTACAAATTTATTCTCTCTTACCTCCTCCTTAGCATGTTGTTCTAGAAATGGTGGAGGTGTTTGTTTGAAACTAGGCACAAAAGAGGCTTCCCAAGTCTTAGGCACTTGTGCTAGAGCAAGGGAAAGTATTATTTTCTCTTTCCTAGTAGCAACATCATTTGTTGTACACTCTTCTTTTTTCCTTCTTTGTGCCTCCATCTACTACTCATACATCCACCGAGCTTCTAACTCTTACTATTGTGGATAGTGAGCTTGATGGAAAAACTCATCATGTCGTGGGAAACAACAATGATGCCCATGATAGGCTTGATTTTCCAACTCTTCTTGATGTAGGTCAAGCCCTTGTCGTATCCAAAGCTCATCAATTTGTCTACTAAAATCAAGAAAAATGCTTGTGATTTCACTTGCACTTAAATTATCAAAATTTTAGGGTTGAGTAGGAGAGAAACAAGGATGATTTTTAAAATGATGAGTCTCTTTGGATTGTTGATAAGAATATGTAGGCATCCAAGAAGACTGAGCAAGGTAGGGTGGGTGGTATGCATTTTGATCAGGTTGAGAACCCACAATAGTAGGGTTCTATGGAATTGAATGGGAGGCATAACCAGCCTGATATGGCTGATTGGGAGGAACAAAGATGCCATTATCATGAAATGGTGTGGTATACAAATAGTTTCCATTATAATGACATTTTTATGCATAGAAAATACTTTGAAAGTTTGAAAGGAAAGTAGAGGACTGACCAACCATAGATTTTGGGTACATACCAAAAGATTCACCCAAAGATATATCATGCAAAGTAGCCAGGTGCTTGTAGAACTGCCTCCAAAGGCTAAAATATTAAAGAGCGCACCAACTCCTCAACAAGATGAAGTGAAACTAGGCTACTTGTACCAACTGATTTTGAATGGAGTTGCCATGTTTTTTGAAGATATGCCTCAAAAGGAAAGATGCATTGAAGAAAACACCAAAATATTCAATGGAGAGCAGTCCCACTAGGCATGTCAGAAACTGTTGACACATGAAATTGCACCCTTCTAAGAACGAAGCTCAACATTCCAATGACATAATGGAAAAAAATTCAAGGTGTGGGACCTTTGCACATATGAGGTTGAATCTCCAAAGAAGTACAACTTCATTTTTTAATCCCAGTGCAATGTGCAGGTCAAACCCAACACATGAAATCCTACCACTAATAGCTCACATGGAAAAGGGGAGAAGGAGAACATGAAAGGGAAGACAGAGGTATACACCAATATGGAAAGGTTAATTCTTCCTGACCAATATTACAAAATACATCATTGAAGAGGGGAAAGGGGAATTTCCCAACTCTCTATTTAGTCAACTTTCAGAGGCATACAAGAAGGTTAGGGTTTGACAAGGCGTTGGAAGGAAAGAGGGTTTCACAACCAACAAATTTAAATAATTTAACACAACATACATGCATGAAAAATACAAAAAAACACTTAGATATGCAAGACCTAATAAATTTACTCAAACAAAAAAATGTTGAGAAAAGGAAAACTTGATCCATTCCATTAATGTAGAGACAAAATCCAATCTTTACAATGAAAAAATGCAAGATACAATGTCTGCAAAAGAAAAACCTAGAGGAGCCAGAGGAAGAATCCATAAAAAATATACAAGTGTTTCTTTTATAGATCAAGCATAACTCAGATGAATACATTGCAACCCTAACCCAACTAGGGTTAGTAGTTAAAGAAATTATCTTCTCAAAGAAAGATCTGCTCATGAAAACTATGCCAAGAGAGCCTGGAGAGAACAAAATCAACATGCCATCCACCCTGCTGTAAAGGTTTTTCAAGAAAATTCATCCAAAATCCCCCATGAAATCAATGATTTGGGTATGTGATTTATCAGAAAGCATAAACAACAATAATGAATGGGAAATGGTCACCCATGATATCCACTTGGAGAAGTCAAAAGAGCATTAAAGTTGTCCTTGAAGCCCTAAAAATAAAATTTGTTAGCTAGGGAGTTGTTGCGTAGTAATGGAATCACCTAGAAAAAACATGCCAAAACACAAGAAGGTTTGAGCATCGGGCTTGAAAAATCACCTTTGTAAGCATATGAATTAAATGGTTTAGAGCTCCAAAAAATGTACATTGTTGAATGTTGGCGATCGAGTAGTTGGGAGTCAAGCATCGGCCTTACAAATTACCTCATGGTTGGAAGAAGGAGAGAAGAAAGCATAAAGAAGAAAGGAAACATCAGGGGAAGAGCAAAATCCTACCTCCAAAAATTGAAGGTAAAGGGGAAGAATTACCCTTGAAAGCTGAAAGTATGACAGTTAGTCAAATTTAGAGAAAACCTTAGGGGAAAGGGCTAAGGCTTACCTCCAAAAATCAAAGGTAAAGGAGAAGGTCAAAGATGAAGACCGACAGGTGAAGATTGGAAGCCACAAATGTAAACCTTTGGAGGTAGGAGGAAATCCTTACCTCTTACCTAAAGAAGGTAAGAGGTAAGAGGTAAGAGGTAAGGGCAAAGGGTGAAGGCCGAAGGCCAATAGAAGAAAAGTGCAAGGAGGGAAGAGGAGAGAGGGAAGGTCGACCCCTGAAGTTTGACAAACCAAGACTTAGACAAGTCTTGAAACCTAATTGAGCTTCGGTGGTTAGAGGTAAAGCTGGAGGCTTACCTTTAGAGATCAGTAAAGGGTAAGGCCGAAGGCCAAAATAATTAGAGGAAAGATGGGAATGAAGGAGTGATGGAGAAGGCATAAAGGAAGCGAGTAAGAGATAACCCAAAAACCCAAAATTCTGGGACTTAGCAAAATTTAGGAAACTTGAAGGAGAATACATGTAAGATGGCCCATGTAGGATCTCTCAGACTGGTTATCAATGATCGAACATCAAAGGGGGGTATAAAAATTTCAATAGGCTTTCCCTATATATATTATTTCTTGTGTCTTTATACAATATTAATACCTATTGATCATGATGAAATGTGATTCTCCCTATCGTCTCTTTGTGTTCCCTTTTCGTGTGATTTTATCCTAGATATTTGGATTGTCACTATGCCTACAAAAGGTAGATATCCATAACTAGAGAAAATTTTGGTACTCAATATAATAGTGTCATATTTTTCTTGAGTCCCATCTCATTTGTGTATTTAGGCCTCATTTTCCCATTACATATACTTGATTTAAGGAATTTTTGTATGGGTATCCATTTTTCATTTTTCATTTTTAAATATTGTTCTCCATCATCTCCATGTGCCTATCATGTATTGGAAGTTACAAAGGTCCTAAAAGTTCTAAGTGTGAGGGGTTTTCTATTCAAACCCTA
This sequence comes from Sequoia sempervirens, assembly GCA_007258455.2. Taxonomy (NCBI): domain Eukaryota; kingdom Viridiplantae; phylum Streptophyta; class Pinopsida; order Cupressales; family Cupressaceae; genus Sequoia; species Sequoia sempervirens. The sequence continues at coordinate 471,459,152 of VDFB02105785.1, forward strand.
AAATTGTGTTGTATGTTAGAGTTTCCCTTCCTAGTACACCCTACCTCCCAAATTCTCATTTTCCTTTATCCTTGTTGGGATATAAAAATTTCCCATCCTATCATACCTTTCCCCTAACCCTTTCCTTCATCCAATTTTCCTTTTGAGATTTCATATTTTTCCTTTTTTACATCCACTTCATCTAATCCCCTAATCTTTCCATTTTCCTTGTTAGATTTTTGGACTTTATCTTACTAGCATACCTTTCAGCCAATCCCCAAGTCCCCAATCCTTTATACTAAGTTACTTTTTAAAGGATTTTTTTTAGGAATACCTTTAATTGCATCCTTGGTGGCATGATTTCCTTAATATCCCCAATCCCCAACTTTACATTTCCTTCTATTACTTGATTTCTAGTCCCTTATGTTCCTAAATGTGTCCAAGATTTTAATCCTAGTCACAAAGTGATTTTGAGTATTTTTCGCTTTCAAATTGTTCAAGTATGATCACTCTTGCAAGTCTTCATACTTAGCCAATTCACTTGTTTATCATTGGTTGTTCATCAACAGGGTTTTCAAAACTTTGTCAACCCACGATAAAACTTGGTCAACCCCCAATAGGGTTTTCACAACCTACCATTTCCTCGACTCTTGCCTTTGTTGAGTCGTCCAGTCTTAAGTTGTCTCTAGTAAAGTTTCAAAGAGTTGGCCTTTTACAAAGTTGACGATTTCCTTTTAGGAACCATAGAGGTTTTTGAACTTCCTTTTTCTCCAAAGAGAGTCTATTACAAGGCAAGAAGTGTTGAAAAGAAGTGGAAGCAAGATCTTATATTGTTTAAACAACTCCCATCAAAGCTGATGTAGTTTTCATAACCAAGCTGGGCTCCAAATTTTTACAAGTCTCATTGAAACCCAACTCTAATAGATGAAGATTATGTAAGAAAAAAATAAAAAAGGCATTCAAAGCGAGAATTGGCCAAGGTTTAATTTTTTTTTCAGACTTCAATTTATTTCCAAAAGTATTTCAAAAACTTGACTTTACCTGGTACATTAAGAAACTCGAAAGTGGCACCAAGTGGCTTACCTATTAGGGATTTAATGTTGTTAGAGCTGAGTTAGGTGAAATAAATGCCAATTACATGTGGATTAAGGTACTTTTTGTGGCATAATTATTCTCATGTTCATGGAGGAAGTTGAGGATTACAGAGCGGAAAGAAGTGGAGACACAACCAAAATTCACATCGAGAATTTGACTAAATTTGGTGGTGAAATTACTAGGTAAGAAACATTCTTAAATCTCCTTCTAGCTACAATTTTTTTCTTGAAGTAGGGTATCTCTATGGTGGGGGAAAATGTTGGAAATTTTTCTTAGAATTGAAGTTGGAAGTTTGAGACAAAGATGAAGTATAAATACCTTGGGTACGCGAATATTTCTACCTTGGAAAGTTCATTAATAGAGATAGGGGATACCACACTAGGTCACATTAACCTAGGATAGTTTTGGGAAGGATTCATAAACCAGATAGAGCCATCATTAACCAAACGTTGGTAGAAAGTTGTTTGTTGGGAGTAACTACCTTTCTAGTAGTAGAATAATGTACAAACCTAGTCTTAGAATGCATAAACCGCTATAACCCTGAGACTCAAGAAATTTAGACTCATGACAATAATTTATTGATAAATCTTGATAGAGCTACCATTAGTGGATGTTTCAGGTTTCTAGCTGAGAGAGAGGTTTTCACAAATTTTATCTTCACCTTGTCACAATGCCATTTTTTTGAATGAAATGGCTATTATAAGAATGGTTGAAAAAAAAAATGGTTTGTAGATTTGAGGAAAGGAAATGATCAACTACCCAAGAATATGCACAACTCACACTTTCGAGATGAAATTTCATATATCATTGTCCTTCTGCATAGGGTAATCAAAAGTATGAATGCACATGATTTCAAGGAGTGGATGCAATTTTTTGTCCAAATTATCTGCATTGGGACATAGTACTTGGATTAGGAATCTATAATTAGTGATCAATTGCATGATATGATACACAATTTTGTTGGTAATAGAAATTTCTACATTTCATATTACCTCTTCTATGGATTGGATTGCACAAGACCCTAGATAGGATTGAATCCCATAGAAAATTATGCTGAACAAATCTAGATTTATGATTACTATATTGACTTGTAGCTTGAGAAGAGTTACATTTTTTTTTTGGAGAGTAAATGATGTATTTACTATATGGTTGGTTAGGGAGTTGTAGTGTAGAAAATTGTATACCTTTACAATTTCACACTATGTTTGCATCTCCTTAATTAATTAGACTTAATCAAGCCTCTAATTGACCCATTATTTATCCCAGAGCCTTATTATTCCTATTTTCTGAAAGAGAAACCTATCTTAAACAATTGCTAACATTAATTAAAACAACTTAGAAATTGAATGTCCTTGACTTACGTCCTAGGACCCATTCTCCTAGGGGAAAATGGGTCCCCTTTAAGTCCTAGGTCCCAATTTTTTATATGTTTTGGTGGAATTTTAATGATTCAAATTTAAGTTTCAAATGTTAGCTTTTGGAATCTAATTTTTGGAAAATTAGATAAACACCTATAAATACATAGTTATTTTATCAGTTAAAAGCTAAGAAGCAAGATGTGAAATTTGCAAGTTAAAATATTATTGTCAAGAGCATTGAAGAGCAACATTATCAGTCATCTACAACAAAAATCAAGATCATATCATCATGTAAAAGTTCATGTGTGTTAATGTTCATTTTTTATGATAACATTGTGATGTAGGTTTCAAGCATTCAAGCATCAAATCAATCAATCAAGCCAATTCATGCAAGAAGAATTAGAAAGATTTGTTTGAATTTAGTCCTCTAAGGGTAGCCATTAAGGGTTTGGTGAGTTGTAACAAGCAAGTGTTCATTCATAAATTCCTTCATTTTATCCTTATTTAATTATCAACATTTAATTACCAACATGGTATTTGACTAAGGAAAACCCCCATTCACCCAAAAAGAAAACATTTTGCTTCTCTCTTTGTATATGCAGATTTACAGGTGATGAAAGACTGAAAGTTGATCAAAGGAGCATTTTTACAAAGTTTTCAAATTTTTCATCATTGTTGTCAAGCTACAGAAACTTACCTACAGGTTTTATTTTTGGCTTTTCGATAGTAAAATTTAGAGGAATCAAAAGTTTAGATCCGAGATCAAAGGATTGCAAAAAGTATTTTTCGACCCTTGCACTAGGACCCATTCACCCTAGGGTGAACCAATCCTGCTACAAACCTTGAGACATACTTTTTATCATAGGTGCACACCATTTTTCCCTTCTTAGATCTACTTGAGAATTTCCCTTTTCATTTCTGTTATCATAGAATTCTACATTTCAAGTATTAGTTCATATAATTTAGTAAGTTAATGCACTTTAAATCATCTCCTAATATTGCAAATTAGTCATTTCTATCATAAGAAAACAACAAATCCAAAAATAGGGTTGGCTAACCTCAAGGTTGAAGGTCAACCCTACCCCTTTGAGATCTCTTTTTCTAATGAAATTAGGAAAAGTGTAAGTGTGTTTAAACCTTTTGATCATTCCATATTGAACACTCACTTACCTCCCTTTTTCTTACATTTCATTTTTGTGAACCCAACATTGTACATCATAAATTTTGATTTGGAAGTCTCTAAAACCCTAGATCTAGGATTTGTATTAGTTCGTTTGCATCTAATTTAGGGTTTCAAATTTGCATCTTTGCATAATTTAAATTCATAATTTAAATCTAAAAATATTTCGTAAATCTTGCATATTAGTTGTATCAAGAGTGTCTTTTAGTCATTTAGATCAGAAATTCAATCAAAATTGCATTCAAAAAGTTGTCATTTTGTTCACTTTTTTCCATCAAATTGTATTTGAATTTAATCATCAAATTCTAAAAATCTGTAACTAAAATAATTTGTTTGCAACTTGAAATATAGAACTTAAACATTAACTCAGAAACTCAAATTTTCAAATCCTTGTGCGAAGACTCATTTTCCCTTGGGCAAACCAGTCCTTGTACACGTCATTTTCTAAAATTTTGAGCATAAACTCATCTTTGTCTATTTCATTGCTTGTTGTTTGCAGATCTCAATTTCAGAATAAGAAATTACCATTTTTTGTAGTTTTGTGCATTTAAGTCAATTGATCAAAACAAGTGCATTGTTCAAGAGTAAAATTTTCATTCAAAAGATATCATTTCTAGATTATTTTTTCTTCTTACGATCATCGAATCTGAAATTTTGCATCAAACTTCATTCATACTTGCATTGGGAATATAAAATAAACTTTCATCATGGATATGTTTTTGGTAAATATTAACGTCCTTAAAATATTTGGTTGATGTCTCAAGTTGTGTGTTGGATGATGATCCTAATACAATTGAGCCTCTTCATGATCCTTCACCTCCTAATTCAAATGTCCCTGTGAGACTAACATCTTAGGTGAAGATGAAGATAACATGAAAGAATTCATACAAAATTCCTTCACAACCTAGATAACAATGCATCCTTTTACCCCTCCATGCAAAAACCAACACCTCCTATCATCCCGCCACTTGATATTTTTGGCCTATTGCATCCTAAATCTGAATCACAAACCAAGCCTAAACCACCAACCATGAAAGAACCTCTTCATAATGACAACATTGATACTCTTCTATCCTATGCCCACAAAGTTATTGATGTAGAAACTATGAGATCTAGCTATCAATTGTCAACATCAAGCTTATCGAATATATTGCATACTACAATTTGAGAATAAAAAAAGAAAAATGGAAAATATCAGTGGAGGTGATTCAACTATGGCATAGGAATTGAGGTTTATTTCTTTATTATTGTTTTTTCTATTATCATTTGTGCTTCATTGTTAGATTAAGGTCTTCATGGCCCTTCAAAATAGGTAGTTTTGTGGTTGCTATCATTGATTCATGCTATTTCCCCTGAATTTTACACGATCTACATTTTGTGAACCCAACATGAACTAACTCAATTTTGCAATTTTTGAGATTTTTTTGAGTTTCAGGTGTGCGATGAAATCATTATCTACAGTGACACAATTAAGACTTCAAACATCACAATTGTTGTAAGTGTGACACATGCGAGGTTTGTCGCCTCGAATCTATCACCTAGAATGATGCATCTAATTATTATCTTTCAAATCTCAAAATTCTTCAATTATTTATATTTCAGATCATTTTATTAGCTTTTGGTTATTTCTCTAACATTCTAACAATCTTGAGTTTTGACAATGGACAGGCGGGAGAAGTGGGAGTGTGAGCAGGAAAAGCAAGATTTTGAATCTTCGAACAATGGAGCATGCTGTGGAGTAGGATCTGAGGATTCATAGGCAGAATCGACACAAGTTCTGAGTGGGAAGAAAGGTAAGGATGATTTAGATGATAAGGATTCCAAAAACAATATTTTGGTGGACCCAGGGGAAGGCTGTCCAACCTGCTAACCTTGTGGGATCTATTGAAGGACAAAAGGGGGATAAAACTATTGATGTGGTGGGGGCTGCTGGAGGGGAAGGAGCTAAATGCAAACCATGGTCTTTTCTGTTTGGAGTCAAGCCTAATGGTAAATTGGTTTTCCCTCTAGTGCACAACATATCTGACTCAGTGAAAGGTAAGTTTTCCATCTTTGTGCTTGATTCGATTATTGATCATAATATTTCCTTAATGGACAAAGTGCTAGTTGGAAAGTTTATGGGCCCTAGACCAAATATTGAAGTGGCTAGGGAGTTTTTCAAAAAAAAGTGGAGAACCAATGGCAAAGTTATTGTTGCAATGCTTCCCAAAGGTTACTTTTATTTTGAGTTTACCTGCAAGGAGGATATGGTGGTTATCAAGAGCAGCGGTCCTTGGATTATAGGGAAATCCTCCCTGGCCCTTAAGAAATGGCCGTCTAATCTAGACCTCTCTGACTCTATTTTTGAGAATTTTCTAGTCTGAGCTAGACTTCTAGGTCTTCCTTTGGAATACTAGAATGAGGATGTCTTCAATGGCATTGCTAACTTTTTTGGGGAGCTTTTGTCAATAGACCCCATTACAACAGCTAGAAAAAGGCTTGTGTTTGTTGGAATCTATGTGGGAGTGTCCCAAAATGCTGACCTCCTTTCTTCTATTGATATCCAATCGAAGTTGGGGACTTGGATGCAAGCTATAGAGTTTGAATTGATCCCTTTTGCTTGCTTTAAGTGAAAAAAAATAGGGCATTGGGCTAAGAAATTCCCACTCAATTCCAGCAAGGAGAAAGAGAAACCTCTTCCTAATCCGAAGCCTATCTAGAGAAAGAAGCCTGAGGGGGAGGGTAAAGAGAGCAAAGAAACTCCCGTATCGGCGAGTCAGGGTGTATGAAGCCTGAAGCTCAGGTGAATACCCCTGAGTGCAATGAGGTGGAGGGTTTCAAGGAAGATTTGGGTTTTCAGGAGCCTCAACGAAATGAGTTAGAGAACTTATCTGGAATGAAGGAGGATGGAGAGTGTGAACTCAAAAGCATTGGAAATGGACTGCTAAATTTGGATTCCTCTATCAACAACCTTGAATTTGAATCAAAAGGTAAGGAGGATGGGGGACTAGGTTTGGATGATATTCCTATTCAGGGATTGACACTGGACTTTGGTTTTCCTCTTCCTCATTCTGCCTCTAGAGGAGGCCTCCCCTCTAGCATGGAATCTGCTCATATTCTGGGAACCACTATCTCTTCAGATTATGTCAAGGATACCTTTGAGAACATGAGTCTGACACAAGAGTTCTCAAGTGAAAATTCAACCCAGTGTAATAACGGATTGATGGACACCCTTCAATTGGATCAAAGGAGGATGTCTGATAATGATTGGGAATCAAGGAGAGAGTTGGAAAACCAAGAAGATACAAATAGAGATGACACCATCTCTTGTCCAAGTAAAAGAAGAAGAAAAACAGACAATAGAATACCCCGAGTGGAGTCTTTACTAGAACCAGAGCTAAGGTGATTGTGGAGCTACTAAGACCAACCAAGGAAGAAAATATGTAAAGTGGCTGAGGGAGCATGGTAATTTTCAAGATATTGTGGATGGTGTTCAAAAGACCATCCTGAAGATTCTCCAATCCCCTGGTAAGACATGGAGATCATGTCATGGAATTTTAGGGGGCTAAATAGGCTCCATAAGCAGGATGTGCTACACAATTTTGTTAGGGACCATAAACCTGATATATTACTTGTCCAAGAATCCAAAATGCCTAAGGAGAAGGTGGAAAATATTAAGATGTTTCAATTTTGTGGTGTCCATGGAAACAACTCAGAAGGTGCCTCAGGAGGAATTGTCACATTCTAGAACTAGAATCTCCTTAAAGGGGAACCATTGCTGGAGAGCACTAATCATGTGGCTACCAGATTTACCCATATCAAATACAATTTTTGTTGGATTTAGTCTAATATCTATTCCCCTAATGGGAAAGGAGCAAGAAATTCATTTTGGAAGGAGCTTATTTCCTTTCCTAGGATTTTTAACAATGATTCATGGGTTGTTATGGGAGACTATAATACCCCTCTTCAGGATGATGAGAAGATCAGAGGTTCCCAGGTTAATATGGAAAGCAGAATGGACCTTTTGGATTTCATGAATAACCAAGTATTGATTGATTTGGATTTGCAGGGAGCCACCTATACTTGGTTGAATCGAAGAATTGTTAAGGAATTGATCCAAGTAAGGTTAGATAGAACATTAATTTTAGGTCAATGGTTTTTAAACTATTATTGTTCTTTAAAATCTCTTTCAAGGGTGGGCTCTGACCACTTTCCTATAAGTTTTGTGGTGGATCCTTTAAAGGGGAAGAGGAAATTTCCCTTCAGATTTGAAATAATGTGGCTTTCCCATCCTTAAATATTTGAGGAAATAATGAAATGGTGGAATATTTCTATCCCTGGGACCGCCATGTTTAGGGTGGCTAAGAAATTGAGGGAAGTTAAATGTAAAATAAGAAGATGGAAAAAAGAGACCTTTGGTAACATTTTTGGAATCAAATTTGAGCTTCAAATGGAGTTGGTGAAGATTTAGGATAGAATCCAGAGGGAAGGATATATTGATGATAATAGGGAAAAATAAAATGAGTTGCTTGTGAAAATGCATGAAATTATAGCAAGAGGGGAGGAATTTTGGAGACAGAGATCTAGAGCTTTGTTGCTTTCAGCTGGAGATAAAAACACTAGATATTTTCATTTGTCTACATCAAAACATAGGGCTGCCAACATAATCTCTCACATTGAAAGTAACAACAATCGGTTTGAGGAGGAGGATGAAATTAGAAGACAAGCTATCCTTTTCTTTAGTAATCTCCTCTCAGTGAGTGGAGGAATCAACCAGGAAGAGAAAGATTACCTTTTAGAGGCCATCCCTAATTTAGTTGAGCAGGAAGATAATAACAAGCTTGCTTCTATTCCTTCTAGGGAAGAAATTAAAAAAGACGTATTTTCCTTTGAAGGGAACAAGGCCCTTGGCCCCGATGGGTTTCCCATGTTCTTCTTTCAATGGTTTTGGGAGATTGTTGAAGAGGATGTTGTGAATGCAGTTGAAGAGTTCTTTGGATCAAGAAGTATCCTAAAGGAACTAAAAGCTACCTTTTTGGTCCTTATTCCCAAGAAACTTGGAGTGACGGAGTTTGAAGCCTTCAGGCCTATAAGCCTTTGTAATTATTTCTACAAAATCATTTCAAAGGTTTTGACGTCTAGGCTTCTCATAGTTCTTCCTTCATTGATCTCTCTCCAGCAAAATAGCTTTGTTCCTAGAAGGAAGATCCTCGATTCTATTGTCACTATCCATTCCCTTGTGGAATCCAAAACTGAAGATTTTCTCCTCAAGCTGGATATTTCGAAAGCCTATGACCGTGTGGACTAGAAATTCTTATTCAAAATCATGAGGGCTTTTGGATTCAACAATAGAGTCCTTCAGATGGTGGATCAACTTGTTTCAACTGTTTCTATTTCTATTATGGTGAATGGATCCTCTTCACATTTTTTTAGAATTCGAGAGGTTTAAGATAGGAAGATCCTACCTCCCCCATCTTGTTCACTATTATGGCTAAATGCCTTGAGAGAAATCTGAAAAAATTGATTGATCAGGGGTCTCTGGTGGGACTAAGGCCCTCTTCTAGTAATCTAATTTTCTCACATCAACAGTTTGTTGATGATACCATGCTAATGGGGAGATCTACTGTGACTGAAGCTAAGAATTTGAAAAGAATTTTGGACAAGTATGAGAGGGCTTCAGGTCAGTTGGTCAATAGACAAAAAATTTCTCTTTCCTTTTTTAGTACCCCTGATCATACACAGGTCAAGATAGCTAGAATTCTCGGATGTAGAGTGGATTCCTTACCTTCTATTTATCTTGGCTTGCCCTTAGGCCTTAAACCTCCTGACTCCTTTTGGAGTTCTTTGGTTGATAGGTTCAACAAAAAGATCGCTGGATGGAAAGGATCTCTTCTTAGTCAAGCAGGAAAAATCCAACTCCTCAAAGCTTCTCTTTAGAACCTTCTGATTTATGCCTTAAGTCTTTTCAAAATCCCTGCTAAATTTGCGGATGCTATTGAAAAAATTCAAAAAAGATTTCTTTGGTTGGGGGTTGAAGAAAGAAAGAGAACACCGCTTATTGGATGGGATCTTGTCTATAGGCCAAAAAAGATGGGAGGATTGGGTCTAAGAAATATCAGAATGATGAATAAGACACTTCTTGCTAAGAAAATTTGGAGGTCTTTTTCGTCTTATGGGGAATGGAAAGACATTTTAAAAAGTAAATATATGGCTAATTATGGATCCCTTAAGGCCCTGCTAGATTCTCCCTCTTTTCCCTATGGATCTGCTTGCTAGAATGATATGATTACAGGGAGAAAGATTGTTGACTTAGGTGTTGGGTGGATAAGAAGTGGAAATCAAGCCAGGTTTTGGGAGGACAAATGGTTACTAAAAGAGCCCGTGATTAACTATGAAAGGTTTAATAGGTGGGTTGACATTTGCAAAATGACTTTTGGTATTCAAGTTAAGGACTATTGGTGTAATGGGGGTTGGGTGGACTTGTGCCAGCTTAGCCCAAAGCTTGCCCCTATTCACTCATCACTGATGGCTATTAGGATGAGTTCGAATCAGTAGGATGACCTTTTAGTCTGGAGATATAACCCCTTGGGAAACTACTATGTTTCATCAGCTGTCTCTTTGTTGTCCCTCTCTCAAGCCCCCTCTCCTTTCTGGACCAGAGCATGGATAAAAAATTTGACCCCTAAATTCAATACTTTTTTTTCTGGATCCTTCTTCAAAATAAAGTGCTTACGGTTGAAAATCTTTGCAAGCATGGTTTCTAGATACCTAATAGATGCTATCTTTGCAAGAATGAGGCAGAGTCTGCAAATCACTTGTTTCTCCACTATCTATTTACTGCTGCTATATGGGGTGAGTTTATGACTCTCTGGAACATTTCTTGGGTGTTTCCTTATTCTATTGAATACTTTTTCTCTCAATGGAAAGCTCTGTCTTTGAATCATTTTATTCAAAGATTATGGGCTTTCACTTTCCCCTATATTGCCTAGGGTGTGTGGAAGGAACAAAATAACAGAATCTTCAGGGATAAGGAAACTTCAGAGAACAATGTGTTTGAAAAAATCTTTAGGCTAATTTTGGAAAACTTTAATATCATCCCTCAAGAAGAGAATAAACTGGAGGTTGTGGTGTGCTCTCCATATGACTTAAAGATTGCTAAGGAGTGGGAGATTAAAAATGATGTGTCAAGGGCTTCTAAACCAGCTAAAAAAAACTAGGAAGGGGTGTGCTAGAGTTTTCCACCAAGTGGTTGGATTAAAGCCAACTTCGATGGTGTGGCTAAGGGAAACTCGAGGTTAGCTGGAAGTGGAGGTGTGATTAGGGACTCAAATGGAAATTTTTTAGCGGCAGTGGAAATCTCTCTTGGATCTCAAACTAACCACTTGGCTGAAGCTGTTAGAGCCTCTCAAGTGATTGACTTAGTGCTTAGTCAAAATTTTAAAAATTTATGGCTTGAAGGAGACTCAAAAAACATTATTGACTGCCTCCTAGGAAAGTCCCCTCCCTCATGGACTATCAAGAGCTAGACCGAAGATGCTAAATCCCTTTTAGTAGAATTTGAAAAAGTAAAAATATCTCATTCTTTTAGGGAAGCCAATAGTGTGGCTGATTTGTTTTCTAATGAGGGGGTTAAATAGAAGGGGTCGGTCACGTGGCAGAACATCAAGGGTTTGGGCATTGATGCAAGGGCCTTAATTGAATATGATATCATGCATGGGAAAGCAACAACTTTTTTTGATGATGAAGGAGAGCAGGGTCAAGTACATCAGCATCATTAGATTTCATGGGGCCGCATTTATTATCTTAAATGGTAGTAAGAAATGGCATGTTTTGTGGGCTCTTTGGTTTGGTTGCTGCATTTTATTTGAGGACTTTTTCTCTAGTAGAGATTTCAGGGAGGTGCTTGTGATAATGGGAGGAGACAGGAAAAGGGTGGAGTCGAAGAGCTATGAAATGCATAAGAGGAACCCGAAGGTATGGAGACAAGTTGAATGTGGTGGGCTACTCCCTTTCATTGAAAAGATTCATGGGCTTGATCTGAAGGCCACTGAGTACTTTGAGAAAAATTGGAAGAATGGAGAAATAATTCTTTTCGGGAGGAAGGTTAAGGTGGACAAGAACCTCATAGGGGAAGTCACTGGCATGTCAACAGAGGGAATACAATTCTTTCATGATAGAAAGTTCTCTGACAAGGCAGTTATGAGATTCCCTAGGAAAGATAAGGAGAGGATTAAGCTGATAAAAGTCTCCAACAACTACTTTGAAGCTGATTCGTTTAAGTTGTTATGGAGAAAAGTGCTCAGAATCATCATGGAATACATTACCTTGGATGGTAGATTCACTAGGGTCTATGGCGACCACTTCGCCCTTCTCAACCACTTTCACCACAAGGGAGCTCTGATCATGGATTTGGAAGCTGAAAAGGAGAAAAGTAGGACTGGGGATGTTGGAATTTTGAAGAGGATGAGAGCTAATTTGAAGAGGAAGGCTCCTCCTACACCCTGAATGGTTCATGCCCTGAAAAAGTGTACCCAAGACGTGTACATTCTTGAAGCTGAGGTTGTTGATGCTCTAAACTCCTTAGTATAGTTGGGGGTTGTTTCTATTGCTGGTTTTTTTGGTGGCCCTTGCTGGCCTTGGGTTGGGGGCTGTTGTGCTTTCTTGGCTCTTTTCTTTTCACATCCTTTTTTTTTGGATACTTTAATGCTTAATCTTTTTATTTTCTGTATACTCTGTGGTTTCAGGTCCTTGTAAAACCCATTTTTTCCTTTATCAAAAAAATTCTAACAACCTCATTACATCATTTGCATCATTAGATTTGTTGCTTTTGTCATATCTTTATGTTTTTATAGCCATAGGTTCTTGCACCACAATCACCATTCCCAACACCACAGTCATCATTATGTAAGCTGCATATATTTCATCCCATGGCTCATTTGAATGCCGCATCTAACTGTCATAGCAAAAATAGGGTATAAATATGAGATTTTATTTTCTTCTTGTTGCATTCATTAGGTCAGGGCTTTTTTTGTTACTAATATTTGATTTTTAGCTTGTGGCAATCGTTGGGAGAAGACCTTTTGATCTAAACTACTAATCTAATTTCTTGCAAGGTTCCATTGTGTGTTTGTGATTTATAAATTAGGAACATTTGTAATTGTTGCTTAAAAAGAGCACATGTCTTGCATGTTTTGTGCACTTACACACATGTGTTATTACCAAAGGCATGTTATCTAAAGTATCCTCTCCCTTTGTGCTACGTGTGTTCTTTGGTGATGAGAAATAGCGACATGAAATAGTCTTGAGTATCCTCTCCCCTTGCGCTATGTGAGATTATTGGGTGATGAGAAAGAAAATTATACAAGCCTTCCATTTTTCTTTTTGAGTAGGGTGGGCCTACAAGTGGAGTTTCACCCCTGGGAATGACCCCTAGCGTATATAGGTCCAGTATGCTATATAAAAGTGCAAAAATTGAAAGGTGAGCATAATCCATTTGATCCCTAGGGGGTGGGCCCCATGATCCTGAGTGATTTTGGACGGGGATTAGAGACTTCGGTCTTCCATCACTACTAGGCCATGGTGTTCTTCAGAGTTCACACGAGAGTAAGAACCACTATTTTAGAAGCCTAAGACTCTTTTTGGCCATCTACTATTGTTGGTGCATTGTGATAGTTTCGTCATGAGAAGTTACCACGTTTGATGCTTGGTTGAGGTGGCATAGTTCCTTGTTTGGATTTCATCCTTTCAAGGTGAGAGGTGTTAAGGTGGTACATGACCTTGGCATACTCTAGCTTCACCCACTCCTTGTTCTCAAATTTAACATCACTTGAAAGGGTGAGGTAAGCCCACTTTAGTAGGTAACACTATTACTACTAGCTAGGTTGTTCTTGATTATATTGTTTGTGAACTAAGGCCTAGTGAGTTTTGTGGAAGAAAACTTGTAAAATAATTGCTTACCAAGAAGTCAAAGAGTCAAAAATAGCTAAATCTATCTTTTGAGTGTTGTGTTTTATGATCAAATCTAGAAATTTCCCAAAATGGAAACCATTTAGAAAGCATAAATTTGAGACCAAAAACTAGAAAGCCACAACTATTACATAGAAACTTGTCAGAAATAATGTTGCATTTGTCAAAAATCGTAGGAAGTCATAAACCCACATTTACCTGTGCATCGCAATTGATTGATACTGAGCTGCAATTGATTGGGCCCAAGGAAAACTTTAGTGGTGAATCTTTTCCAATTGGTGAATTCCAGGAATCGGCCAAGTCGAAATTAGAAAATTTCTCGCACCCAACAGGGTGTCCAATTTGCCCAAATTTTACGAACTACAGGTCCGGTGCATGTCCATTTGCCAATGAGTTTTTTTATGAGGCATATTTAAGAAAAAAAATCGCCATTGTCAAACTACACATTTCAATTGGACCGACTAATATTTTCACTTGCAATCCCAAAAGCATTTAATAAAACACCTATATATTCACCAATACTATTAAAACAACATTGTATCAAGACCCATTTCGCCAATTAAAATTTACAAATAGTTACTTGTGAAGACCCATTTTACCAATTAAAATTTATAAACAGTTGCTTATGAGGACCTATTTCACCAATAACATTAAAAAATAATTACATTTGAGGACACATTTCCCTTTGAAAATTACAACTTACCATTGTATAAGCACGCGGGATTCGCCAAATTTTTAATATTCCATTTAAAAATCTCGCGGAATTTGCCAAATATGGAATCATGGATTGATATAAATACAATCAAAAGTGTCATTTATTCTTACACATTTTGTTCAGTTCTAAGGTTCTACTTCTCAATTCAAAAGTCAGCGAAAGTTGAAAACATAGAATTAAAGGTGAGTGATCATTTCTTCATAGTGTTATTAGTTATAATAATAAGTTTTCTTCATCTCTTTTCCATTCTTGCTTTAGTCTTAAAGATGATACTGAGTAGGGAATGTGATCTATATTATTATTCTGTCCTTAAACAAGAAGACATTTTTTTCCAGTTTTTATTCAAAGTGAGAGATGAATATGTCGAGTGACTTGAGCAACAAGGGTAAGGATCTTGCCGCTCCTTAGGGTGGTGAAGAGACTTCTACTACTCCTCAAACTCCTTCTACTCCTCAGGGTGGTAAGGTTCCTACCACTCCTCAGGGTGGTGAAGAGACTCCTGCCACTTCTCTGGCTCCTCAAGGTGGTGAAGAGACTGGGAGGCTAGCAAAACGCCAAAAACTTAGACGTACCATATAGTCTTACTTTGGAATTTCCAAAGCTTCCGATCCATCAAGTCAAGATGGAGCTACATCATCAACTCCTCCACCAAATATTGGTAGCATTCACAATACCTCACCGCCACCGGAAGGTCAAGTTGAGATTGTCATTGATTTAAATAAAAATGTATCAAATCAGTATGGAAATACTGCAGAAGATGTTCCAAGGGATACCTTGGGCCCGGTTAGCCAAAATGAGATAATTGACTTGGATGAGGATGATGATGTTGGTAGCAAGAAAAGGGAAAATAAACCAAAAAGGGGGCATGAGTGGGAAATGACAAGGAATTTTCAACTTGGTTGGTTGTAAAAGTACCCATTCATTGAACTAGTGGGGAAAACAAACGATATTGAAAATGCAACATTGGTCAGATGTATGATTTGTACTTGGAAATGTGGAAGAGACAAGACGTTGCAGCTAAAGATTGACACTATAGAAAAGCATATTGGTAAAGTTTATGAAAAATAAATCATAGACAGAAAGGAACAATCAGTCATACGATGGAAATCAAAGGAAGTATTTCTTCATGTTAGGTATGCCGTGGATTATGAAGAGCATCACCAAAAAATGTCGAAGCTTGCTGCATGTAAAGGTACACTTGAGGCTCAATTTGGAAAAAACAATGGAAGCAACAAATCTATCAAAAACTGTTCAGATGAGTGCTCTTTTTCATATTTTGTCCAAAGGGCATCCTATGACAGACTACCCAAAATATTCTGGTTTATTATCTTATTTGAATGTTCCTCACTATTCCTACTCACATTGGTCAGTAAATGCTATTGATGGTGTTTTCTGCACAGCAACAACTCAGACAAAATATGGAAATCCTATCTCTCTTGAAAGGTAAATCTCTATCAGCAAGCCTCAAGAGATAACCCCAAGGTCTTTAATGTCAGGTCTTGACAATGCATAAACAACTTAGTGATAAATGTGAAAATGTTGGTAATCACAAGGGGCCTTACAAATGAACAATGTTGGAAGTGTACTTTCATTAGATGTAACAATATGGTGATGCTTTCAATCCTAAAACTAACCCAGATTCAAAATAAATATCAGAAGAGATAAGGGTTGAGAGAGATTTCTAAGACTAAAACCTAAGATCAATCACAACAATGATGAATGCTGCAGATGGACAGATCCCCAATGAAACTAATCTCTGTTTGATCAAGGACAAGCCTACAACTCCATAAAAACGGTGCAATCTTCTAAGGAAACTGAAGATTTTCAGACTTTGAACATTCATTCACATACCCAATAACTAGTGCAATGTAAACAAGCATCCATAGTTGAACTTAGCACAAAATAAGGCCCACAATAAATTTACACAACTTACAATCAACAAATTGCTAAAAGTATGGAACAGAGATTGATCAACATCATTAACATTTTACCATTGTTGTAAAAGAACTAAAATCTAACATCTAACATTTGAGAATTGAGAATAAGAAACCATAAACTATCAAAGTGTAACACAAAGCTTGCCAAATCAACAATCCAATTGCATTAACTTCTCCAGCATTACATAACAATTTCTAGTCTCTCTCCTCTCCTACAACTACTGACTTCCCTAACTTAGCCAATTTTGGCTTTTTACAGCCTCAAACCAACTATTCTAACCTAGTCTAACCTCTTACAAATGAGAAGTCGCTAGCCTTATATAGAAAATTACATTTTGAACCAATGGCTGCAATTGCACTTCTAGAAGCATCAAGCTGTTACATTTAATTTGGGAGCTCATGGTACATCATCATCTGATTGCATAAAAACAATTACATCATGGAACAATGAGAAAACAATATTATGCCAGCTTGTTATTAATGAAAATTTTGATTGGATGATGAAATCAACTTCACGTATTTTCTAAAAACTCCTTCCAACTGTAGACAGTTTGGGCACAGATTCTTATGTAGGCCCCACTTTTAATATTTGAATTGAACTCTCCTAGATTTCCCTTTTGGCACAAATCCATATGCAAGTCCCCCCTTTTGATTTATTTAATCTTGAAAAATAGACATCATCATTAGTAGCTCACATGTTAAAAATCCAATCCAAATTGAACTTAAAAAAAAAAATTTGGCCTTTAAAAAAACTTACATTTTTTATGGAAACTTTCCATTTTCGGAAATTTTCAATTTTTGGATATTTTTATCTTCAAAATTTTTCTCCATCTCACAAATTTCATTTCGAGAATATTTTAAAATTTCAAGAAAAAATTTCCATTTTGGAAAAAAAATTTATTTTGGAAAAAATTCCATTTTTGAAAAATTTCGATTTTGAGGGGGTCTTGAAAATTTCCAAAACTGGAAATTTTAGGATTTTGAAGGGGTCTTGGAAATTTCAAGGATTTCCATCAGGGATGGAAATACCCAAATTCCCTACAAGGTCAAAATCCCCTAAACCTCATAACTTGTTTTCTAGAAGGAATTTTCAAAAAAATCAAAAAACAACCTTGCCTAATTTTTCGTCCTCTATCCATGGGTGCAAAAAAGAAATTTTCTATTTTTGGAAAATTTTGGAATTTTGAGGGGTCCTGAAAATTTCCAAAAATGGAAAATTTGGGGATTTCCATCAGGGACGAAAATCCCCCAATTCCTTGCAGGGTCAAAATCCCCTAAACTCCATAACTTTTTTTCTAGAAGGAATTTTCAAAAAGTTCAAAAAGCAACGTAGCCTAATTTTTCGTCCTCTATCCACAGGTGCAAAAAAATTTACATATAACATTTAAAATTCACTTCAAAATCCCCATTTTCAAATTCCAAGATAAGTGAATTTCCCCTAGAGCCTCAAACTATTGTCCTCATCAAACCCAATCTAGACTTAATCCTAAAATAACCTCCCAAGAAGAGAAAAACCAAAATTTGACCAAGCCAAGAGGTAGAGATGCAAAAGAAAAAAGAGGGTCCCCGCCTTCGGTGGGGTGTGTGCAAAAATTGCACAACAAACACTGGATGGGAATGGGAAAACTATCTTGATGCAGTGGAAAAGGAAGATTTAAAGGATAAAGTAAAATAGTCAAATTTCATTGCATTATCTTTAGATGAAGTTACTACGGTAGACAATACTTGTGTCTGTATGCATTTGTATACTATTGTAGACATCCAAATTTGGACACTTAATTTATCCAAATTTATCACTTTTCATCTAAACATCCTCTTATCTGAGTTAATTAAGTAATATTACTATTATTCAATTAATATTCTTAATTCTGCCAAATCCCTAAGGTATTTAATTAATAATTAAATACCTTACCCTCCTTAATCCTCTTTTTATCAAATAAATTAAATAAATATTACATTTATTTAATTCCTCACATGTCATTTTCATCTAATCCTAATCCATTTCCTAATCTCTTCATTAAGGATGTGCACATGCCTAATCCTTGATTAGGATGTGTCACATCCTCCAACTTTTGCAAGTTGGCTTTTAATCCTAATTAACCCCTAATTATCCTCTAATTACCATTAGTCAAACCTAATTAGTACCTTGGTCAACTCTCCCCATCCCCAAAAATTTTTAATTCCTTTTTATTCACCTAGGATCCTCTCTTCCCCATGTGAATTTTTAATTCACTTTTATTCCTCCTAGAATCCCCTTTTCCCATGCATCTTCTAGAACCTTTGACTTGTCACATCAAGTCACATGTGACAAATTCCCACCTTTTGGGAACCTTGTCTTATCCACTAGATTATTCCAATCATTGTGAATTTTTAATTCACTTTTATTCACCCAAGATTCTTCCCATCTCCCAATGTACTTGGAAGGTACTTGTCCTTCCTCCACCTCATGTACCTTTTTGACACCTCACCTCCATCTCATATCCCCTTGGCCACTTCACCCTCCACATGTCAAGATGTGAGGGCTTGTGGGTTCTCAACCCACCATAGCCCTTCATCTTGACCTTGTTTCATCAATCTTGACCATTGAATTCTCTAGAGAATTCAAATTCTCCTATAAATACCCCCTCCTCAAGGGCATTTTCAACACTTAATCATTTTGCAACTAAATGCTGTCATTTTGTGCACTCATTTAGCCTTCAATTATATTCACTTGCATCCAAGCATATAGTCAAATCCTTCATTTTTAGCCACATCAAGAGCCATCAAGGAGCATACATGTCAATCCAAATCAAGGGCCAACCAAGGAGTTTCAGCTGCAAGGAAGAAGGTATAATCAGTTATCTTCATTTAACATTTTCCTCTTTGTATTTTCAAATTCCTTAGGCTAATCATGAGGTGTTTCATTATATTTTTCCATTGCATTTTAATTGCTTAGAATAGGCTAAATATTTTGATATCACATTTCTGGCACGCCCGGTGGGACCCACAAACGGGTTCCTATACTTCACGTTTGCTGTTGTTGAGATTTTTACATGAACACGTCGCAGTGGGGCGACTACGCCCCTGTTTTTACTGCAATGGGGCGATTACGCCCCTATTTTTACTACAGTGGGGCGTCTGCGCCCTCTTTGGCTGAAAACTATTTTTGTGCTAATACTTTACTGCAGTGGGGCGTCTGTGCCCTCTTGGCTAAAAAATTGTTTTTGTGCTAATACTTTACTGCAATGGGGCGTCTGCGCCCTCTTGGGCTGAAAACTATTTTTGTGCTAATACTTTACTGTAGTGGGGCGTCTGCGCCCTCTTGGCTAAAAAATTGTTTTTGTGCTAATACTTTACTGCAGTGGGGCGTCTGCGCCCTCTTGGGCTGAAAACTATTTTTGTACTAACACTTTACTGCAGTGGGGCGTCTGCGCCCTCTTGGACTAAAAATTGTTTTTGTGCTAATACTTTACTGTAGTGGGGCATCTGCGCCCTCTTGGGCTGAAAACTATTTTTGTGCTAACACTTTACTGTAGTGGGGCGTCCGCGCCCTCTTGGACTAAAAATTGTTTTTGTGCTAACACTTTACTGCAGTGGGGCGTCTGCACCGTCTTGTGGCTGGAAATTATTTTTGTGCTAACACTTTACTGCAGTGGGCATCTGCGCCCTCTTGGGCTGAAAATTGTTTTTGTGCTAACACTTTACTGCAGTGGGGCGTCTGCGCCCTCTTGGGCTAAAAAAATATTTTTGTGCTAACATTTACTGTAGTGAGGCGATTACGCCCCCTGGGCTGAGATTTGTGCACTTTTTCGCAGTGGGGCGACTACGCCCCTGTTTTTACCACAGTGGGGCGATTACGCCCCTATTTTTACCGCAGTGAGGCGATTACGCCCCTGTTTTACTGCAGAAGGGTGACTGCGCCCCCTGGAAGGTAAAATTATTATCTTGGCCTCGGTTTTCTTTGCTATTTTCTCCCTAACATTGTTCTTGCAAGGATACATGTGTTTTTTGCTAACTTTTTGCAGCATAATCTTGTGAAGTTGACGGAGAAAGTGGGATAAAACATCTAACATTTGCTTGCAGGGTTATCCATTTGCTCAAACTTTTTAAACTATCCTTGCTGTTTGCATTAATCTAAGAACATAGTTTAATTAGAGGGAGTAATATTCATTGCTTGCTGTGCTTGTCTTTTTGTGTTACCCAAAGGGGGCACTAGCTTGTTTTCACTTTCCCCTTGCACTTCGTGTGAGCCTGGGGAGTAGTTGGAAACGGTTAGTGTTTTCTTTATAGTGGGACCTGTTTGGGGATTTCATCACCCCAAGGGACGATTCCAACCACGCGTACCGGCGGGGTATATAAAGGGGGGAGAGCGAAAGCTGTACCCCAATCCAGTCACGTCGCAATTGGCGGAGCGTCGAAGCTAGGGTGATACCTAGATAGACGTGAAGAGTTGGTCTGAGCCCTTCAATATCTCGCTGGGGTTCCTGACTCACGCTTGTGACGGGCTAGTGTTCATAGTTGTGCCTCACGTACCGAGAGTATATCGAGGACTCCCTAGACACCTTGTGCATCCTAGATTAATACCTCTTTGGCCATACCCTTAACACTAATCGTAGGGTTGTGTTTGCTTGAGAGTGTTTTCTTGTGAGAAACCAGTGAAATTTTGACAATTTGGCCTTATCATTGTCATTTTAAAGTCCTCGCCATAGTCATTTGTATCAAACCAAGCCTCTGTTTTACCGCAGTGGGGCGATTACGCCCCTGTTTTTACCGCAGTGAGGCGATTACGCCCCTGTTTTACCGCAGTGGGGCGATTACGCCCCTATTTTTACCGCAATGAGGCGATTACGCCCTTGGTTTGCTACAGAGGGGCGAATTTGCCCTCCTGAACATCCGAGATCACCCCGTTTGGGTCTCTTTAGCCTCTAAACCATCATTTAACCATTCTCAACCATTATCTCATCATCCTAAGCCTTTGTTTTGTCACTCTAAACCTCCAAAAACCTCCATTTGACCATTTTAAACTTCCATCTCATCATTCCAAACTTTCGTTTAACCATTCTAAATCCCCACTCATTCTCCACAATCATCTTCAATCCACCCGTTCATTTTAATTTCTCCCTAATCCATTCAAAAGTCCATACCCTCACCTAACAAACATAATAATTTAACCATTTATATCACCAAACACCACGCATAATCAGCGCAGAAAGGCGGAAGCGCCCCTGTTTTGCTGCAGAAAGGCGATTACGCCCCTGATTTAATGCAAAAAGCTGACTACGCCCCTTTAACTTCCTGGGGCCATCATTTTCAAACCGTGCATCGGATCGACTTCGTCCAAAAACCAAAGTTGCTTAGTTTTTCAAGCTCTATCCAGTGTTACCTTCCATTTCCTCCTATCAATAATTTGACCATCCCGGAGCGGCCACGCCCTGCATCGCGGGGTGGACATGCCCCTAACTTCCTGAGGCCATCATTTACAAACCGTGCATCAGATCAACTTCATTCAAAAACCAAAATTGCTCAATTTTTTAAGCTCCATCTAGTGGTACCTTTTGTTTCTTCCTATCTAATCAAACCAATCCATTCATCCAATCATCTAATCAATCCAAGCACACCAATTCTATCAAGTTCATCCAATCACAATTATCCAATCAACATCACCTAATCATTTGATCCTATCCAATCAAATTGATCTAGTACTTTAATCAATCCCATCGCATCATCCAATCATCCTAATCTGAGCTTTCATCCAATCCTGATCTGAGCTTGACCAAAATCCTGATTTGAGCTTTAATCCGTTCCCATCCAAAATATTTTATCCATCCTCTTTATCCTATCATCATCATGAATCCTCATCCTCCATCAATAGTAGTCAAGGGAAACCCTAATTACGTCGATAACGATAACGAAAGTCTTGTCGATCAAGAAGTATACAACATAGATCCCCTTGACACTATCATATCTAGTAAGCTTTCTCCACCCACTTTCCAAAATCCCATTACTTCTATGAGCTATCCCGTTATGTCTTCATCCATGCCTAATCATGCTCCTTATGCCACCTTT
>VDFB02105785.1:471481505-471522613 GCA_007258455.2 Sequoia sempervirens
TATTCCCTATCCATCCAAACAATCCCTCCCATCCTTCATCCATTCTTTCATCTTTATCCTCATCCCATCTCACAATCCCTTGTCATTGGTATTTGACTATAGGCCTCCTTCCATGCAACCCAATGCCCTTTATCCCATCGCCCTCACTTTTGCTTCTCTTACACATCTTTTCAATCTCTTATATTTTCTCTGTGTTCATCGCCCCGTCCCTCTTTTTGCTTTTCTTTGTCGCAGTGGCTCCGCCCCTCGAGGCGTGTCCGCCCTTCCCCGGGGCAGCTCTGCTCCTCCTCGGGGCGTGTCCGCCCCGTCGGGGCGCGTGTGCCCTCCCGGGGCGTGTCCGCCCCGTCGGGGCATCTACGCCCTCCCGGGGCGTTTGCGCCCTCCTGGGGCGTGTCCATCCTCCCAGGGCGTGTACGCCCCGTCGGGGCGTCTCCGTCCTCCCGGGGCGTTTCCGCCCCTTTTCGGGGCGTATCTGCCCCGCGGCAGGGGCGGCCTCCGCCCTAGCCAGGGCGTGTCCACCTCGCGGCCAAGGGCACATACACCCCACTGTGGCACGCCCCTATCCCACTGTCCTTTGCCCCCCCCGCCAAAAATTCACATTTTTATTGTTTTTTTCAAAAAACCAATTCCAACCCATTTCCTTATTTTTCCTAACGAACAAAACCCATGTGTTGAAATTTTCAAAATTGATTTTTGATTTTTACACCGACACTTTCGGAGGCCATAACTTTTGACTCGGGTGTCCGTTTGAGCTGAAATTTGACGGGTAGTTGCGTTACGAGATTACGAGTGGATTCCAAACTGGTGTCTTTGAAAGCGGTTGGAACCCGCTTTGACACATTTTTGGGGCCTCAAACTTTCATCTTGACCCTCAAAATCCTAATTTAGTATTTTTTTCCAACATTTTGAAAAATTGTTTTCACTCATAACTCAAAATGCATACCTTGAATTTGGGATGCTAGTTGGAAATTCATCCTATCTCAATATTGGATATTTCTTGGAAAAAATTTGGACTCCCAAAAGTATATCCATGAGGTTTCCTAAAATGGCAAAATTTGACAATTTTTGAAAATTGCCAAATCGGGAAAAATCTGATTGTCAACACCTTACGCCCTTTAAACCCCAGAACTCGGTGTAGAATCAATCCAATCATAATCCAATCATCCTAATCTGAGCTTTAATCCAATCCTCATCTGAGCTTTAATCTTATCCCAATCTGAGCTTAACCAAACCCCTAATCTGGGCTTTCATCCATCTGCAGTCAAGATCTTTGGATATCGAACAAAGTCTTAAGATCCCTCCCTCCATCTTCCTCAATTTTGTCCTATTCATCTGTTCTAATAAATCCATTCACTCATTCCATGTAACCATTCATCTATTTCAAACCTTCATCTATCATCTCAAAACTTCATCAAACCTCTTACAGCTCAAACATTCATCAAACCTTCGTCTATCATTTCAAACTCTCATTCAATAATTTTGATCAATCTCATTCTGAATAATCTTCCACCTGTTCCCACCCTTCACCTTCTAGTTCCAAGAATCAGTCATCTATCCATCTGGTAACCTTTTCCTCATCCAAATCCTTATCCCTCTATCCAATCCACCCAAACAATCCTTTTCCTCCCCCCATCCTCTACCCTCATCCCATCTCATAATCCCTTGTCATTAGGTATCTAGCTATAGGCTTTTCCCAATGTCATCTATCTTATCGTCATCACTTTTGCTTCTTTTGCCGATCTTTTCCATCCCCTATCCTTTCTCATCATTCATCTCTCCATCATATCATCCGCCCACTTCATCTTTGATGATTTGGATAACTATCCCCTCCCTAAGCTTTGTGTAGTCACCACCATCCTCCAATTCAATCCAACTGGTCTATCCCATCTTTTCGTATCGGTCCCACCTTTTATCCACTTATCATCTTATCATCCTTTATCCATTGTTTTCCTTTGGTCTTGACGAACTACGTTGCCCCTGCGCTTTCACGTAGGCAAGGTTAATCATTTGATCCGCCCCCGGGGTTCCATCATCGATCTTCATCGTCCACTTTTCCCTTCTATCGTCTATCATCAGACTTTCTCCTTTTGTCCATCCTATCTTTACCATCCATCATGGTCTCCATCTTGGTCAGTCGTCCACCTTTCACCGAACTACGAGGGCTCTGCGCTTTCATGTAGGCAAGGCTAATCTTTGATCGCCCCCCAAGCCCCTAGGTCTTTAGGGTGTGTCATTCTCATGTCCTGTCTCCCTTGTGTCGTGTCATCCAGCTATGCCCTTATTTAGCTAGTTATTAACAAACAAGATCCACTTGTATCAACAAATCCAATTAGTTTTGAATATCCTACGTCATATCAATCTTTTAGCTTACTATCCATCATCGATCTGAACAGGATGCATCCTTCCTAACAAACCTCATCAACCCATCCATCATTTTTGATCCTATGGCAAAGGAAATTTGAAATTGATTGCGATCTTTTGACGCTTTTGGCTTTTGTTTATCATTTGAGCTCCCTATCATCACTTGTCAAAGCTGCCATGATCCATCATATCATGGTGTGCTTTGACTAGTCCACATAGGGGCATATCTTGATCTTTTGTTTGATTGTGTCTTCTTGGTTGTCCCACGTAGTACCCACCAAGATCCCTGAGGTCTTGTGTTATGCTGGGGCATCCTTTTGTGCCTGTGGTTATCTCAATACCTGGCCTGACCAAGGTCTTTGTGACTTTGGGGTGTTGGGATAACCTTCTTGTCTGTTGTGTTTATTTCATGCATTAGACACTATTACGCCTTGGTTCCACATACCCTGGCACTTGGTGTCTTATGCTATAGCAAAAATCAGTGCTCCAAAGATGGAAAATTGCATTAGGATTGCATTTCATTCTCCATTCCATCATCTTGCATATATCCCCCATCCTCTTATATATCACAATCCCCCCATCCATTCATCCTTCATCCTTATCTCACATCTCTATCCAACCCCCATCCATTCCATTTAGCCCGAATCATCTAATCATATCCTTGGTCTTGTTCTCAATCTTGTTACAAGCCTAGATCCAATCATCTTCATCATCCTCATCATCCTCATCATCATCATCATCTCATTTTATTCTTCCATATCCTTTTGGTGTTGTTTTGGGATGTATCCTTCCCTCATCAACAACACTTTTGTCATCATCATTGGGAGGCATTCTTCCCTATCCTTTAGTGGTGTTTTGGGATGTATCCTTCCCTCATCAACAACACTTTTGTCATCATCATTGGGAGGCATTCTTCCCTATCCTTTAGTGGTGTTTTGGGATGTACCCTTCCCTCATCAATACCACTCATTGGGATGTACCCTTCCCTATCCTCATTGACAACACTCCATCCATCCTCAACCCCTTTTGGCTTGTACCTTGACTGGGGCAACATCATCTTCGTCTCTGCATCCATTTTTTTTTCCCAACCTCCTATCACCTTTTCATCCTTTCATATCCATCCCTTTGCATCCTCTTCCTCATCTCCCATTTCATCATCTCATCCATTTCGAGAGCACATCTGTGTTCTCTTGAACTCGCATGTCCTCTCGAGGGGGAATCCTTATCCCTAACTTTCATCTTCACCCCCATCATCTTTCTTCCTAAGTCATCCCTTTGATGATTGGGGCATCTTTTCCAATCTAACCATCTCCTTCTGGGCTCTATATTTTAATATTCTTTGAAATGATGCTACTTAGTAACACCATCTCAAAGAGGGGAAAAATGTAGACATCCAAATTTGGACACTTAATTTATCCAAATTTATCACTTTTCATCTAAACATCCTCTTATCTGAGTTAATTAAGTAATATTACTATTATTTAATTAATATCCTTAATTCTAGCTAATTCCTAAGGTATTTAATTAATAATTAAATACCTTACCCTCCTAATCCTCTTTCATCAAATAAATTAAATAAATATTACATTTATTTAATTCCTCACATGTCATTTTCATCTAATCCTAATCCATTTCCTAATCTTCATTATGATGTGCATGCCAATCCTTGATTAGGATGTGTCACATCCCTCCAACTTTTGCAAGTTGGCTTTTAATCCATTAACCCCTAATTATCCTCTAATTACTGATTATCAAACCTAATTAGTACCTTGGTCAATCCTCCCATCCCCCAAGGAATTTTTAATTCCTTTTATTCACCCTAGGATCCCTCTTCCCCATGTGAATTTTAATTCACTTTTATTCCTCCTAGAATCCCCTTTTCCCATGCATCTTCTAGAACCTTTGACTTGTCACATCAAGTCACATGTGACAAATTCCCACCTTTGGGGAACCTTGTCTTATCCACTAGATTCTTCCAATCATTGTGAATTTTAATTCACTTTTATTCACCCAAGATTCTTCCCATCTCCCAATGTACTTGGAAGGTACTTGTCCTTCCTCCACCTCATGTACCTTTTGACACCTCACCTCCATCTCATATCCCCTTGGCCACTTCACTCTTCCACATGTCAAGATGTGAGGGCTTGTGGGTTCTCAACCCACCATAGCCCTTCATCTTGACCTTGTTGGATCAATCTTGACCATTGAATTCTCTAGAGAATTCAAATTCTCCTATAAATACCCCCTCCTCAAGGGCATTTTCAACACTTAATCATTTTGCAACTAAATGCTATCATTTTGTGCACTCATCTAGCCTTCAATTATATTCACTTGCATCCAAGCATATAGTCAAATCCTTCATTTTTAGCCACATCAAGAGCCATCAAGGAGCATACATGTCAATCCAAATCAAGGGCCAACCAAGGAGTTTCAGCTGCAAGGAGGAAGGTATAATCAGTTATCTTCATTTAACATTTTCCTCTTTGTATTTTCAAATTCCTTAGGCTAATCATGAGGTGTTTCATTATGTTTTCCCATTGCATTTTAATTGCTTAGAATAGGTTAAATATTTTGATATCACAACTATAAAACAACATGTTCACCAAGCTCATCTTATCTGTTTTCATAAAATGAAGCTCAATTCAACATTGCAAAATATATTTGAACTAGTCAAGAAATCTTTGAATGAAATTGTAGGTATGGATGAGTTGATAATTGCGAAAAAGTTGGTGTGTGTAGGAGCTGATGGAGCTACAGTGATGCAAGGTCAAAGGATCAGTGTTTGCACAAAGTTACAAACTACTTGTGCACCATACATGCTTGGCATTCACTGCATGGACCATAGAATGAATTTAGAATTCAAAATTGTAAGCAAGTTTTCTATAGTATCAAAAGTTGAAAATCTAGTCCGCGAGATCCACGCATACTTTTGTCAAAGTCCTAAATGTTTCACAGAATTTCAAAAGTTTGCTAAGGGAATAACACCAGGAAACAATCTTCTCAAGAATGTCGATACCAGATGGATCTCCTTGCATGGACTAGCGTAATGAGTTCTTTTAGAATATCAATCCTTGATTGGAGTGATGTACGAAAATCACAGCACAATAGACAAAGCTCCTGACCTCTTACATAGGTTAAGCGATATAGAGACACTCTTGACTTTAACTAGTCTTCTCCCCATGCTAGATGTGATGAATGAGCTTGTGAAGAAAGCCCAAGATAGAACTATGTATATTAATGAATATTCCAATCTACGTAAACATACATGCTTGGCCCTCGATCATCTATATCTAGATCTAACACAAGATGGTGCAAATTATTTCTTGTGGCAGAAAATTGCTGATTTAAATGATCCTGATAATTATTTATAGTTTAATGCAAGTAGGAACTTATGTATCTATGTACGTGGATATGAGATACAAATGTACCAATGTAAGACAACCAGGCACTCTAGCAGAGAAGTAGCTGTTAACGAGGAAGATTTTGAAGTCATTGTTAAATCTGTTGGTGATAATTTGAAGGAAATTGCAAAATCTCTTTCCTTAGAGATTCATGAAAGATTCCCTCGACATGAAATACTTGAAGCCATGAGTATTGTGTATCCTCAATTGTGGGAAAACTAAGATAACCCAAAATATTTTCATGCTCAGGTAAAAATATTGATCGAACAATTTTCAAAAACTGTAACATACAATGAGCAGAAAATAGAAGGAATTTTAGATGAAGCTAAGCTTAGAAAATAATGTAGGAATTTTGCAACAACTATGAAGGACCAGTGTAAATCCATGGGCAAGGACAAGGCTTTTGAACTGGGATCAATAAAAAAGGTTTGGACAAGCTTAGGTCAGAGTGAAATATTGCGTGGTTTGATATCAAAATATTTCAAACTTGCTAATTTATGTCAAACAATGATATTGGGGTCCGTGGAGAATGAGAGAGTTTTCAGTACATTAGGGTTTTTGAAATCAAAGTTAAGAAACAAACTAGAGAAGAATTTGGAAAATTGCTTGAGGATGAAAGGAACTACATATAATGTCAAAAAATTTCCGTTTGAAAGGGAACTTGCAATCTGGAGGTCTACATGTGAAAGAAGAGGGACCGGGTTGTGCAACACTCCAATTCCAAAGGCTGGTACTAGTGGCACTAGCAGTGGCAATGGGACTGGGACGAATGTCATTGACAAAAATTACACAATGAATGTTGAATTTGAGACACAAGCCGAAGGAAATGAAGAGCAGACTTGGAATCAAATTCAAGATGACTCTTTTACTTTATTTGATGATGAACTCCAGTTTGAGGACCCTGAGTCCATTTGGGAAATGGAAGAGAATTAGTAGCTTTTAGGTATTTATACTGCACTTCATGGATCCCAAGATCAGTTTCCATTGTTCCATATTGTAGTTGATGAAATTTTATATTGTATTCAATGAAATTGTGAATCATTGCACTTCATTATATTTTATTTTATATTGCACTTCATGAATCATATTCCAAAGTCAAACTGGAGTTAATGATATTTTATGTTGTATTCCATGAAATTGTGATATTTTATATTTTATATTTTATATTGTATTTTATATTTTACATTAGTCTGTACATAGCATTTAATGAGGTGTCAGATGATGTCATCTTTGAAAGGTTAAGGCAAGATAAGTCCATAATGTCGCATGGTCGCTAAAACTTGGAACCTTAGAACCAAAGTTTGAAGTTTTGAATTTTTCTAAACCTCCGACCCATCGACTAGAAAGATGACCAAGAAAGACTTGCAACTCAACAAAGTGAACCATCAACCAATTCAGGGAATCAGGAAGTTATGAAAATTTAGAGCTCCGCGACAAGGTTATAAAACTCTGAGGACTAGCGACTAAGGTTAGGAAAAGCACCAAAACTGCCAATTTGAGTGATAGTAACCACAACAATGAAACTAACCAAAAATCCATCATTCCAATTCCAATAATAGATAATACATGACAAAATACTCAACAAAAGAAGAATAAATCCACACACCATAACTCAAACTCAAAGGTTAGGTCTAAAAGACTTGCAACCCAGTTTCTCAACAAAGTGAACCAAGTCGGGGAATCAGGAAGTTATGAAAATTTAGAACTCCACGACAAAGTTATAAAAATTGGACTAGCGACTAAGATTGTTTTTCTCCCTTATTTTGAGTCTATCCATATCGTCTCTCTAGTTGCAACATTTTACATGAATTATTAATGAAATCGGATAAATGATCTTTCACTAATCTTCTTTGTCATTAATATTATGCATTGATGTATGTTTTAATTTTGGCTCTGGTTTAATGAACTAGTTAAAGTACCTTGATTAAAGCATGAATTCATATAAATGTTTAGTGGATCTGCTAAGAAGTCATGGAGATTGAGTATTGATGTGTGAATTGTAATGCAATTTAACAAAGATTATGGATGCCTAGAATTAAAATCACCTTATAGTTCATATTTTAATTGTGTTAAAAGTAAAACTTGAGCATGTACTCAACGATTCATAACTCAACTCAATTCTTATTAGAATAATAACATATTAACAATAGTATTAGTAGCATATAGAACAATGAACATCAATAATCGTTTAAAGTGTATCTAGAAGTTGAAACCACTACCAAACTTTTTCTTCAAATAATATAATAAATAATACAGATAATTGAACATCAACACATTACTGAAGTCTGAATTTGAGCTTTTAAATTGATTATCACATGAAGGATTACATAGAGGAATTGGCAATGCAAAATCTTGCTCAAAGACAACTCTACACAGAGTTGAGTTGGAACTTGGAAACTCATTATCAAAAATTAAATCACTCTATCACCTTTTCTAGCAACTTCCACTCTTCAGGTGTTGGAATTGTCATTTGTTCTAACTGATGTTGTTTGACTTGAAGATTGGTTAACAATTCATGATTCAAATTGCAACCTGTATTGGATTCTTCAGTCAATTATGCATTCAGGGTTAGCAATGGTTTGATGGAATCCAAACGGGTCACCACATCTGGGTTCTAAGGAAACTCATCCAAATCAATCGTCCTTGCATTCTCCATCTTCTTTCTGAAATCATTCTTTCCAATGAATCACTCATTTGTGTGAAAAGCCTCTGGCAAACCAAGCTCTATGAAGTTCCTTATCTTTTCATCCACCTTCTTCATCTTGTCTGTAGACAAATGCAAATATTCCTTTTTTTCACGCATTCTCAAACACTTTTCAATGACATATGATAATGTCATTGATGTAGAAAGCTGATTAGTAATCCCCTTTGATTTCAAAACATTGTCACTGGCTTTGTAGACTGTTTGTTGAATTTGATTTGCTGATTTCTCTAATGCCAACACATTTTTTTTGTCCATTAAATATTTGTTGAGCTTATTATGATGTTCTCTGATAGCATCAATCAATTGAAGCATGTCACACAAATGATCAATCCCCTGCATTATTTCATCCTAGATATTTTGTTTCATATGCCTCATTGTTTCTCTACAAAATGCAGATAACTTATTTTGACAAGATTTAATTTCATTTTTTGCTTCCATCAACTCTACCTCCACTCTTTCATTTCTTTTTCTCTCCTCTTATTTTTGTTCTCATTGTGCATTTCCATTTGCAATGCTTAGTCTTAATTTTTCTGAAGTGGATTTTTCCTCATCATATTTCTTGTTGCTCTCATCTAGCCTTTGCTTCAGTTCATTCAGTGTAGTCTCATTCTGCTTATCCTCTTTGCTTATTGATGTAGAGGCAGATTTTTTAATTCTTTTTTCTAATTCATTGCTCTTGTTATCTGTTACTTTCCTCTTTGCTTTCTCATTTGCTAGGTCTTCCTGTAACTTTTCAATTTAAGTCTACAACCTTTTTTTCTCTCTATCTTGCTTTAGCAATGATGTGTACACCAATTCATTGATCTTCTTTGATACATTAATTTTGTCAGTATTTTTGAGTCCAAAAAAAATCAATTGAAAAATTTTCACCTCGAATTCAGATGGATCCATCCGATTTGTTGGTTTTCTTTGAATTGTGGGAACAAGAATTTTGTACTCCATGATTTCTTTACTTATGTCAAATGTGGGTAATACCATGGTTGCTGCAGGCTCTGAAGTTAGAGCAGACACACTCTCCATTAGTTGCTTCTTTTCTTTTTTATTCAATTCTGATTCTTTTTAAACTCTTCAATGTAATCAAAACTCGGGGATGTAGGAACAATGGAATGATTGAATGGAAAAGGAATAGGAGTACTTGTAGTTGCTAATGATGTCACAACCATACTAACTGGCATTGGGGTAGTGTCTGGAAATAAATCCTTTGTGGTGGATCCACTGGTAGTGACACTTGGAATTGGACCTTTCAAAATCCTTTGCCTCTTCTGTGTGCCTTGATCACATGGTGTTTCTGTGGTATATTGTGTTGTTGTCCTCTTGTGTGTAATTTTTTGTTGTAGCACATGTTGAACACTACTAGTACTACTACCCATACCATCACCACCAAAGGCAGTGCTAGTTGCACTAAGCCCTCCACCAGGGGCATGTCCTATTTGAGATTGTGTCTGACCATGAGGATGAAGATTTGAACTTGAAGCTCTAACAAATTGACTTGTATACCCTAGGTTTACTTTTTCACCTCCAACCGCAAGGCCAAATTTATCAACTGGTTTTTTATGCTCTACATCTATTACCATCCAAGGATCTTGTCTTTGGGACCCCAAAGTACCACCATAACCCATTTTTTCAACTATGGTTGCTCCTATAGTAAATGCTTCTTTTGTGGCCTCACTTAAACCAAGTTTGAAAATGACATGGCTTACTTCTTCCATATCATCATTAGAGTCATCATCACTTTATTCATCTTCTTGTTCATCCGGATGCTCTATATTCCATAATTTTCTAAACTCAAGATCCTCTTCATTATCTCCATACTCCACAAGAGCTCTTGGATCACCTAGCTCCTTCCTCATAGACCAAAAGGCAGTAATTTTTTATCGTGACCAATTTTTTTCTGTAACTTCCTTCTCTAGAGAATCTGGCATTTTTACTCTATTGGCTGGTTTATGACTTTTTTCATAAAAAATGTTGTACCTCCAAATTGTCTTTCCATGCAATGCAATAATTTCTGCTAACAATTCTTCAAAAGAAATACCATTCTCAACAACACTTTTCTCCATTGCAACTTTGACCTCATCCCAAGAATCCTTGTTTCTCAAGTTTTCAAGCAAGGGTTTACTTTGATGTTGAATTATAATTCCAGCATTCTTATTGAGCACAATCATTGATTTAATGGTGTCACATGGATCATACTACCAGTGACAGATAGCATCAAAATCAAAAAAATTCAAAAGATCATGTGCCACACTAAATGCTTTTCTCTCAAATGTGATCCCTCCACATGAAAAAGGTAAAGAAGGAAATAAGGTCTTCTTCCCCTGACTGGTAAAGTGTCTTTCATCAGTACTTTGCATCTGCCTTACATATTCCAAAGCAAAAACCCTTTCTGTCACATGTATTGGAAGTTTGTATGGTTGTACTTCCAATCCATAAAATCTTAGCACAATATATTCTTCCATTCAGTACCAATCAACTAGTTGCATTTCTTTTCCTAGTTGAATGCAGTTTCTACATGACATAGGAAATCTAGGCATTGGAGTATTTGTAATTGCTTGATGCAATGGAGCCAAAAAGTAGTCTACAAAATGACTATAGTTCTTTCAAGAATCATGCATCCTTATCACAGTGGTCCATTCATATACTGGAAGTGGAGCCATTTTCTTTTCCTCAGCATTACTATACGTCTGAATCTGAAGCTTGTTGGTCTAAAACATTCCTCTAAATTTGAATAGAAAAAGATAGCACAAGTAGGCTATGAACCTAAATGTCTTGGTGGAACCTCCTTTAATCATTAAAAATTGTTTATGCATGGATTCTACAATGTGCCCAATAAAATTATATTTGACATGTGGAACATGATAATGGATATTATATACCATTTCAAGGAGGCTTGCACCCATTTCCAAATTGCTATCCAATCCAAGGAAAAATGCTAGCATGGAAATAGTATCCTGAACCCATGGTTTAAAAATATCCAAATCATAAGGAGGCTTATGAGCACCTTTCAATTTGTCTCTATCCTGAACTATTCTATTTAGGAAAGAATTTTTCTCCCTTTCATCCTCTGCTTCATAATCACTAGCAAGCTTTTCTAGGTCAATGTGGACATTTCCAAATTCTTCGGTTGTAAACCACAAGGCCAACACTTTTCCAAGTTCTTTTGCATTAATGGACAACAATTATTCTTTGCTATCTTTATTAACAATTTCTCTTTTGTTATCATCATAATTTAGGGCACAGACCATGATAAATTTTGGGCAAGGGAAAACCTCATGTAACATCATGTGCCCTAATCCACTTACCCATGGTGCACTGATACTATTAACTTGCATTTTATTTGAAGACTTATTCTCAGATGAAAATATAAGTTCTAAGGTATGCCTACCATAGGTTTTAGGATCATATATATCATGGTATTTATTAGTGAAACCTGGGGTTTTAATCAATTTTCATAATGTAGTTTTTTATCTGACATTGCTCTTGTGGTACTACTACTAGTGGTAGACATGCTAATACAATAAAAAATGTGAAATTTGTGAATTCCCTATTAGTCCTTAATATTTCTTAATTCTTAAGCCTCTTAATCCTAAACCTAAACTTCAAATTTTGACAAAATAATATTTTAAGAAATGTTAAATGATGAAACATAGCCACAAGACTTCTTTAACTTACCCAGATTTTGAATTTTGATTCTTGAAGTTGAAACTAGGTTACTGGAATGGATTTGTTGGAAGTGGAACCGTGGAACCTAGAATAGGGTGGTGCACTGCAATGAAAAAATTGAAGACTGAAATCTCCCCGTGTGTTGACCCTCTTACTTCAAAATAAAATCACTTAGCAATAGAAAGTGTTGTTTTTTTTAATATTAAAGTAAATGACACCAAAACGTCTACTCGTTACTTACGGACTACATAGTACACAATTAGGTAGTACATGCCACATGGCTGACAACATTTAAAACAAGCCATTAATGATTTACGCCTACATTTAAAGGTGATTCCAGAGGTTTAAGTTCACAAGCCTAGTGCTTTGTGCATTTCATTTTGAAATGCAACTACAACCATAAATAATAAACATAAAACATGTGTTTTAAATTGCTTTAAAATTTAATGTGTTAGGATTGACATCAAGGCCAAGGGGCCAGAAACTTAATGTTGCAAAGACCTTAATAAAATGAATTACGATGTCACATTAATAGCACATTGCACAACCATTAATAACACTTAACTTGCAAAGGACTTAATAAAATGAATTACAATGTCACATTAATAGAACAACCATTTATTTTATTACAATTGAATTACAATGTCACATTATTACATAGTACAAATACAAATGTAAGTGCAAGTGCCAAGCTTCTACTGGACTGTTGGTGAAAAGTTGAAAACGTAAATGTGATACATGTATCTCTGAAAATAAATGGAACTTGTCGGGTCAACCATGAGCTTTGAAAATAAATACATGGGACTTGCCGAGTCAGCCATGGTCTTTGAAAATAAATGCATGGGAAAGGGGGCCCAATCAAACTGGGGAGATGGGAGCTGTGAAGATACAAAATGTACTTAGCCCCTTTCAGAACCAGACTCATGCATAAGATGAGGGGTTGTAAAATTGATCCCATGCAGAAGATGAGCATTGAAAATAATTGCATGGGACTTTCCTGGTAAGCCATGATGTCTTAAAATAAATGCAAGAGACTCTCCTGTCTAACCATGCAGATGATGAGGGGTAGTAAAATTACTCCCATGCAGAAGATGAGCATTGAAAATAAATGCAAGGGAATTGCCTGGGAAACCATGTAGATGATGAGGGGTAGTAAAACTGCTCTCATCTTCTACTTGCAGCTTCCATGCACTAGGATAGCACTTATCTCCATCAGAGCTCCTCATCTTGGTTCAAAACTTATCTGAGAAGTCAGGTGAACCAAATCAACTTCTTTCCAATTCCACCCATTCTGAACTTGAAGGAAATTGGTCTTTTACTTTGTAACTACATAACTTGAGGCAGGAGAATTTAGAGCATCCCCAATAATACCACATCATCTTCTTCCTCAATCCTTATTAATTTATTAACCCTACAAAATGAAAACCCTTATGACAATTCAATGAATGATTTTAGCTGTGCTCACTATCCTTATTTATGGGCCAAAAGTGCCACCAAAAGTGCCACTACCAGCCTGGTCCCTTATACACCTCACACGTGTCACGTGTGAGGTTGTATATAGTTACATGTATAGTTACTATTGATTAGTAATAATTGCGATTCATGCAAACCAAAAATCCATATTAATTGGTACCTCAAGCTGGCTACATGCAAACTGTACCTCAAGCTGACAAGCTGTCAATTGTCAAAATCGATAGTGCCATGCAAGCTATCGATTGTCAAAATCATTGGATTATCGACATCATCATCTACGATGCTACAATACATCGTACGATTTTCAATATAAAGCTATCTAGTCAATCACTCTAGCTATTCATATGACATTAATCCACACCACCGTACAATACCAAAGCCAAATTGAGATTCAAGAATTTCAATAGAATAAATGAAAGGTAGAGTACTTCCACGCATTTAAAAGAGAGAATTGAATGTCTCATTTTACCTTAATCATCATCAATGTCCACTAATAAGTCACAACAAATTTCACTCACTTATGATCAGAACTATATGTTGATAATTACTATTAGTTTTAAAAGCCACATTTAACATTTTTAAAACAAAATAATAATTAAAATCTCAACCATTGATTTCTAAAAATCTAACGGTTCTAGTGTTATTCTAGAGGTTTCAATTCGCAAATCTAGTACTTCAAGGATTTACTTCTGGAATGCAACTATAGCCGTCCATTGAAAATTCATCGAGCGGTCCTTCTTTTAAAACAAACTTTATGCACTTACATAATTTAAAATGGAGACATCACTAGGTTGACGAGACTCGACCCTCAGGATTAAAGAGTTAAGATTTAAAGATTTGTCATAAAATATTTTGGTCTGACTTAGGAAATATTAAATGATAAACACTAAACAAGAGCATGATGACCGACAGACCTAAATAATTAATAAAATCTCAACCATTGATTTCTGAAAAACTAACAGTTCTAGTGTAATTCTGGAGGTTTCAGTTCACAAATCTAGTGCTTGAGAGATATACTTTTGGAATTCAACTACAACCGTCCATCAAAAATTCATTGAATGTTCATGGTCCATAATGTCGTATGGTCAGTGAAACTTGGAACCTTAGAACCAAAGTTTGAAGTTTCAAAGTTTTTGAAACCTCTGACCCACCGACTACAAAGATGACACTGGTGAATTTGCACTGACACTTCGCCACTGCATTTTATTATTAGTTTGATATTATGTTTAATTTGCCAATGTTTTTTTCTTAATCATTTGAAAATAGGTTTAATTCACCAATGATTTTTTTTTTTTAGTTTGAAAAAAGTTTTAATCGCCAACAAAATTATTTTTTCTGGTTTGAAATAGGTTTAATTCACTAATCGAAGTATTTTATTGGTTTGAAAATAGATTTTAATCGCTAATGGAAAAAGTTTAGTGGTTTTAAAAAAATTGCATTTCGCTAGGATTTTCCACAGACTTCTAGTGATTAGAAAAGATTCACCAATGGACATTATTTTTTTTTCACAAAAACCAAAAAAATTCGCCACTAAAATTAATATTTTTATCGAGAAGTATACAAGATTCTCCACGATTTTACACCTTCACTGAGGGGGGGGGTTTCTTAAAGTTTTTCCTGATTGGACCTGCACTACATTTGTTGCATTGTGCACTACATCTATCAGTTTTATTTTTTTGGGGGAAATACCTATGTATCCAACTTCCAGTTTCCTTTTAGACAGTGAGTGTACCATCATACCTGAGACTTGTTCAGCTTAGTCAATCCATCCATTGCATTTTTCCATTTTTCTTAGCTTTATCTTGCATATCCTAGTTTACATTTGTAATTTTTTCTTGTGCATCCATTATCATCTTTGAGTCTTGAGATTAGGAGGCTTATCAAATCATTGATCAAACCATAGTCACATATTTGAGTATCTTGACCTTATCATATTTCATCTATCCTATCCTTAGGTTGGGATTATAACTCATGTGCCTAGTATAGGCTCACCTTTTATCTAAGCATCATCATCATCTTGGTTCTTATCCTCTTGAGGTCTTCACATTTAGATTTGTTACCTTGGTTTATCATAGTTTGCTTAGCATCCCTTTTTTAAGATTCAAAGTTGCATATCCAACACCATTAAGCATAGTCATACTCTCATTACCACTTTTGAATTCCAAACATAGTCATACCTTAATTATCACCTTGCACAATGAAAAGTATCCAATATGCAAGTGAGTGGAACAAAGAAAACATACTCCATGGAAGAACTATGCCCTTATCCCTTTGATCAAATCATATACATGCCACCTTCACCTCAACATTTCAATGCTACAAACTTCAACAAATAAAAGGAAAAGGGAGATCCAATACAACATGTGATAATTTCATATTGTGGGCATGGACATCACTTTTGAGCATGCATACTTAATGAGATCATTCCCACTTTTCCTTTGGTGGCAAGCTCTAGAGTGGTTTGCACATCTACTTTCCTAGGATATGAACATGGAACGAACTAGCTAATAAGTTTGTCATACACTTCTCCTACAATATTGAAAGTGACATCACTCTTAAAAAATTATCTACAACCAAATAAAAAGAGGGAAAAAAATTCACATATTTTCTCCAGAGATGGAGAAGTATGGCTAACAAATGTCCATGTGATATCCCTAAGAAAAAATTGGTACAAATGTTTGTGGAGAATGTAAACAAGGTTCACTAATGTATCAACTACAAATCCATTGTTTCAATACCTTTGAAGAGGTTGTTGAGAAAAGTGTTTCCATTGAGAGGGAACTTGTTGCACAAGGATTAATCAAAATATTCAAAGAAAACAAAAACAATCCCATTGAAAAGAAAAATTGGTCTAGAAACAGAATGTCACCAATGATGGGGTAGTTGATGCCAAATTGGTTAATAAAATTGACCCCACCATTCATCTTAAAGGTCCTTCCGCATCAAACAATCAACCAACAAGTCAAGACCAACCCATGAAAAAATTCAAAAAAATCAACAATGTCGAGGTCCCTCATGAACAAACATACCAAAACAAGCATATACACCCCTAGGGGAATATATTTAATTAGTTTTGAAGAAGCTACTACAATCAAATGTCATTCAACTCCCAGAAATTAGACATAATGAACCAAGACTATTCAAACCAAATTGGTGGAATGATAATGATTTTTGTGAATACCATTGCACAAAAGGACATAAGAAATCATCATGTTGGAAACTTAAGGACACTATCCAAGATCTTATTGACCAAGGTGACATATCCATAGACAATTCACAAGGGAAGATGAATTCTCACCATACCATTTTCAAAAATCCCTTAAAGACCATGGGTCAGGAAAATTCTTTGGTTTAGGGACCAATATAGGTAACCAAGCTAATTA
Organism: Sequoia sempervirens; assembly: GCA_007258455.2. NCBI lineage: Eukaryota > Viridiplantae > Streptophyta > Pinopsida > Cupressales > Cupressaceae > Sequoia > Sequoia sempervirens. The sequence continues at coordinate 471,498,488 of VDFB02105785.1, forward strand.
TACCCAAGTGTCTAATATGAGTATACCATTAATAACATCCAAGATTTTTAAAATAATGTCTCTACCATTAACACTAAGAAAAATCTAGAATATGTTGTCAAAAACCAAATATCTAAAGTGGTCTTGCAAGGGGACACTTCTAATATGCAACCAAAGACTCAATATAACCTCTTTAGATATAGGAAAGACTCCCACATAGATATCCATTCTTGAGTTTCTCTGTATATCTCTTGAACATAAAGTCATTTAGACAAAGATTTGCAAGAGACTTTCGTCCCCACGGACCTAAATGTCAGTCAATTTTAGGCCATGGTAGGGTACTTGGATACCACCCATCATGTTACATTTTCTGAACAAGATTTCCCTACACAAAGACCAAACCATAATGATCCATTTCACCTTGAGGTATACATTAACAAACACAAAATCAGACGGGTCTTGGTATATGGTGGAGTAGGTCTGAACATATATGCACTTTAAAATTGGTTACAACATTGGGATTCTCTGAAGTTTTTATAGACATATCTAAGAAAATTATCAAAAGGGATTATGATGATTTTGAGTGTTCTTCCAAAGGTGTAATTACACTTCTCATAAGAGTTGGGCCAACTATTCAAAATACAGTATTTCAAGTCTTGGATCTAGAACTATCATATAACCTTCTTGTTGGTCGCCCATGGATTCATGCCATGAAGGCCATTCCTTCCACCTATAATCAATGCCTCAAGTTTTCCTATAATGTCACTAAAATCACCATACCAGGTGACCCACATCCCTTCTAGTATTGTAGTAATATGAAGGGAACCTCTGAACATCAAGTTCCTATCAATTGGGAAGCTTCTCCCTCCACTACATCGTATTACATTGATCCCTCTTCATTATCCACATCTTCCACTTCATCCACTTCCATTCCCAAAGGTGGAGTCCAGATCCAAGCCCAAGGACATGGAGAGTATAACATTTGGAGTTCATTTTACATTGGCTAACTACCTAGACATCATCAAAATCTCATGGGAAATATCATCCTATCCAGAAAGAACATAAGGTTGTCATCCATAATCCTCCCACTACTTCACTAAGTGGGGTGAGCTAAGTAAAGAGATTATATGCAATGATATCTCTACATGGATCTATAAGGATGAAGAAGATGTTGAGCCCATACAAATATCGATTGAGCATTATGGAAAAGGTTTTGAGATCTTGAAATGAAAAGGTTATGATGGGTATAGTGGCCTTGGCTTATACAAGAATGGAATGAAATATCTGCTACTGCCTCCTAAGTTACCAAAGAACAAAGGGTTAGGGTATACACCATTAAAAGTGAGTCCTCCTTGTACTAAATTTCCTTTAAATAAAAATTTTAATGCTTTTAATGATGTTGAGACATATAAGGATTACCATACCAAGACAGACTCTAATGAGTGGGAATGGGGTTCTAACAAACCCCCTAGTGACTATGACCTAGGTGAAACCTTTTGTGAGCCTAAAAAATCTCCCTCTCAAACTAAATATACCAATTGATGAGCTTGGATTGAGACCTTTTGGGATCCTGATGATACATCTATATTTACCATATCCACATTATCCTTGAGCCATAATGATATTGATGGCGACTTACCTCTACCTTACCCACACTTAATAGATTGGGATCAAGAAGGACTTCCAAGCTTAGACATATTCAAGAACGATGAAGCAATAGCTGAGTTTATAGGACTTCGAGATGGAATACCAAGTGGGGATCATAAAGTTGGATTCATGATAGAACTTGATAGTGCAACTTATTTTGGAGAGTTTACTCCACCCTCTAGTTGCAAAAATGAAAAAAATAAAAATAGGTCTCTAGGTGAAAACTGAAAGTCGCCTTTAGACCATGAAAAAGTAAAAAGAAAGGATGTATATGAGGGTGAAAACCTCTTTGAGCCACCTAAGGATGAGGGTTAAACATGCTCCCCATAAATCAAGAGAGATCACCATTTCTTGTGGATAAATCAAAAGAAATCAATCTTGGTACTGAGGGCAGTCCTAGAATTGTTGCTTTTGCAATGTCTTTGACAAGCACTAAAAAATTGGAATTCACCAGCTTCTTTTCAAAAAGACAAATCAATTTTTCTTGGTCATACATTGATATTCCTAGGTTGGATCTCGAGTTAGTTTTTCATCATCTTCCATTGTTTCCTAACAAAAAACCTTCAAGAAAAAGTTAGGAAAGATGCATCCCTAGATCCCACTCTTAGTGAAAAGTAGAGTTGAAGAAGTTGCTTGAAATTGGTTTCATTTGACCTATAGGTTATGCAGAGTGGATTTCAAATATTTTACCTGTAACAAAACCAACTGGTGGAATCAAAGTATGTACACATTTTAGAGATCTAAATAAATCCCGTCTTAAAGATGACTTCTCGTTGCCTAACATTGGTACAATAGTAGACCTTACAAGGGGATATGAAATGCTTTCACTTATGGAGGATTTCTTGGGATATAGTCAAATCAAAATTTCCCCTAGAGATCAACATAAAACAAATTTCATGTGTCCTTGGGGTACATATTGTTGGAATGTCATGCCTTTTAGTATTAAGAACATTGGAGCAACATTCCGAAGGGCTATGACTACAATTTCTCATGACTACATGCACACACTCATGGAAGACTATGTTGATGATTTGTTAGCTAAATCACTATCAAGAGATGGTCACTTAGTAGTGTTAGACAAGATTTTTAATATTTTGGAAGAATATAAGGTCAGATTAAATCCAAAAAAGTGTTTCTTTGGGGTATAATCCAACAAGCTACTAGGATACATTGTCTCTCGTAGAGGTATCAAAGTCAACCCGCAAAAGTAAAATATATCATGGATATGCCACCACCAAAAAATATGTCAATTTCATACTCTACAAGGAAAACTATAGTCCATTCGTAGGTTCATAGCTCAGTTGGCTGACAAATGTTAACCATTCCAACACTTCATAAGGGAGTCCCATTTGTATGGATTGATCATTGCTAGGAGGCTTTTCAAAAAATCAAAGATTATCTGCTAACTCTGCTAGTTCTCATGCAACCTATGGATGGAAGACATCTAATACTATACATATCAGCAACCTCATCACCATTGGGAGTCTTTTTAGCACAAAATGATGAAGAAGGAAAAGAACGATCCATCTATTATATCAGTTGTACAATTATGGGTTATGAGATTAACTATAGTCCTATTGAATGAGCGTGCCTTGAAGTTTTCTTTTCCACTAAAAATATTTGATATTACATGCTAAATCACCACACAAAATTGGTAACAAAGTTAGATCCTTTGAAATATCTACTCAGTAAATAAATTCTAATAGGTCAACTAGCAAAATAAGTAATGATTTTGAGTGTTTGATATAGAGTATGTTGATAAAAACATAATGAAAGGACAAGTGATAGGTTACCAACTCATAGATGCTCCAACAAAATCACATCATCTCGTAGTATCTAATTTCCCTGATGAATCCATCTTCATGGTGGAGACTTCTACTACATGAAAACTATACTTTGACGAGTCTTTCACAAATCATGGTTCTAGAGCTGGTATCCTCTTTATCACACCTCAAGGGGACTCAATACCTAAGTCATATAGAATATCATTCCCTTGTACCAATAATATGGATGAATATTGATGCAGAGGAAGGACCTTCTTTAGGAAAACAACTCAAAATAACAAGGTTCTTACACCAACTTCATTTGATGTACCTAAGTGCTCCACTCTAGGCCCTAAGCATTGAACTCTTGAGGCTTGACCAAACACAACTTAGAATAGTGTAGACTTCATGGCAGACTTGTCTTGGGGCTTGAATGATCATAACAACTTCTTCGTGGAGACTCAACAATGCAACAATTCATGGGGCTTACAAGACTTGTGTTGTTCAAACTAGGAAAGCCAACATTAATAGCCTAAAGCCAAATCAATAGAGACTACTTCAAACCCTCAACCACTGAATTGGAGTCCTCTTCCCAACATTCTAAGGGTGTTTCCATAAGTATTAAATCTCAAGGCTCACACAAAACTCTATATTGCTTGGACACTAACACCATACCTATGATTACAAAATTCAATCCTCTTGGAATAGTTAATCATAATTGAGTCAATCCTTCAAAATAAATGTTCAAAACTTCTATTCTACGTATACAAGACCTCTATCAACATTCCTCTACTACTTCCAATGAAAAAAAAACAAAAATGAAACCTTGGCTCATCAACTCTTCCTTGCCTTGCTGCTACACAGTCTGATACATGCAAATATCAGAATTTTCTAGTGAATCATGGTATGTGCAAACCTTCACTTGGGTTCCTAAAAATTTGGGAAATGATAGAAAACATAATTATAGACCTTCCCACCAATTTTGGAGATTTCCCAATGGTGGAAGGTTGAGTTACACCATTTTTCCTACTCACTAGTTACCCTAGGTAGTGTTTTGGTAGTTTTAAAAGAAAATGTTATAACTTTCAAAATATTTGATGAAAATTAATGCCACAAAAACCAAAATTAAGTAGATTCACATGGAAATAGAATCCAATTGATTTAAGATCAAAATATGGACTGTACAATCTATACCACAGGATAGAACAAGTTTGAACATTAGAAATAAACAAAAAATCAATGTTTTCATTCACCAAAAATTCAACAACAATGTCTTCAACCCCCCATTCGAGTTTTGAGGGTTTTTTTATACATTTCCCACCCAAACCAACTATTGGAAATCACCTTTGTGAATGGTAGCTCTAGACCTACACAAACATGAACAAGCAACACAATGATAGTCAATTATACACATCTAAACTATCATTCCCCATGAGATTCATTTGAAGCATAATGAATAAGAAATAAAGTAAAGAAACCAAGTAAAATCAATCTAAATCATTTTCAAATACTCAAAACCTCAATCACATGGGGAATTGGTGCTATTTTGATGTGGAAAATAGCCCTTTCCCAATTCCTTGCAAGCTTTGATGATGAACAATGGTGCTCCTCGATGAAATTTGCAATAACCTAGCTAAGATGGATGAAAGCTATGAAACTTAGATGAAAATGGATGAACTTTGTGCAAAAAACTATAGATAATGAATTTGCTTCAAATTGTGGACCCAAAATCAATGTGAGAGCTCTCCATTTATAGGAAAGAATGATAGAAGAATGAGAAATGGGATGAATATGGGACTAAGCATTGTGCCACTTGCCAATATGCTAGTGGAGAGAGATGGAGGACATTTTGATTAATGTGAAAATAAATGCAATTAGGTGGAATTTGAAATTGGAGAAGTGACATGTTGGAGGGAGATGAAAGAAGAGTTAATGCCACTTGGATCAAGAAAAAAGACATGTAAGAGGCCTAAATTCCATGTTGGAGGACAAGTCCTTTTAGGAGGGAGATTTCAAATTGGAGGAATATTCCAAAGAGATTCCCTTTCTTGAATGAAATGGAAGAATTAATAAATCAATTAAATTGATTTACTTGTGCAAGTTACAAAATCTAGAGGATTTGATGGATTAGAGTTAGAGTTAATCAAGATTTAATTTAGATAGAAATTAGTTTGATTTGACATTTGACTTAGATTTTTGGATTTATTTAAATCAAATGGGAGGAATAATGAACAATAATTAAATAAAGTTTGATTTATTTAATTAAAGGGGATGATGTTAGATTTAATCAAATAAAAAGGTTAATTTATTTAATTAAAAGAGGAACATTAGGATTAATTAAATAAAATTTTTTATTTAATTAAAAGAAGATAATGATTTAATCAAATAAAGTTGATTTATTTGATTAACAGAGGAAATAAGATGAAATAATTAAATAAGGATTATTTAATTAAATGGTTAGCAAAGAAGTGATTTAGGAAGAATTGGTGTTAGTAAATCATGATCAGGTGTATGATATCAATCAGGATAATTTGAACATATACATTTTTCCCCTCTTTGAAGCAATGTACTTGTTGTGTTGGTTCAAAGAATAAACGTGCCGAGATCAAAGAATAAAAGTGCAAAGATCAAACTTAAAAAAATTTCTTATTTTTTCAGATGCCCCATTGCTGCTCCAGTGGAAGAATTACGCTGGTATACTGCCCCCTTGAGAGATCAGATGAAAATTTAAATTTTTGGGTGATTTCTCAAAAAAAGAGGACAAGATTAGTTCAACTTAGAGGGGACTATAAAGCTCAAATGTTTGATGTGGACAATTCTGATGGTGTAGATAGTTCATTGGCCATGAGTAGCCTCATGTATATTTTGATATATTACAAACACTTGATACTTGGATAGAAATGTTAGTAAAGATAGAAGAATAAGAAGAATAAGATGGATGAACCCTTAAGTCTGAGATGATGCAGGAGTCCAATAAGTCCATGAGTCATTAAGACTTTCTTAGAGATGGATGAGATATGATGATGATGCTTATCAAGAATTGGGATTTTAAAAGGGATACTTACCTTATGTTTGATGACACACATAGGCACGATGCATCAAGGTATAAAGAATTAGGATAGCGTTGCACCTAGTGTGATGGAATTTGACTCGACAATCAGATAGGAGTACTGCTGTTCACACCTAACATACAAGACCCTATTTAGAATGAAGTTCAGATATTCCAAACATCTCAGACCAAAACATAAAAAAGGAAAGCCTTCCTATGTGGTCAACAAGACACCTAAAACACCCTCCCTACGAACCAAACAAAGCACATATGACCAAGGTTATATTACAAGAATATCCAACAAGCACAATAGATAAAAGATAATGATCATTACCCCATTCCTTTCTCTCTAAACCCATCTATTTGGACATCATCGAGAGGTCATTGGAGTGAGTGCAATAAGATAAATCAAAAGAAAAAGATCAAGAAAGCAAACAAGCTAATGTTCTTCATACCACAAGCCAAGACTAAACTACGATGATGCCTGATGTTGATGTCCATTGTAGGAAGGATGCATCTTAGGACATGATGTTATCAAATGATTTTGGATTGATTGGATGATGGGCTATTAATACCAAGAGTTGACCAACTTGTTTGCCTACTGACCTAGATTTGAGATCTTGATGTTTGAGTTTTCACTTGCTAACCTGCTAGACTTGTTTTTTATTGTTTCACCAAAGGTTGGGGGTGATGATGGTTTATTGTGAGTGCTGCTTATTGCAGGTGATTGTGAGATGGGGTGGATGCATTTTTTCAAATATTTGGATGTTTTTGATGTTTTTGAAATGTTTTGAGGCTATTTTTGGTATTTTCAAGGTGTTTTGCAAATGTTTTGATTTTTGAATTTTCCAATGTTTTTTGTGTTTTTTGAGATTTTGACCAAGAGACTAACCTAAAGACCTATCCTGGGGGCCTTAGGGGCTGATCAGAGATTAGCCTTGCCTATGTTATACACGTATAGACCACATAGTTCGACTGACATAGACTTGTTTATTGATGAGATATGAACAATGGATTGCCAGTTTATTATCATGGACTCCTAAAGGACTGACCTAAGTGTCTTGGGGGATGATAAAAGATCAACCTTGCCTACGTTCAGAGCTTAGAGACCCATAGTTCAACTGACACAGACTCGTTTATTGATGATATATTAACAAATGGATTGCTAGTTTATTATGACAGACTCCTAAAGGACTGACCTAAGTGTCTCAGGGGATGATAAAAAATCAACCTTGCCTATGTTCAGAGCTTAGAGACCCATAGTTCGACTGACACAAACTCGATTATTGACTTTTTGACTTGCTTTTTTTTCGATTTTGATATGTTTTGAATGTTTTTGGATTTTCTGATTTTATGCATGTTTTTGAGATTTTTTGATTTTCTGATGTTTTTGGATTTTTTGATTTTCTAATTTTTTTGGATTTTTTTTATTTGCTCATGTTTTTGTGGACTTTTTGATTTTTTGATGTTTTTGGATTTTTGGATTTTTTGATTTTACGGAAGACTTCAAGAATATACACGGATTCAATCCGATGAGAAAATGCCCCTAATGTGATGCAATAAACTGCTCTGATATAGGAAGGAAAAACTGATCCTAAGAATGTGCCAAGTAGTACTAGGAGGGATCATGAGACGAGCGCAAGATCAAGCTATGATGCAGACACGTATGAGTGATGGATGGAGATATGGAAGTGTGATGGATGGATGGTGCAAAACAAGCTGCAAAGATCATGGTGGATGGAAAAGTGCTTATTTAAACAAGGCGTTTGTTTTCTAGGTTTTCACCAAGGTGCTTGCCCAAAGTGCCACCGAAGTGGTTTTCACTAGAGAATGATTTTTTTCTTTACTGCTTTCAATCCTTTTTTGGATTTTTTTGGATTTACACCTTGAAAGATTAGGCATAAAACTTTTTTGAGATGGGAGCTATTCATAGGCTCTTGTAGAGGTTCCCCTTTGGGTGTTGATAGCTGATATGCTCCTGATTTGTAGCTCGCTGTGATGATGAAGGGTCCAAACCAATTGGGTTCAAACTTTCCCTTGCTATTTGGATTTGGTACATTTATCTATTTCTCCTTCAATACGAGCTCACCGACTTGAAAGTTCTGAATCCTAATCTTCTCATTATAGCTTTGCTTGAGATGGTTTTGGTAGACTTGCAGATGGTTTAGAGCGTCCATGTGCCACTCATCTAGTAGTTCCATCTTGTTCAACCATGATAACCGATATTCTTCATTTGTAATGAGATTCTGCAATGATATTCTCAAGGATGGGAGCTCGATCTCAATGGGGAGAATGACTTCTAATCCATAGACCGGGGAGAAAGGGGTGGAACCTGTTGGTGTGCAGATACTTGTTCGGTGGGCCCATAAGGCGAGATTAAGCTACAAGTGCCAGTCATGACCAACGTCATTGACTGTCTTCTTTAGGATTTTCAATATGGTCTTATTGGTAGCCCTAGCTTGGCCATTTCCTTGGGGATATTATGGAGTGGAAAAGAGATGTTGGATTTTGAATTTTTGGCATAGGTATCAAACATCCTAGTTTTTGAAAGGTGTCCTATTATTTGAGATAATGGCCAATAGAACACCGTAGTGGAAAATTAGGTAATTCAGGATGAATTTGGAAATCTGCTTTCCTATGATATAGTTCATGGGAATGGCCTCTACCCACTTCGTGAAGTACTCCATGGCGGTGATGATGAACTTATGTCCACTGGATGAGGTAGGGGTAATTTTTCCAACGAGATTGAGCTCCCACTGTGAAAAGGGCCAAGGTGTAATGATTGAGTGGAGCTCCTGAGCTGTTGCATGGATGAGATCCCCATGCTGTTGACACTGCAAACACCTTCAGACATAGTCATGAGCTTCCTTCTCCATGGTAGGCCAATAGTACCCAGTCCTCAATAATTTCTTAGCCAAGGTCATACCACTAGAATGTGAACTATAAATTTTGTTTTGTACCTCAGTTAAAGTAGTCAAAGCTTCCTCAACATTTAGACATCATAAAAGGGTTCCTTCAATGCTCCTACGATATAGGGTATCTCCTAAGATAACAAAATGGGATGACTTCTTGACAAATGTTCTAGCACCAAAATGTGAATGGTAGCTCTAGACTTGCACAAACATGAACAAACAACACAATGTTAGTCAATTATACACATCTAAACTATCATTCTCCATGAGATTCAATTGAAGCATAATGAACAAGAAATAAAGTAAAGAAACCAAGTAAAAGCAATCTAAATCCTATTCAAATACTCAAACCCTCAATCCCATCAGGAATTGGTGCTATTTTGATGTGGAAAATAGCCCTTTCCCAATTCCTTGCAAGCTTTGATGATGAACAATGGTGCTCCTCGATGAAATTTGCAATAACCTAGCTAAGATGGATGAAAGCTATGAAACTTAGATGAAAATGGATGAACTTTGGTCAAAAACCTGTAGATAATGACTTTGCTTCAAATTGTGGATCCAAAATCAATGTGAGAGCTCTCCATTTATAGGAAAGAATGATAAAAGAATGAGAAATTGGATGAATATGGGACTAAACATAAGCCAATGGCATTGTGCCACTTGTCAGCATACTAGTGGAGAGAGATGGAGCACATTTTGATCAATGTGCAAATAAATACAATTAGGAGGAATTTGAAATTGGAAAAGTGACATGTTGGAGGGAGATGAAAGAAGAGTTAATGCCACTTGGATCAAGAAAAAGGACATGTAAGAGGCCTAAATTCCATGTTGGAGGACAAGTCCTTTTAGGAGGGAGATTTCAAATTGGAGGAATATTCCAAAGAGATGCCATTTTTTGAATGAAATGGAAAAATTAATAAATCAATTAAATTGATTTACTTGTGCAAGTTGCAAAATCTAGAGGATTTGATGGATTCAAGTTAGAGTTAATCAAGATTTAATTAACTTAGATGGAAATTAGTTTGATTTGACATTTGACTTAGATTTTTGGATTTATTTAAATCAAATGGGAGGAATAATGAACATTTAATTAAATAAAGATTGATTTACTTAATTAAAGGGGATGATGTTAGATTTAATCAAATAAAAGGTTAATTTATTTAATTAAATGGAGATGACCTTTGCATAGAATGATTTATTTAATCGAAAGAGGAAATATGATTTAATCAAATAAAGTGATTTATTTAATTAAAAGAAGAACATTAGGCTAATTAAATAAAAATGATTTATTTATTTAAAATAATATAATGATTTAATCAAATAAAGTTGATTTATTTGATTAACGGAGGAAATAAGATGAATTAATTAAATAAGGATTATTTAATTAAATGGTTAGCAAAGAAGTGATTTAGGCTGAATTGGTGTTAGTAAATCAGGATTAGGTGCACAATATCAATTAGGATAATTTGAACGTCTACAACCTTTTGATACGTTTTTTAACAAATCATTATTTTGCCACTTTTGCAAATGTTGCTTGACAACTTTTGCATTTTTTCCCTACCTTGCAACTAAGGACCCAAACTTAACTCCAAATTACTTACAATGGCATAAAAAGGCCTTATTGACATGAAATCAACATCAACTCAACAAAAACCAAAAATTCATCATATGATCCAAGGTGCAACTGAAACCAAGCGTGCCCCTGCACCATACTCCCCAGAGGAGAAAAGATTCAAGGTCCCCTTTAATGGAGGATTGTAATAGTGGAACCATGCTTGAGGATGTTTGCGAATGAGGAAAAATTTACTCCACCACCTGCAATGAGATCACCTTTATAGGGGTACAAATAAGAAACAAAATCTCCCATCTTGAAATCAACCTCTCCTCTTTTTCCATCCGCCCTTTGCTTGCATTTGAGATCCCTATCATAAATTTCTTCTTGTGTGTGTGCTAGTAGAACATGCTCTTGAACCTCTACAAAGTTAGTTTTTGAAATGATTCACCAACATAAGCTTCTTCTCTTTCATGATTGTGCTCAGAAAAGCATGGCTCACATTCATCTTCAGAATTGTCCAAAGGAATTTCAACAATCCTTTGCTCTAAACATTGCTTCATTCTGACCTTAGGTTTCCTTGAACTTGTTGCATGATTTGTACCTCTTACTATCCCTTGCAATATTTCTACATCAATTCTCTTATCCACTAGTTGGGGTTCCATAATCGATACTATATTACTCATTTGTGCAAACACAATGAGAGCATTGTGTCTCCTCTTGCTGTCCCCCAAACCTACAATGTTTAGTGTTGCCTTCTCTAGGGAATGTACATAGTGAAAGACCTTCTTCCCTTCTCCATTCATATTAGTCACATCACCTTGCATTATTTTGTAGTCATTACATTCACCAAATTTCTCAAACAAATGAAAGATAACCTAGGTTGCATCTTCATGTTCCAATTGTAAAGACTTAGCATCTCCAACTAAATTGAAAGGTTTGTCTTCCCATTCTAGCAACTCTACATGAGGACTAAGAACTCTATTGGGAATGTCATCCACTCATATATCAGCATGTTCCTTGAGAAAACCTTGGATCTCTAAAGGCAACTCATCAATCCTTACTATTGTCACAACATATTTAGGTTTGGATATGATGGAAATGCCCATTTCCTCTTTTTCTATGGTTTGTACAAACTTATTCTCACTTACCAACATGACACTAGATCCCACTTTTGATTCTTGAATTTCCTCTTTCAATGGTGTGAGTGTGTAAGAAACCCCATCCTTTTCTATGACATGTGTGTTCTTTCTACCATCATGTTTGGCATTTCTATCATATTGCCATGGTTTACCAAGGAGTACATGACAAAAATCCATAGGGATGATGTCACATAAGACCTTGTCCTTATAACCCCCTATATGGAACTCTACCCAAGTTTTCTCATTCACTAACACTTGCTTCCCTTTTTTTAACCAAGAAACCTTGTATAGAGTTGCATGAGGAAATATTTTTAACTTTAACTTCTCTACCATTTCAATAGAAACCAAATTGTCAGTACTACCAGAATCAATAACAACTTTACAATATTTACCTTAGAATTTGCATGTAGTCCTGAAGAGTGAATTTCTTTGTGGTGGTTCCTTCTCCATGGGCACTTTGGTCAGGGTTCTTCTCATCAGTAAGGACTCCCCAACTTCTAGATTAGCATTGTATGATGGAGAATTAACACTTTCATCATCCTCACCTTGTGCAATTTGATTCCTCCTTTCACCCCTAAAAGAAGTAGATGATTGTTCTTCAGTGCATTTCCATGCTTGATGGCCTACAAATTTGTTGCATTTATAACATTTTCTAGTGAATCCAATTGGTCATCCTCTACTCCCAAATATTCCCCTAAAATATGATCTTCTTATGCTTAAACCACCTCTTGAATCTGTTGCTCATTCTTGGGTATTTCTTGTCTCTCCTTGACTCCCATGTGGCTGTTCTAAATAAGCAAATGAACCTCTTCCTCTAAAATTCCTTCCTCTACCCCTACTTTTCTTTTCTTGTCCCCTCCTCAACTTGTCTTCAACCTTTATGTTCAACTAATAACATTCTTCTACTGTTCTTGGACTTGTGAGACTTAACTCATCTTGAAGGCTATACTTTAACCCATTCAAGTACCTTGCAACTTTGTCAACATCTTCTTCCATGTGGCTTGATCTAATGCTTAGTTTATAGAACTCTTCTGTATATGTCTTCACATCCATGTAATCACTAGGTAAGAATTTACCTTTCAATTTTGCAACCATTCTACCCCAAGATGTAATATTTTCCTTTCCTTTCTTCCTTCTCTCATCTTGCACATAGTCCCACCAAAAGGATGCATAACCCTTCAATTTTGTTCTTTCCAATTACACTTGTTGTTCCTATGGCACATCTTCAAATTCAAAATACTTGTCTAGTTCTCCTATCCAATCTAGGATTTCTTCTCCATTCAGACTTGTTGCATAAATAGGGAGTTCCATTTTGATCTTACAACCATCATTATTTACTGCCTTTAACAACCTCTCCAACCTCTTTTCTTCAACATCTCTTTCCTCATCATCTTCTCCTTGTGGTGTCTCTTCACCCACTTCTTCTTCTTCATATTCTCAGTCACAAATCCCTTGTGACCACTCCTCTTCTCTAGTTGGTCTCAATTGCTGCAAGTCTGGCTGCAAAGATGGCCCTCATCTCCCCCATCTCGCTTGCAAAGTTCTCCTTGATCTCCCTCACCTCTCTAGCAACTGGATTCACTCTTGGAGGCATACTGATTTGTCTTCAATTCCACTTATTTGTGACCTCTTACTAATATTCCTTGCTATGATACCAAAATGATGCAAAGGAAGGACCTTATTTAAGAAAACAACTCAAAATGACATGATTCTTAAACCAACTTCATTTGATGTACCTAAGTGCTCCACCATAGACCCTAAGCATTGAACTCTTGAGGCTTGACCTAAGACACCTTGGAATAGTGTAGAATTCATGGAATACTTGTCTTTGGGCTTGAATGGTCATAACAACTTCTTTGTGGAGACTCAAAAATGCAACAATTCATGGGGCTTACAAGACTTTTGTTGTTCAAACTAGGAAAGGAAACATTAATAGCCTCAAGCCAAATCAATAAAGACTGCTTCAAACCCTCAACCATTGCATTGGAGGCCTCTTCCCAAAATTCTAAGGCTATTTTCATAAGTATTCAATCTCAATACTCACACTAAACTCTATATTGCTTGGACACTAACACCATACCTATGATTGCAAAATTCAGTCCTCTTGGAATAGTCAATCATAATTGAGTCAATCCTTCAAAAGAAATGTTCAAACCTTCTATTCCTAGTCTACAAGACCTCTCTCAGCATCCCTCTACTATTACCAATGACAAACAAACAAAAATGAAACCTTGGCTCATCAACTCTTCCTTGCCTTGCTACTACACAGTCTGATACATGCAAATATTGGAATTTTCTAGTGAATCATGACACATTCAAACCTCCACTTGGGCCCCTAATTTTTTTTTGAAATGATCAAAAACATAATTTCAAACCTTCCCACCAATTTTTGTGATTACCTAATGGTGGAAGGTTGAGTTACACCATTTTTCCTACTCACTAGTTACCCTAGGTAGGGTTTTGGCAGTTTTTAAAGAAAATGCTATAACTTTCAAAATACTTGATGAAAATTGATGCCACAAAAAACCAAAATGAATTAGATTCACATGGGGAAAAAATAAAATTTATTTCAAATCAAAATATGGACTGTATAGTCTGTACCATGTGACATAATAGGCCTGAATGCTAGAAATGCATAGAAAATCAATGTTTTCATTCACCAAAACTTCAACAACAATGTCTTCAACCCCCCATTCGATTTTTGAGGGTGTTTTTATATATTTCCCACCCAAACCAACTGTTGGAAACCAAATTTTGATTATTTTGTTAACAAATCACTATTTTTGTACTTTTTACAAATGTTGCTTGACAACTTTTGAGCAACAATGACAACTTTTGCATTTTTTACCTACCTTGCAATTAAGGACCCAAAATTGACTCCAAATGACTTAAAATTTCTTAAAAAGACCTTATTGACATGAAATCAGCATCAACACAACAAAAAGAAAAATAAAATTATATGATCCAAGGTGCACCTAAAACCAAGGGTGCCCTTGCACCAGATATGAAGCATTGCTAACGGGACTCTGAATGGCTATCAAATGAAAAATTAAGAACCTTCAGGTCTATGCAAACTCAAAATTGGTTATCTGTCAAGTCAATGATGATTATAATACAAAGGATGAAAATCTCACACCCTACAAGAGAATAGTTGATAGTTTCAAGTAGTATTTCAATGCCATTGTATTTGAGTAGATTCCAAGAATTTAGAACAAAGCAACCAATGTAGTGGCCACTATAGGATGTCTCTTGGATATACCTAATAATGTGCCATAGTATGAGTTCTTGGTGGGACAACTATTGATCCTCACATTTGACATCCTTGAATTTGAGCTTATGTGTGAAACTGTTGGTCTTGATTCTTCTTGGTATAAAGACGTTTATAACTACCTACATGACCAAATTATCCCTCCTAATTTTTCCTCTAACCAACAAAAAACCTTTATCCAACAAGCCTCCGAATATGTCATCATTGATGATACCCTTTACCATCGTAGCCTTGATAGAACCCTCCTTAGATGTATCAATTTAAATGAAGCACAAATGGTTTACACAAGGTATGTACAATGGTATATGTAGAGATCACTCTAGTGGTCTTACCTTAGCCAAGAATCTCATGCGAATGGTAAACTATTGGCCTACTATGGAATGTGATGCCTATCATTTTGTTAAGAAATGTCGACAATGTAATACATGGAGATCTTGTGCATGCACCTTCCCAAGAACTTCATCCAACTACATCACTGTGGAAATTCTCTCAATGGGGACTTGACCTCATGGGAAAGATTCACCCTACATCCGCCATTGGTCATAAATTCATCCTTACAACAACTAAATATTTTATGAAATGGATCAAATCCATCCCTATGATCTACATTATTGGAAAATAAATATCTAAGTTCATCCTCAATTACATCATATTCCGATATGGTGTTCCCTAATCCATTGTTATAGATAATGGCCATCCTTTTAAAAATTTGGATGTTCATGAGTTGTGCGAGAAATTCCATATCCACCACCATTTCACTACTCAATATTACCCCTAAGGAAATGGTCAAGCCAAGGAATCTAACAAAACCATCCTTAAAATCCTAAAGAAGGCTATCAATGATGCTAGTTGTGATTGGCATATCCAACTTAATCTCACCTCGTGGGCCTATCGAACCATCATTTGTACTCCCACAGGAGCTACTCCATATTCCCTTTTCTTTGGATTTGAAACCATCCTTACCACTAAGGTTGAGTTACCATCCTTGAGAGTATCTATGTAACAATTCATTGATGATGAAGAATACTGTGTATCCCGATTACATGAGCTAGAGTTACTGGATGAGAAGCAACAAAATGCATTGGTCCATTTACAAGCCTATCCAAATCATTTCCATTGTAGTTACAATAAGAGAGTTTCAGTTAGATACTTTGACATCGGTGAATTGGTCTTAAAATAAAATTCAAAGAATCAAATGGATCGAGAGAAGCTTGGAAAGTTTGAGCCTAATTGGTTGGGTCCTTACATCATAACTGTAGCATATGGGTTTGATGCTTATCAAATTGCTACTCCTAAAGGTGAATAGTTACCAGAGCCTATCAATAGCATACACCTTTGCAAGTACTATACCGAGATTTTAGAGAATCTTGCAAAAATACAAAAAAATAAAAATAAAAAATCGTCACCATGATGAAAACCTAACAAACAAGCATCTTGGTGACACCAAAAAAAATAGAAAAAAAATTAGTAAAGAGAAATAATCTGTCCAATAGTGAAAACCACTTCGGTGGTGATTTGGATAAGTAACATGGTGAAAACCTGGAAAACAAGCACCATGTGTAGTTGATCTTTGCTCCATCATCTACTATCATTCTATCTAATTTTCCACTTCCATCCATGATCCTTTGCACATAACTCACTCCACAATAAACCTTGATCCATAATAAAGCTTTGTCACCCTTCTCATGGCCTGATAATTGTTGATGTTTAACATCTATTTTTCATACATCCATTATAACATTCACCCATTCAATCCCATCCATAATAAGCTAGTCCTATACCTGATTGGGGGAAATTATTGGACTTAGGTTTCTTATGGGATCCTAGATATGTTATCATGGGGAAACATCCAAATAAACATTCCAAAAATCCAAAAAAATCAAAACATTAGAAAATCAAAACAAAAATAAAAACATTAGAAATCAAAGAAACGTCGAATGAAATCTCCCAAGGTTCTTGAAAGTCCAGGCATTGAAGTCAAAGATAAAACATGTCAAAAGTTGAAAGAAATGAAGGAAAGGCATCCAAAACTCAAAATGAAAGGTGTTAATCATTTGGGTTTGAAAGTTGTCGATAGTAATAGGAATCCCGTGGAATTTGTTGGAACCCCATCGCTTCCTCTGACAGGATAGACAGGGCCGTCATGGGCCAAACCCGAGACTTGGGTTGCTCCGCTTGGGTTTTGCATTAATGCTTGGAAGTTTAGCCGTTAAAATGCGCTATCGGCATTTCGCCAGAGCCAAGCCATCGCTGAGATTGAAAGGTCAATCGAACTATGTTGTCTCTACATTTTACGTAGGCAAGGACCTCTTTGATGAGCCCCCACAGAATTAGGTTAGTCCCTTAGGTTTTTTTCGTAATAAGGTATCCATCCATCACAATTTGCATCTCATAATAAACCATCCCTTCCTAAGATTGACACTTTGATTAGACACAAACAAAATCATCCTATCGAGAGCTGAGCTTAGCAAATATTGAAATAATAGACAACCTATCCAACTAAGTTTTCAATCCAAATAGATCAATTTCCTAATCATAGGTGCCTATCAATATTACTGAACCCTATCAACTATCAACTAGTATTATACAAAATGTTGCATCGTTGAAACTAGATCCCAAGTCTTATACAATATGCCTCATTTTTTAAACCATACTTCATCCATCTGCTATCATTTATCTTATATAGGTTGGTGCATTCTCAAAACCATATCCTAGGTCTTATGCGAGGTGTGTCATCCCTGAAACTAGACACAATCCTATCAATTGTCTTATATAGAATGTTGCATTTTCAGGATCCATGATCTTATACGAAATTCTTTCATTTCTAAAACCAGACAATATGATTATCCAAAACTCTTATCACACAAGCATTTATCAGCAAGAAGATCTAAATGGATAATGACTCTATTGGTCCAATTTATTTTTTTCTTATTTTTTTATCTTTGTTCATGTTACTATGTGCCTTGAGGAAGTCCACAAGTGATGAGAGGAGTGATGATGGATCATGACCTTTTTCTCTTTGATTTTTGTTTGCAGTTTGTCTTGGAAATATGACTCGGGAAACTTAGTTCCTTATGTGTGATTGGGGTTCTATTTCACATAATCAAAATATCCTATACGAGTGGAAGGTCATCTAACACTTTCTTGCATTAGGACTAACATGCTTTGTCGTTTCTTCCTCACATTTTCTAACAAGGTTCTATGGTTACCAGTCTAAGTCATGGCATTCCTTGTCTGTCATGTGTCTATTTTGCAAGGGATAACATACTACATTGTCATCTATATCATACCTTGGTTTTCTTTATCCATTTCCATAATAAAGATCTCAATAAAGATGCAATAAAAATAAAAGCCTAATCATTTATTAGCAAGATCTCAAGATGTTAATCCCATTTCATCCCATCTGCTTTTTCTATGTCTTTTACTGATCTTTTTTCTGTGCTAACATTCTATCCATCCACCCCTACACTCTACCTGATGGCGTGCTATGACACATACTGCATACATAATCATGTTAGGACATCATAGTTATTTTCATCATATACATATTAGGTCATCCATATTGCATCGAAAAATACAAAAATATATTGCCTCATGTAGAATCATAATCCATATAAGAATTGCATAGCACATGTCATAACATATAGTATCACCTTGCATATCCATGGTATAAAATCATGTTCATCCATCCATATGTCATAGAATACATCAAAACATAAGATAGGATCATGTACATTCATCCATATACCATAAACATGTATACACATAAATCATACATCATATATCCATAATTCATAGCATATAGGAAACATTACATAACCATAAAATGCATATAATAACATCATATCATATAAATCCATCACATAGGGAAACATCCACATAGAATCATACACATCATACAGTCACTGAAAAAATCATGTATCTCACATATATATCAAAAAATAATGTGTCACAATACAATATCAAGATGTGTCTCAAAATGGAGCTCGAAGTCTCAATAAAAATATAGGTGTCTAAACATATATGAAAATAGGCCTAGCCTATGCTATCCCTGTCACCTGAGGGAGATGGTCCTGATGGTGGTGTCCTCTCATCTTTATGCCCTAATCTAGAAGGCCTGTCATATGGAAATAAAATCCTCTATGATAAACCTGCACTGCTCTACGCCCTACGTGAGTGTGATCTAGCCTGGCTCTAGATCTGGAAGCTCAGTGCCCTACCAATCATTGGAAATTCTTGCTCATATAAATCCCTATAATACTAAGCCTCCTTATTGGCTCAGTACAAGGTCTATGCAATATCTATGGTAGGCTGACTCACTATAGCAATAAACTCAATGCATCATTAGTTAGCCCTCTATTCCCTAATCATCTCCATGTCCCTCTTGGTAGTAAGTGTCTACACCTATCCCTACATCTAAGCTACTTGAGCCTGTAACACCTATACTATGCCTATAGTGCCTATATCTGCACTTAGGGTCCCTGCTCTACATCCTTAGCATCCTCCCCAACATTTCCATGATCACCTCCCTAATAAAGATGTCCTCAAACCCTCCTCATCAATGGAAAAGTCCCTAGCCACCTCCTCCTCTACTACTATCTCCCCATCCTCCATCTCCTCCACTACAAAATCTCCCACCACCGCCTCCTGGCCAATGTCACTGACAATATCCTCCACTCTCATTGGCCTAACATCTACCTCCATCTGTGCTACATGTTTCTCTTTCTTTCCCTCCTCTTGGATGGGTGGCATCCTCTGTGGTCCTCATGGTGGTCTACAATTTCCTCTCCCTCTATTTCCTCTCCCTCCATCTATGCCATATCCATCTCCACCATCTTGGTCACCTCCTAATCCTTGCCTTTGCAATCTGTCTCATGGACCCAGGTTCCTAACCTCTCCACTAACGTCATCTGGTCTAGATCTATAAACAATGTAGTCCTATACACAACCCACCTTGCATCATACTCTAGAGTGGTGCCTTCATTGGCCACATCGATCATTGCACCCCACTAAATCGGTTGTAGGGGTGCTATCTCCTGCATGACCACCTAGAAGCTAATCATAGGACCCCACTAAGGGACCTCTCATTCATATCTAGCATACTTTACTATACCAATAGGAACATCCTATCTCTCCCCAAACTACTGGAGAACTCTCTTTGGTAAGTGTCACTCAAAGATGTGCTATGTCAACACTATCCACCCAATTAGATATCTGGTGTGAAGATAGTATGACAAGTTCTCTATATTATCATCCCACACTACACAATCCTTGTAGGGCCTCCATGTAAAACCATCCAACAGATCAATCCCATGTCTCCAATACCCCATATCATTGACCTGAATTTGTGTAACTACCCCTCTATAAATATAAACATAAGGAAATATTGGCACCAAGTACCTATCCATGAGTGGCATGAATACAACGATATGCTCCCATGACCACACCATGAGAAGCATCATCCCACAACTAATAAAATATCCATCCCTATATGCCATATCATGCAACTAAAAAATACAACATAGCCAATAGTCAGGGTCCCCAAGTATACATAGTGGTGATCTCCATCATCCCCTCTAGCATCTCCTCCCATTCCACTAGAAATCCATGGACTTGTTTATCTAGAATCACCACACCCCCAATAATTGTGCATAGTACTACAATCAGCCTGTGGTATCTGTCTACAAGAGTGTCCCAATAGATCTCATAATCCTCAACACCTAGCTCCACCAGATCTTGTGTCTCAAATATGCACCGAATCACAACTAGTCCTTGATCTAGGTCATAGACCACTTTCTCCCCATGAATAGGAAGCCATAAGATCTACCATACAACCTCAAATGTCACTATCACCTCTGTAGTTGATAGGTGGAAGGAATTCATCTCCAAGTGCCATCTCTTTGCAAGCATTGTGAGCAAGCCCCTATTAGCCTACACAATGGGCATGAGGGTCACATGATATAATCCCAGTGCAGTAAAGGTATCTCACTCCTCCTCACCGAGATGATCTCAGAGTGCGAAGAATGTTGGTCATCTCTCTTGCATATAGATAGGTGCAAGTCTCACTTGCATTCATGAAAGCCCATCACATTAATCACAATGCCTACATTAGCATGTTTGACCTATTGCATATTCAAAATTTTGTCAAAATTTTCTCAAATTAGCCAATCAATAAAATGCATTGCACTGTCAGTCATATGCATTACACTTCACAATTGTGAGGTCATTTCATAATTACATCACTCTTTCATTCATTTGCATTGCACTTTAACACATGCGTCATTCTAACCTACAGTTGTGTTGTACCATCACAATTGTAGTGCACAAAATAGTTGCGAGTAGGATCATCCTACATCACACCTATGTGTTTCCATTTTATAGTTGTGTCACACTAAACAAATGTGGTGCACAACACTACATTTATGGCAAGCATGATAATAAATGTGGCACAAAAACTGCACCACACCTATTTTCCCTTATTTGATCCTTAAAATCTACCAAAAAATGACAAAATTGCAAAGTACTTGGATTAGACACATATTGCCCTGCCTGAGCCCTCTACGCGCCCAAATAATTGTACCGAGTATCTTCTATGTGTAATAACTTGTACATGCAACATTTTGACAGTAGCTCTGCACAAAATCTCAAACCAAAGCTCCTAGAATCCTAAACACACAATGCACAAATGACTTATTTTCCCCACTTAGGACCTATTTATAACCTAATTTGACCTAATAGGGCCCCTACCTTTATAACTAGACACACCAACTTTTTCCTTTGAACACAAATATCAAGCCCTAGATCAAC
This sequence comes from Sequoia sempervirens, assembly GCA_007258455.2. Taxonomy (NCBI): domain Eukaryota; kingdom Viridiplantae; phylum Streptophyta; class Pinopsida; order Cupressales; family Cupressaceae; genus Sequoia; species Sequoia sempervirens. Next base: position 471,520,607 of record VDFB02105785.1, read on the forward strand.
TTTTGAGCCTAGTTTTCATTTCCATTACATTCACACCTATCAAATTGACTTATCAGTAAACTTTCCAAATGTTTTGAAAATTTCAAAAAAATTGTCAATTTTCTCAAGGGGGCATCATCCTATCCTGCATCAGTTAGGGCACATTGGGGTAGGTCCTGAGCCAAAATTTTCCAATTGTTCTTTGACACAACACTCAAAATCACACTATATCAAAGAGGGGAAAAATGTAGACACTGAAAAATGTCCAGAGCCTCCAAGCAATAATTTATCACTAATTCACATTCTTTCTTGCATGATTGAATAATTTTAAATTATTTAATTATTTTCTAAAGTCATCTTCTCCCATTAATTGAATAATTTTAATTATTTAATTAATTCACTCTATCTTTATTCTTCTTTTGATTGATTTAAATAAATATCAATTTATTTAAATTGTGTCACTAATTTCCCTTTTTTCCCTCCATAATAATAAATTTTTATTTATTTAATTATTCACTCCCATTTTCTTCTATAATTAAATAATATTTTTTTATTATTTAATTATTCATTAGCTTTTTCCCTCTATAATTAAACAAATAGGATTTATTTAATTATTTATCATTTTCCCTCCATCTTTTATTAAATAATTATTTTCAATTATTTAATATTTCCCACTCCACTTTTCTTCTATAATTAAATTATTATTTAAATTATTTAATTATTCACTTTTCCCTCTCCTAAATCAAATAATTGTTATTATTGTTTAATTTAAATTTATTCTTAGCCAAGCCCTAAATCATAACTAATTTCTTGAGTTTTGGTCCATCCTTCCCATCCTTATCTCTTTCCCTCTTAATTAATCGCATCCATTGATCGTCATACATCATCATTCAATCCTCACCCTTCATTTGAATTGGGATTTCTATAAAACCAAGCTATCATTCTCATTTCAATGTTAACCATAGTCTTTGAAATTTTGCTATTGCTGTCTTGAGATCTAGCTATCAATTGTCAACATCAAGCTTATCAAATATCTTGCATACTACAAATTTGAGAACAAACAAAGAAAAATCGAGAAGAGAAATGGAGGTGATTTAACTATGGTATATGAATTGAGCTTTATTTCTTTATTATTGTGTTTTCTATTGTCATTTGCAATTCATTGTTAGATTAGGGTCTTCATGGATTGAATTCGGTAGTTTTGTGGTTGCTATCATTGATTCATGCTCTTTCCCCTGAATTTTATCCGATCTACAAATGATACACCTATCAATCTAGAAGAGAGTTACAGTCAAGGCTTTCAAATTTTAAGTAAACAAGGATGCAACATAATAAATGAACATGAAATCCATCAATTGCTAGAACAAAAACCATCAGAAGATACCAAGGGATTAGGATATCATGATCCTCCCCTTCCACACCAACCAATTTCCCAATCAAGTAAGGAACCCAAGCCCTACAAACTCAAGAAATTACCATTTTTACATACTATAACTGATACCAAATGAAAAATGGATAAAATTCTCCATCTAAGATTGATTCAATTGCCACCTATTTGAGAGAACAAAAAAGGAAAATGTATAAACATTAAAATTACTATGCATTTCATAGAACTCTTGGGAATCTTAATGATGAGTGTCGTACTTTAAAGAACCTAATAGAAGAAAATGATATTATACATAATTGGATAGCATGTACACACTTTGCTCCTTGCCATGTGATAGTTATAGAATCATAGCACACTCACTATTACATGCATTGCACTTTATGTAAGACATTTTTCCATATTGCAAGGAGCACCTTCTCACAACTTATCTTGGCTCATCCTTGTCCTACTTTTGAGGGGGAAAGGGGTTTGATAGCCTTTTCCTAGAATGGCACTTATCATTTCTCCTTTGGCTAGTTATTCGCCTTCCGTATACAATGAGCAAGATTGGGATGGAAATGACTTTCTATAGGTTGGCTTGCATGTGACATACTAGTCTTTTCTTTGTCTTCTTTTCATGTGATTGTATGTGTGTAATGTAA